>CM021109.1:22183624-22622832 GCA_007115665.2 Sequoiadendron giganteum | reverse complement strand
AACCCTAAACCCTCTACCCCTTACATTGGACCCTGAACCTAATCCTTCAACTATATACCCTCAAAACTATACCCTAAACCCTCTACCCTCAACCAAGTAAACCCTTAACCCTAAACCCTTAACCCCAAACCCTTCAACCCTAAATGCTTAAACCTTAAACCTTCTACCCTATACCCTCAACCAAATACCCTCTACCATCAAAACTATTCCATCGACCCTCAAACCTTAAACCCTACTACTCTAGAAACCATCAACCCTATAGGTCCTCCATCCTAATCCCTCACCCCTATACCCTCAACCCCTATCACTTTATCTCTATCTATACATCTCACCTCTCCCTCCTTTCGTCCCTCCCACCCTCTCTAATTGTCTCTATCTACCATCTCCCTCTTTCTACATACCTCTTGTTCAATAAATCCCTACCACCCTCTCTCACTCCCTCTCTCTCACACTCCCTCTCACTACCTATCTCTCAAGTCTCTCCCTCTCACCCCACTCACACTCTCAAGTCTCTCCCTTTCGCACCCTACCTACATAACCCTCTCTTTCTCTTTGTCTCTCTCTCTCTCCCTCTCCCTCAATTCTCTCTCTCCGACCCCCCTCTCTCTCTCCCTCCCTCTATCCCTCCCACCCTACCTAGCTAAGTCCCCCTCAATCCAACCCCTTCTCTCCCACTCCCTCTCTCTTAAACTCTCACTTCTACCCCCTCTCCATCTCTCTAGACTCTCTCTAAACTCTCCCTTCATCTAAAGACATACATAAATGCATACATACAAGCATAATACATTTGTACATATAATCTTACATCCATACAAGCATACATACATACATGTACATAAAAATATATCAGCATACATAAATATATTAGCATTTAACATAAAGTAAGAAATAACGCGAGTGCGTTATAACGCGCGCACGTTATGGCTCAGTAGACATGTTCCCCGCAGAAGCAAAAACCATGTAAAGTGTTATAACGAAATAAGCGTTATAACGTGCTCGCGTTATATCTTGCTTTGAGAATTACCGAACTTTAAGCTTGGTATTGCCTTGGAATTCCAACCCAAAGGTTTGGAGGGCATTCCCAATGACCAGAGACATGTTTTTAAGAAATCCACCATATTTCTCATAATCGAGTTCGTGCTCACTGTCAGGATTGCACGTGGTTCAATATCGAAAAAATTGAGCACATGGGTAATGTTGGGTTATCTCTTAGCTATCCAACGATGTAATTTTTTTCACGTTCTGAAAATGTTAAGTCTTTCATCCATAATTTATTTTATCTGTATGTCTTTTTTTTTCCAAAAAGCAGTGTTTGGTATTTTTTTCGTTATAAATTAACCGTTCATCAATTTTTCAAATAAATTACATTTTTAGAAACTAGACTCCATTCTACAAAATTAAAAAATTAAAAAAAAAACAAATCAATTAGTTTCCAAAATTTGTAGGGGTAGCACGGCCAAAATTCTATTTTCAGGATATGTCCACTTCGCAAATTCGTAAAAAATCAAATATTCATTAAAAAATTATCAAAAAAATCGTGCATCAACTACATACTGTTAGCTAACTTCTGACCGTTGTGATTTTAAAAATACTTAAAAAAAGTTCACCGTACGAGGGTCGTACAAGAGTTGCTATGTTATGTTTTTCTGAAAAAAACAACACCAATTTGTGTACGTCCCTCGTTTGAACCCCTTAATCTCAATCATTTTCAAAATAAATTAGTAGTTTAGAAAGTAGACTTGTTGCACTTGAATCCTTCTTTTTGTTCCATCTCAAAATTTTGAGTCTAAGTATCCTCAATTTCACATCCAAGGTCAGTATTTCCCGATTTCAAGAAAAAGTTGTCCACTTAAGTCCCCTTTTTGGGAACCATCTTGGTGCACTTACCCTCCTTGAAAGGCTCATGAATTTGTTGTCCTCTTTATGCAAGACTAGTTGAGCAGTGTTGGTCATTTTGCGTGATATTGGAATAATATTTTCAAATCTAAATTTATTCATTTATTCTGGTTGGGGACATTACAGTGGTATCAAAACCAATATCTTGCCAGCCTATAGGGTATTGAGTTATTGATGTGAATCATGGGTTTCTTCAAATCAATGTTTAAGAGAATGATATAAAATGACAATGCAAAAATTGTTTTTGATTGGTATGTAGAATACCAAAGTATTAAAGAATTTACATTATTTCAAACATATTTAGAATGGATGGGAAGAACTATGCCCCAAGATGAATAAATTTTCAGATTCTTTGAGGAGTTCCAGAGTTTTTCTAAAGATTTCAAGACTAAAGAATCATTTTTTGAGTTCTTCATATGGGCTAGAGAGGAGGAAGAACAAGAGAAGATCAAGGAAGAAGAAAAATTAGAGGTAAAAGAAGAAGCATGTAAGAATAAGATGATGGAACTAGAAAGGGTGATGGCTACATTGTTGCAAATTCAAGATAAGGAAGAAGAGTCAAAATCTGAGGTTGAAGGTAAAGACATTTTAATTGAAAAAGTTTCTTCATTTGAGTCTTCACATCAAGAAAAAAATCTCTTTACTGAATTCAATGAAAAATCATCATTATATGTTGAATGTGAAGCCTCAAGAATTAAGGAAGTTATTCCAATGGATTCTAATGATGACAAAGAAACACTCATTTGTAGACACTAAAAATTGTCCTAGGCCTACAAATTCTAAACTCTCCATAATTTCCTCTTATCTCTGATAATTAAATATTTTTTAATTATTTAATTATTTCCTAATGGCATAAGTCTTCTATTGATTAAATAATTTTAAATTATTTAATTAATTCATTTCTATCTTTATTCCTCGATTAATTGAATAAAGTTTATTTATTTAATTACGCCACTAATTAAGTCCTCTTCTAAAATTAAACAAATTCTTATTTATTTAATTTTTATTCCACTTTCCACTATAATTAAATAATTATTTTTAATTATTTAATTATTTATTAGCCTCTTTTCTCCTAAATTAAATAGATTATATTTATTTAATTTGGTCCACTCTCTTGAATTTTGAATTAAATCATTATTTAATTCAAAAGATTCTATTTCTCATATTTTTCTATAATTAAATAATTATTTTAATTATTTAATTATTATGATATTGCTATTAGGATTCAACCGTGTAGTTTTTTAGTCAAACTCACTGACCCATGTTTCATGAGTAGTGGTTCACAAGAACCCATCTCTCATGATAAAGAATGGTCCACTTAGCACTCATTGCATCTAGGTGATTCTCACAAAGGTGAAGCACTAGGTCTGTTGGGTCTCAAAAACACTGGTTCCAATGAACCATGAGAGGTTGCCAAACTCTCACTACGTTATTGGTCAACTAACAAGGCCAATCGGTATGGTTGAACCTTCTACTCTTAAGGCTCTGCTAGACCTAAGCGGGTACACCTATATGAGTAACACGGATTTTGAATTTATGCTTCCTACTTGATCTAACTATCCATAAATGGCAATTTAATAGTGGAAAGATATGATCCTAATTTGGTATAACTTGTTTATGCAATATCAAGGTGTGAATTAATATGTTCAATTAAGAGATGTCAAATGGAATGAATAAGACTAATGTAATCTAAAAAAGGGAGACCAATGCCTTGTTGGCTAAAACAAAGTCAAATGAAAGCCTTTAATGAATGGTTTCTATCTAGCAGTTCCTCTAATTGTTTGGCATATATCTATGAGTTTACAACCGGTATAAACATGCAAGAATGTGATTTGATAAACCCTACTTGAGGCAGAATATCAAATCTAACTATCTAATTCTTCTTACTAATCCAAATGATATTCCCAGATCACTTTAATTGATTTAAAGGAATTTTAATTCTTCTTTAAAGAATCCAATGAACCAAATCACACAGAAACAAAAAATGTGTATTGATAAATTGAATATATACTTGATACTTCAATTTAAACAATCAAGAAACATCAGATTGGAGACAATTAGATAATCACAAGAATCCAACAAACAATTGATGCCATGATGAAATCACCAAATTAACATTTTTTCATTATCTTTCTTGAAATTCGTTCATGCAACATGGCCTCTTCGAATGTCATCATTTCTGAAAATATAATGCTTACAACAGTCTATTCTATTCTAAAAATATCTTCTACCCTTCATCAATTTATCCAATAATGGATATTTATACATCAGTTTGCAAAAGGACGTGCCTTTTCAAAAATTCTAAAGCATAAAAAGTTTAACAAATTCACTATTTAACTAATTTTTCCTAAGCCACAAATGAACAGTAGACATATACTCTATATAATCCTAGTGCTCATGAGTGTCAGCATCTCCCAACGCATCACAGAACACAATCTCCATCATGATCATTCACTCGTTCTGCTCACATGCTTCATCCAATGTCACATCCTCCATAGTGGTTGCCCTCAACATCTCTTGGAGTATTGTTTCGCACTCACTTTTCCACGTAGTCGCTTCTTTCACTTTCCCTTCATCATCACATAACTTGGTCAATCTATCTTTGGCAGCCTCTATCAGTCCCTGCACATCTCCTTGTAACTCCTCAAAGAAATCCCTGTGCCTGTCCATAATACAGTTAGCATTTTCAATTTTTGTGCTACTAGGATCATCCTTTTGCTCTAATTCCTCAATTTTTTCCTGGATTCTGCTATCCACTCTCCTGTATTCCTTTATTGCATCCACAAATTGTGAATATTTTCCCTAGAGCTTATTTAACCAAGTGGTTAAAATGACCTGCCTTCTTTTGATTATTGCAACAAGTGCATTTGTTTTCCCTTGAGAGTATGCAGTTGATCCTTCCCAATTTTCCCTTTTCTGTGAACTCTCACCTTGAGTGAGCATCCTTGTTGGTTTTGTTATAGCACCTACCAAGTCTTTCAAGCATTCATTCTCTCTCAACATCCTCTCATTTTTGGTTTTATACATCTCCCTTTCCATTATCAATGCTTGGATTTGGGCTTTATTCAACTTGGCTATATTTATCCCAATATCAGCAGTTGCTATAGGATCAACCTCCCCAGCCTTCAAGGTCATGACATGTCTGAATGCCTTTTCAGTATCAATAACAATTGATTTCTTGTGAGGAGGATACAAGGCCCAAATCATCAATGTCTCATCATCAGGGTTGTATCTTGATCCGTTGTATACCTCTGTCACATTTTCTATACTTAGCTTGTGGGTGGCATTGTTATCTTTTAAGAAACTATCAAAAAATAATGCAGAGTTCATATCCAAACCTGGAAAAATCATAACACCTGCCTTTTCTAGCAGCTCCCTTCCATTTTTAGGGGTCATGTTAATCATCTCTTTGTCTACTTCATCCTTTAAGATTTTTAACAGTTGATCCTCGTTTCCTGGAGGGACATTGTCAACCTATCCCCTTATCTCTTTCCCTTTTTGCTTATATAAAAATGTCTTAAACTCTGAGATCTTTATAAATTCATCATCTAATATGAAAGACCTATGGTCTTCATGTCAAGTATCTACATCGATGGTTTCCTCAACATCTGTTTCTTTGGCAACATAGGCATAGTCTTGAGTCTTTATCCTTGAAACTTTCCCAGATGAGCTTTGTGGCCTGTCTACTTTTGATATCCCTTTAATGGAGGATAACAACTCAGCATCCACCAACTCCTGATTATGTTTCTCAATCACAATTTTAGCTTCCTTTGCCTCCAGGTTTTTTATTATGTCATCAGATTTATAGGGCACATGATGGTACCCTCCGAAGTTTATTTTTTGTTTGGCAGAGTGGATATACCCTTCTGGATCAAAGTTCTTTCTCACTGGTGCTCTTCTCATGTTGTAGTGCAATAACTTATCCAGAATCAAATCATAACCCTCCTTGGCCAATACAGTGAAATCACTAAAACACAATGTACTGAGCATAAAGGCATGTTTCCCATATGAACTTAAGTTCATAACACTAGAGTAATCTATTTTCCTAACAATTTCTAGGTATGCAATTCTATCAGGGACAGTTCTGGGCAGAATGAAAGGTGTGTCCTCAAAGCCATAAACCCTAATCATTATGGAATTCTCTAAGCAATACCAATCCCCCCAGTTGTGGTTAATTGGTCCATTGTAATCTCTAGGCCTAAGAAACCTTTTTACTTCTTCAGATAAAGAAAAATCACAAGGATGGTTGAAAAATCTATACAAGGGTTTCACAAAGAATTCTTTGAAATGCAGGAAATTTGAATTGGCAAACCTATTGTCCCAAACAACAGTCCATAATTGAACAGGAAATGGCTTACCTTCCTTGTCAAATTATGAAATCCTCAGCTCCTGGGGCCATAAACCCAACTCTTGTCCAAAGTACAGCACTAAGTGCATCAGCAGTGAGTAATTTCTGAGATGAAGAACAGAAGCACCACTCTTTATCTCTATCAAACCTGCATCCAACTCTTTAAAAATATGTGCAGCATAGTCAAATGATCTGGAATTGTGATACTGAATGTGTGCAGCAATTACCATGGGCACAACCGCCATATACTCAGGTACCTCCATCCCTAATACCTGTCCCACCGAGTAGTAAGTATATTTCAGGTAAGGTTCGAAGAGATCTACATGAAAGGGTGGCCCCTCACTGTCTTCTCTTGGAGTAGGCTTGCCATGACACCTAATTCTGTGCAGAGGTAACCTCCATCCTTTATAAATGGTGTCTATCCTTCTGAACTCACTATCGAGCTCCTCACTTACTACTTTCTCACTGCTTATTCCCTCCATCCTGAAAACCTCAACAATTGTGTTCTCAGATACATGTATCAACGGGTTCCCTGACAAATCACATATAATTTTGTTTTTTGAGTCATAGTGCCCAGCTAGCACCTTTACCGGTTCAACATCAATAAAAACATTAGGGCACACCAATTTCCCTAAATTAAGCCTTCGTGGATTGCATACCGGCTCAAAGCAATTTCTCCTGTGATAATGGAAAATGAATAATTCATAACCCCTAATCGGAGTCCAAACATCCCCTATAAATTTGCATTTATCGTCCAATTTGCCAACTTCCACTTTGAGTTGTACAGAAGGCCTAGCTCTAGGTCTGGAACCAGGTAACTAGTCTATAAGGTCTTGATTCATCTTCCTTTCAGTACCTTCTAGTTGCAACTCGGTCTTTTGCTTTTTTGCTTTTGATTGGCTACTCTCCCTGGGTTTTCTTCCCTTTAGTTTTCCTGAACCAGTGCCTTCCATAATTCAAATTTTTACAAATTCTGAGAGGACGAGAAACTCACTGTAACTTTCTTGCAAACTCAAGCCAGGTGAATGCCTTAATTGCTCTGTTAGTGTAACAATGGGTATTTTTCTAGGGTTAGCAATATCACATGCAAAACATAAAAACCCCAAAGTAATAATGAAGTGCAAAGGAAATAAAATGAAACAATCTCACGAGATGTCTTCATCCTCCATGACTGACCTCCATTACACCTTCTCAACTTGCTGAAATATGTTATTTGCCCTCATATTTATGATGAGCAATCTAATGATAATGACAAGCCCTAAGCAAATGTTGAAGGATTTTGATGACTATATGCAAGAATGCAAGATGATAAAGAAGAAGAAATAGACAAAATTCAAAGACTAAGACATTTATATTTTTGTGACTATCTTCTTATTGTCAAGATGAAGACAAAATTGGCATTTTATAGAAAATGCAATTTTATATGGACAGATGAGATTAAAGATTGATAAGTGCCCTAGAATCTATGGACAAGATTCAATATGACAACCCACAATTAGGGTTAGGGCAACATTAGGTCAAATTTGAAATGAATGGACAAGATTGATTTTTAGAAAATCAAATCAAGGGCTGACAATGCATGTGGCAAGAGATTTTGGGCACACAAACCGAAGTTGCTGGAGAATCAAATAATAAATTAAAATTATTTGATTCAAGAGGGGATGTTGACTTTTTTAATTAAAAATTATTTTAATTCAAAAGGGGTGGGGTCATGTGATAATAAATAATTTAAATTAAATTATTTACTAAAAGAGGGAATTTATAAAGTGGGACTTATTTTAACTAAATAATATTTATTTAAAATAAGCAGAATAAAAGAGGAGAAATTAAATAATAAAATTATTTAATTTAGGTGTTGGGACTTTTTTTAAATAAATAAGATGGAATATTAAATAATAAAGA
The DNA here is from genome assembly GCA_007115665.2 of Sequoiadendron giganteum. NCBI lineage: Eukaryota > Viridiplantae > Streptophyta > Pinopsida > Cupressales > Cupressaceae > Sequoiadendron > Sequoiadendron giganteum. The sequence continues at coordinate 22,614,686 of CM021109.1, read as the reverse complement.
TATTATTTAATTTATAGAAGAATGTGACAAAGGGAATAAATTGATTTAATTCAAAATTCAGGAGAGTGGACCAAATTAAATAAATGAAATTTATTTAATTTAGGAGAGAAGAGGCTAATGAATAATTAGACAATTAAACATATTTTTATAATTATAGTGGAAGGTGGATTAAATAAATAAGAATTTATTTAATTTTAGAAAGAAAAGGATTTAATTAGTGACATAATTAATTAAATAAATAAAATTATTTATTTAATTGTAAGAAGACATTAGATAATTAGTGACACATTAAATAAATAATTAAAATTTATTTATTTAATAATCATGAAGAATAAACAGATATGAATTAATTAAATAATTATGAATTATTTAATTAATAGTCGAAAGTGAGTTAGAAACATAATTAAAATGTCATAATTATGCTAGGATGAAAAGAATTAGAAATAGAGCTTGCAGGCCTAGGTGAGACAACAATCTTCAAAATTTTGCTAGACATTGTCATAGGCTTACTATTGCACACTCAAAATCTAAGGGAAATTATCATATTCAAGCAAAATGGAGAAGTGCAATGTGATGAGAGCCAATTGTGTCCCATTTTATGCCACATTTTAGCCTATTTCATATACCTTCATATCCACTTCCACATTCCATTTTCTTTTCATATCATACTATTTCACTATCTTATGTTGCATATGATTAAATATATATAAGTGGTATTTAATATAGTTTTGGATGAAATATGGAAAATAATGATTGGTTGTCTTTACTAATAAACATTATGATTTCAATCCTTAGAAAATAAAGCTTGCAGCATGCATATCACAAGAACTTCTTGTCACTTTTTATGCAGAATATCTTCTTGTCACTTTTTGGTCAGGAACTTATGTGCGTTACTCTTTAACCAACAATTTATTTCTGTCAAGGTGGCATCAAGATGACTTTGCATTGTTTTATCTGATGGTGACCTTCCTTTGGTTCCTCGTGGCACTTCCCATATGTATTCTTCATCCATGTGAATCTATTTTATGCTAAGATCTTTATAACCCAATAATTTCACGTGGCCACTTCAGCACCATTGTATCCCATATGGAAACCCGTGATGGAGGATGTGATTTCTTGAGAAAAATACAAATATTAGTTTGTGAAAAGGACGTGATTGGTAGTTGAAGCAAAATTTGTGGAGGACAAGCTTGCCAGCTGGACAAAACCAAAGATATTCTCTTCTCCTATATTTTCTCACTCTTATAATAGTGTTTTTTTAATCTGTGGATTAGCGACTCATATCTTTGTCTCTTCTAAGTTTGTTGGCCACAGGCCAAAACAAACTTAATATTTTTTGTATTTTGTTGTTTCAAACAATGCATATATAAGTAAGAGCATTGTAAGGGAGATGATAGAATATAGAATTTAACAAAAAAATTGCAGTAGATTTTTGTATAAAACTTTTAATAAATAAAATAGTGATTATTTTGATCGAGGCAATGTAGAAAGGTTTATGTTCTATCCACCATGTGAACCAAGAGCAAGGGCCCACTCCTTGGGAAGCACGGTGATGTTTTATTTTCTGTATTTTGTTTGCCTTCATTTTGGTTTGGTTTTTCTTCAGTATAGCTTTCGATAATATTTGGATTAAATTATTTCAGTATTGTTATTCAAACTTTTGGGTGAATGAGCTCTGCTAGGGTTTTTTGTTTTATGCAGTCATCCTTGACCCCTCTTGTGTTATACTGCGCCTTCTGCGTAGGAAAATTTCTTCCTCATTGAGTACGGCTGCATTTACTACAGTTTTCGGGGTTTAATATGCCTTCAACCGACTCTAACCCAACAATTCATGTTGGTGTTAATGGTTCATTAACGCAGTTCAATGGCTCCTCCTCCGAACAAAGGTCCTCAAAAATTTGTTCTGAAAGTATTTCATGAGGTAAGCATTACGATGCCCCTGCTGATGTGATTTTTCCTTTACCAGATTTTGATTTGGCTTGCCAATGGCTTGAACAACACACCCTTATGGGGTATTTTTTGGGGAGGACTCCCCCTGAAAGTGTGTTGAAAAAATGGGTCAGCAAGGCCTGGGTCCCTCATGGGGTCTGCCTTGATATGGTCCAAAACTTGACCAAAGGCTTCTTTTCGTTCCGCTTTGCGAAATTTAATCATGTCCAAACTGTTTTAGGCCATGGCCCCTAGTGTGTTAGGTTGTCCTTGTTGGTTTTCCAAGCATGGACCTAGGGTTTTGTTGTATCAGATGACACCAAAATGTCAGTTTTGGTCTAGATTGAGTTTCCTGGTCTACCTCTGACATGTGTGCCCTTCCTAAACCACATTACTTCCTCTCTAGGGAGGGTTGTTTGTATTGAACTTGATAGGTTTTTCCAAGCCCGACCTCAGAAGCGGGTTTATGTGGAAGTGGACCTATCTAAGGATTTGAAAGAATCTATGGATATTCAAATAGGAGCTATTAGGCACACCCAGAAAGTCGCGTATTTTAATCTACCTAACACATGCTATCGGTGCTAATCAGCTGACCACAAGATCAAGGACTGCCCTTTGGCAGTGCCTCGTACATCATCCCCATCATGAGATGTTGAAAAGCCTCACCAAACAGAGCCTTCTGCTAAGGTTGAAACAAAGTGGACCACGGTTAAAAATTAGAAAAATAAGCCAACTAGTTCTGGGTCGGCTCCCAAGGCCTCTGAACCATCCAAAGTTGTTTCAAACCCTTCATAGAAGGGGACAACCACTCCTTTTGGAGCTACTACTATTGTGGTACAACCCAGGTCAAAGGCAACACCTCAGCCTATGGCTGTCATGTGTGTAAGGTCGATTATTCCTCCCACAATGGGGGCTCAACGACGGTCTCGCAGTCCATCTCCACCACTGGAAGAAGGAGAATATGTGCTAGAAAAGAGGAGGTTTTCACCCCCTATTTAGATTGGTTCAGTTCCACATGATTTTTTAAAGAATAGTTTATCTTCCCTAGTTGAGGAGGAACTGGATTCCAAAAGTATGGAAGAGTTTCATCGATGAATTTTCTACAATGGAATGTTCGAGGTCTAACTGACCTCTCCAGAAAGTAATCTGTTAGAGATACCTTACAGAAATACTCAGGGATTGAAGTGCTTTGTCTCCAAGAAGTTAAAATTTCAATATTTTTGCTTGCCTCAGCTTGTCATTCTATTTGGCCAGCCAGTACTATGTTTTTCACTTTGCATGAAGTCGGGCATGGTGTAGCGACCACTCTTTTATCCCTACAATTGCATTCTTGCGTTATGGATCATGGGACTGATCCTTCCCAGCAGGTAGTCTGGGTTCTCCTCAACATTGATAATCATTCCTTTGGTATTATTAATGTTTATGCCTCTAATGATATTTTGGAACGCTCTTTGCTTTAGCAGTGTATTTATGATTCTTTACCAGTTGCCACTTGGTTGCTCTATGAGGATTTCAATATGGTCGAGATGGTGTATGACAAGGTTGGCACCTTGCCCTTCCGCTGGGCTGTTGGTGAAAGGGAGGCATGGTTTAACATGCATAATAAATTGGGGCTTTTTGATCCCAATATTGGCTATTTCCATTCTCATTCCCTCTGGTACACTTGGTGTAATTACAGGGTCGGTTCTGACAGATTTTTTAAGTGCCTTGATCGTGTCATGATCTCTGCTCAATTTTTTTTTTTGGACAGCTCTACATTGCCAGTGAAGTCGTTAGTGGATGTGACTCTGTCTGATCACTTCCAAATTTATTTTTGTATTGAATGGATGTCTTGTCAGCCTCGCACGCGTAAAAATCAATTCATTTTGAACACATCTCTACTCTACCACAAGCCCACTCTGGCCCACATTCATCGAGTGTCGAATTTGGAGTGCAAACCAGCTGGCCAAACAGGCTAGATTACTTGTTGGAATGATTCCATCACTTGTACTGATCGATTCTTGCACATTTATGGGTGCCAGCTAGCCATCTTTCATTGGTGATCCTATAAGGCTACCACTGTTGACTTGCATACAACTATGGAGGATTTGGCGGCTAGCCCTTTTTCCCTGTCGCATCAAGTCAAGGTGGCAGAATTAAGGCACAATAAGCAAGTGGTTGATAATTACGCTACCAGATGAGCACAAATCAAAGCTCAACTACATTGGCTTAAGATCGGTGATCATGCCTCCAAAGAACTGTTTTTGGCACTTCGTGCCAGGTACTCATGCCCAGGCATCAAAAAAATTAAGGATGGCACTCGGGTGCTCTCTGAGCTACCTAACATTCTCTAGGCCTTTGTGCACCATTATGAGTAGGTGTTCACTGCACAGGACTCCACGCCTATGTGATAGCAAGCCCTTCAAGACTGCCTTGTTATTGTGCCACATAGGCTTTCTTCAGCCCAGATAAATTTCTATGATCAGTTGTTAACAAGTGATGATCTCAAGGAAGCTATTTTTTCTATGGCCAATGACAAGGATCTTGGGATTGATGGCTTCCCTTGTGAATTCTACAAAGCTCTTTGGGACTGTATTGGGAGCGATTTACATCATGTCTATCTTGAAGCTTTTCAAGCCAACTCTCTAGGCAATTTAATAAACAAGGGCAATATAAATTTCATACCTAAGCCTGGGGATCTGGAGGATATCTGCAACTGGAGGCCCATCATGCTTCTCAATGTCTCCTACAAAATCATTGCCAAAGCTCTAGCTCTGAAAAATTCACCATCTTTTGCCTCAAATTGTACGCCTAGAGCAAACTGGTTTCATTAAATCCAGGTTCATTTTGGATAATATCATTGTTGTTTAGGAAGGCATGGAGTGGGCCCGACGCTCAAATTAGAAAGTTGTGTTCATTAAAATTGACTTTGCCAAGGCCTATGATCGCATTGAATGGCCTTTCATTCTTGCGATGTTGCAAGCTTTGGGGTTTGGGCCCAATTTCATTCAGTCTATTTGTATGCTTTTTGTCGATGCTTCGGCCTGCATAACCATTAATGGTCGCCAATCTTTTGTTTTTGGTCTTTTTCGCTCAATTCGACAAGGATGTCCTCTCACCCCCTCTTTGTATGTGCTTGCGGCTGAAGGATTTGGCTACCTTTTAGCTCATGTTGTTTCTCAGTAGCGTGTCAAAGGGATTCTTCTCCCGAACTCTCAGGAGTAGCTTGTTAATGGCCACTTTTTGGATGATTCCTTTCTCACTCTCTTGGAAGAAGAAGAATCAATCACTGCTACCCTTGATTGTCTCAACACTTTTTGTCTTGCCTACGGCTCTGCCGTCCAATGACATAGACCTTATGCTATAGGCAATCTATATTACCCACTCCTATGTGGCTTCAAACCTATAATTGGAAGTGGATTGGGCAAGGAGAGATCTTTCATTTTTTGGGCATCCCCTTCACCTTCCAGGCCTCCCCTAGGGAGATTTGGCAAGCCATGCTCTCCAAGGTCGAGAAAATTTTTTCTTACTGGATCACCAAGTGTCTTTCTCTGGCTGGTAAGTTCTAGGTTTACTCTAAAGTTTTGGTTGCCACTCATGTTTATTACTCCTCATTTTGGGCCCCCTCCAAAGTTGCCTATGGCAGGCTTGAAAAGTTGCTACGGGACTTTCTATGGACCTCCTCTAAAACCCACAAGGGTTTCCAACTTGTTGCACAGAAGTATTGTTGCCTCCCTAAGGATTCTAAGGGGTTTGGGTCACTCTCCACTTAATGGCAAGGGACTACTCTTTGTTTCAAGTGGATTATCTAGGCCCTCACTAGAGATGAAGCCTAGAAGATTCTCCTCAGGCATTGTATCCAATCTCAATTTCCTATTCATAGACCCGCCTGGAAAGGAATAGGTCTTCAAACCCTCCTAGTTATGAAGGAGGCTATTCAAATTGTTGCAACCTTTGTGGCCAAGAGAATTTGGCATGCCTAGGAGGCTATTAAGCCTTGGCTCCAATAGGTCAGAGCTAGATTTCGTGATGGGATTTGGCTCAATCAGCAGAATATTTGGTGGTATCCTCTTCTTACTCATAATGGTCAGCACTTGGCTAAATTGCCTTGGCTTATAGCTCTCAAATTTCACCAAAAGGGCATTCAGACCCTGCAATTTCTCCTTCACCTACCCACTATGTGCATTATACAGTGGGATGCTTTTAAGGCCCAATACAGACTTCAAAACCAGCACCGCGCCACTTCCAATGGGCTAGTCAGCGCCATTCTGACAGAAATGCTTCACAAAATTTGCATTTGTGGGTACAAAGCTTGGTGGAAAGACTAGAAATGATTTCCAGACACTCCTCTCAGGAGCTATAAGCCACAACTTGGTTATAGGTGACTTTCACCCCATTTTCCTATGATCAATAGTTTGAACCAGAGGTGGCTTCTTAATTCCTCTGCTCATGTTTGGTGGAAGAGATTTGATGCCACTTAGTCTGCAAGTGTTAATCTGAAGCTGGCTCACTTTTCTTAGTGTATTCATTTCCAAGGCTTGCCTGTGGGTTCTCGGCTTATACACTTGGGGGTCTAGGACCCTCGTTTCCCTTTTTGTGGGGAACCTAAAAGCTTCAAGCATCTTTTCTAGTTTTGTCCCAGAGCTCAACAACTTTGGAATTGGATTCATGACTTCTTTCGGCCCTTTTGGTCAAAACATTTTTCTTGGCATTTGGTTCTACTGGGAGATCCACCTGGGACCCCTGCTAAGTTCACCCAGCTCTGGCACACTTTCAGGGTGGAAATCCTCTTCAACATCTGAAAAGACAGAAACTCTTGCATATTTTCTCATTCTCAAATGGATTTTAATGTTTCTCTCTATGCTAAAGCAGTTATTTCTTCTAATGTTCTTTTACAGATATAGGTGCAAGCTAACAAAGTTGCACTGGAGGTGGCTCACCTACAAGTCCTCTTGGACCACTAGAGAAATGCCTCATGTGTTGTGGCTCGGGTCCCCGACTCGCCCTCCTCCTCCCGCAGTCGATCGCCCTCTTGGGGTCGACAATGGAGTGGCTCCGTGTGTCCCCATTCCCAGCCTCCTACTCGATGGGATTCTCGCCCTCCTCAATGTGCTCGCTCTCCTCAGCTGTGGGTTGGTCAGGGATGGCCTCCTAGTGGTGCTTCAGGGAGTGGTGGTGGCAGTTTTGGGTGGCCCTCTGATACTCTGCCTGCTTCTAGTTCTGGATGGCCTACCAATGGTAAGAGCTTTCCATGGTTGGCGCTTGCAATCTCGCCCCGACGAGAGGAAGAAGATAAAGATAAGGAAAAAGATGACGATGGTTGGGGTGCTCCTCTTGACATCACTCCAGACCCCGCTAATGTTTGGGGAAAAACATGGATAACATAAAACCTCCTGGCTCTGTTGGCACTACTCTTGCCGCTTAATGGCCTGTTTGTTTTAATTTCTCTTGCTTTTAGACTTCTGGGCTAGGCCCATGTGACTTGATATTTTTTTATTTATGGGCGTTGCCCATGTGACTTTTGGGGTGTGCCTTTTTACCACCTACCCTTTTTTTGTGAATATGTACTCTTATGTTTAAATTAATATAGATAGCTGCCTATTCATCAAAAAGAAACTTTTAGAGATGTGTGATTTGAATCGACATTTTAATTAAAGTTTGGTTTGATAAAATATTTTATGACTTAATTTTGTGATTTAATATTTCATGAAGGTTTGATTTCAATTTTTTTAATTTGATGAAGTTTATTTTATTTTTTGTTAATAAGTTGTTGTTATTGTCATAGTTCTTGCAGATTGTTAATAGTTCCTTTTCATCAGAAATACAAAATAGAAAAGTTAAACCAGATTTTCATTTAGGAAATTTACATGTGTTCTAGCTGCATTCATCCCCCCTTAATCCATTGCTCTCCTCTCTTAGGTATACTGCCACAACACCTCTCGCAAGCTTACGATCCCCGGGTTGACACTCTTAGACCAAGCTGAAATCTTTCTTATTCTTTACCCCAGTTTTGGCCTATCACAATGAAGGTGAATCAATGGTGGCATGAAGATTTGGTAATATTGCTTTATGTTTTATGTCTTTATGCTTATTTGTGATTCATTATTTATTAGGGTTTGATTGATATGCTTTATTGCCTAACCTTTGATAATTTTAGCCTTGATTTACATTGGTGAACCCGACGTGAATATGTTTTTTTGCAAATTTCTCTAATCTTATATTGTTATTTTGTGCAAAAATTTATAGACTAACATTTTGTAGCTAGCGTTGAAGACACAAGCCTAGGGTTTGGAAAGATCTGACCATATCTCTCAAACAGCTACATATTTTTTCACAAAAGTATTTTATAGGTTGGGGACAATATCAAGAGCTTTTAATCTAAAAATCAAATTTTTTGGATCTGTTTTTAATTTTTTATTATTTTATTATTATTTTTCATGAAAAAATAATTTTGAGAGAAAATTAGCAATTTTTTCAGATTTCTTTAAATTTTTGGAAATATCTCCAAATTCTAATAGGGGTATGTTCTTTATGTTTTTAATTTGGATGAAAAATAACAAGACAAAAATTAGATCTTTGAAAATTAGGGTTTTAGAAAGATTTTGTTATATGACAAACAATCACAAATATTTTCACAAAAAAATTCTACATGTTCGGGATGATGTTAGGAGCTGTTAGTAAAAAAATCAAAATTTTTGGACCCATTTTGAATTTTTTATAATTTTTAAAGATTTTTCATGAAAAATTAATTTTGGGTGCAAATCAACAATTTTTTGGATTTCTTTACTTTTTTGGAAATCTCTTGAAATTTCGATAAGGGTTTGTTCTCTATGTTTTTATTTTTTATGCAAAAAACATTTCCAAAAATCAAATTTTTCTTGACTAGCTAACCCTCTAATATTAGTGATCAATTATCTTGTTAGGGTTTTGGCTCTGTTGTTGGTTTTGTGAATGTGCAAAAAAATAAACAGTTCAAAAGACAAATTGGATCAAGTGGACACAAATTTGGAGCTAAAGAAATTCTAGGTGCACACATTCCATCTTTCATCTCTAATCATTGCTTGTCAACACACTTAATTTGGGGCTTAAAAAGAACAACTTGTTTGATCACACACTTGGATTTTGGGCTTAAAAAGAAAATATTGTTTGCTATCACATTATTGAAATTGGGTTAAAATAAAGAACTATCTTCCTACACATTTGGCTTTTGGATCTAAAATAAACAAGTGCTTGAACTATTTTACATACATTTCAATTTTCTAAAAGGAAATTAACAACCACGTGTGTGAATCAAGTGTGTGTGTGATCAAAAATGTCTCACTTGGTTTGCTTTTGTCACACCCTTCTTAGGAGGCTTGCTTGGAGACACACCACTCCAAGGGACAACCTCAATCGAGGTGTGAATCGAAAGACATGCTCATTTGGGAGTTGAAATCTTGTCACTCTTAGCTAAGCCCAAAAGAACTTTATACCTTTTGTAAGTGAAGGTGAAGGGTGGGTTACCCCTTTCTCTCGGTTGTGTGGCAAGATTTTTCTTTCAAATCATCCTTAGTCAGCCTTGTGCATCCTAGCTTAATACCTAATTGGCCATACCCACTTGACTAACAATAGGATGGTTGTTGTGTATTCAAGTGTTTGCTTAATCATATCATTTTATCTTGAAAGACAAATTTATCATTGTGTTTGGTGTGTGTGTCCATGCATTTACATGTGAGATCTTGTGTTTGATATTTCCCAAGTCAAAATTTCAATAAAAAATTTCCACATCATCCAATCTTTCTAAGCCAAATCATCCTAGTCCTTCAAGAAATCACATCATTTTAAATCATCATTGTAATCTTAATCAAATATTTTCCAAAAGTTACACCATGCCAACATTAGAAGACCTAGAACAAGATCTCGTTCACATACTTCATGAAGCTCAAACAAGCCAATCAACTTTAAACCAACAAATCATTCAAGGAATCCATGACATGATCTAAAAATGTCAAACAAGTCAATCACCTCAAATGCAACATCTCATAGCGCAAGCCCAATATCTCATAGCCACTTGTCAAACCCAAAAATCACATCATCCTCTATTCATTCAACACCAATAAATTCCACCTCATTCCTATGTGGCATCTCCCTCCATTCCATATCAATCTAATCCATCCACCTATCAAAACAATTCCATATCACCTTATCCCACATCCTATCAAAACAATTCCACATCACCTTATCTCGCCTCTTTCCATGTCAATCCTACATCAACCCATTAATTCATCCCACAACAAGAACATGTGATCCAAAGTCCACCTTCACAACAAGATAAAAAGCCTTTAAGTCTTAATGCCACCTTTGACAAGGGAAATACCAATCTAGCTCATACATCCTATAAATATATTATACCACCATCTAATCAAAGGCCTATCCTAAATCCACCATGTCATAGTCCAAATATATTGGTCCCCACACATTCCAACCCATCAAATCCTTCATTTCCCACACCATCATCCAATCCTCCATCAATTCCATACCCTAATTTTAAACATTACAAAAGAAAACCCAAATATACCCATCCACCTACAAAGGATGTGACCTAAGGGCTACTAGTAAGGAGTCAACCATTTCCCATCCTTGAGTTTACAAAATATTCTGCCAACACCATGCCTAGTCTTCTAATTCCATCATGTCACCCACAACCCCTTGAACCTATTCTAGAGTCTCCCCACATGAGCCCAAGTGAACCTCCATCATGCCCTCTTGAGATTGACCATCAACAACATATTGAGCCCCTTCAAGAGCCTTCCTCATCCACTTCCATTCAATAAATCCAAGAGGTATGTCAAGAGCATAATCCTAAGCATGGGGAAACATCAAGCCCTCCTACTAATCAAGATCAAAACATTTTCATTCAACCTATCCATAACATATGTCTCCACTTGTGACTGTAAGGCATCCCTCTCTGTCTCCATCACTTGTACCCGAGCCCTCATGGTCTCCTCCCTCTCCTGCATCAATCCCATGTCTCCCACTGTCTCCTCTGTCACCTCAACCCTATCCCAGAGCTCATCTCGCTCCTGCCTCAACTCCCTCCTCTCTCTCAGTAGCCTCTCTACTTGCCTCCTTAGGTCCTCAATATCCCTCTCTGCCTCTGCTAACACCTCTACCGGTATCTACTATGTCCCTCCTCTAGACCCTTGCTAGCCCCCTGTCTACAGTATTGTCATGGTAGCCTCTAATCTATCCCTCTCTCATCTTGTTGAATCCCCTGCCTTATGCTCCCTCACTACCTCTCCCTCCAAATGAGTCACCTTTGCCTGTAACTCACTCACCTCTAATCGTAGCTCATCTATCTCGGCTCACAGCCTCTCTCCTTGCCTCTGCATCTCTGTCTCATGTCATGGCATCACATTGACCACTGCCTGGAACTCCCTCTCATTCTTTTCTAACTGGGCTCGCAACACGATCACCTCTGCCTACAATCTAATCCTCGTCGCCTTTGAGTCTCTCAACCTTTGCTCAATGATATGTAGTCTCACCTCAACTCCTCTCAATCATGTGGCTAGATCCTCTACTATCAGTGGCATCATAACCAATGGAAGAATGTCATGTACCTCCATGTCCATCTCCTCTTCCCCTCCCTCATCCCCTATTTCCATCACCTCGGCCTCATCCCTCTCGCCCATCACCTTTGCATCATGTCTCTCCTCCTTGGGCTCTACCTATGCCCTCCGTCTCCTCCTCCTCCTGCCTGGCCTCTACTAACCTACGACCTCATCCTCCCCTTGCCCTCCCTCTTACGGCTTTGTTTCTCTAGCTGCCTCTAGTGCTATCCTCTGTTGACCTCCTTCTCTGCTTGCCTCCGGCTCTCTCTACTGATCTCCTCCTGCTATAGCTTCCCTTGGCTGCTCTCCTCCTGCTCGGGTTGCCCCTACCCCTCTCTTACGCTGCCCCCAACCCTTCCTACCTCTGGCTCTCTCCTTAGCCTCCTCCTCCTCCCTCCCCCCTCTCCGTCCAATCTGATCTTATCCTCTTACTTGAATTCCAATGCCTCCCTGATCGGCTCCTCCAGAGTAGTCTGTACGGGTCGGTATCGCAAAAACCTTGCTGCATATCTCACAGTGATCCCTGCATCTACCAATCCTCTAGACCTCCCTAGGTACTCCACTATATCCCGCACTAGTTTTTCCCAATGCTCCCATGCAAACTCTACTAAAATCGACTCCTCCCATGGTTGCTCTCGCGTAATCCATCTAAACCTATCAGGAGCATCTGAAATATCCTGTATCAACCCACATTGCCTCGTCACTCGGTCTGGCCTATGTGACTCCACTATCTGAGGCTCCTTCCCAACTATGTAACATCGGGTCATGAAGTATCCTCATCCTACCCCCACTTTGTGAAGCAGCATGTCATATACGACCTCCACACTATATCCTCCTCCTCTAGATCATCGAACAATCTCCTCCATCCATCTAAATCTCCTAACCCTTGATATCGTCAAACCCAGTCATACTCTACTCCATACCAATAAGCTACTAGCAGTGTTGTATCCTATCGACCCACTCTCACCACATTTGGCCTAGACACACTGATGTGCTCCCAGGCCCATACTTGAAGCAATTTCACATGACACACATTGAGCCCCTCCCGATAATAGACCACGTGCATATCTTTGTACAATTATTCTAGGACGCATGTACCCCATGCAAACTCTTCATCCCTCCCCTCAACAATCTGTCGGATAACCTCTATGTAGTTGAGGCTATAAAATCAACCACTCCTATCTGGTATGAGTATCTCGCTAATCAACCCACACAAGTATAATGGCAGTGGTGGTACTCTCAATCCCAAGCATCTGTCCATATTTATCCCCTTCTTCTGCATGGGCAGGTCCTCTCACCCAAACAAGACCCACACAGTTTGATCCAATGCCTCTCCCTCTGATCTCGCGCCACTCACCATATGCCCTATTATGGGCAGCCTCAATATATGCCAGACATCCTCCAACTTCACTGCCATCTCCCCTATCGAGAGATGGAAAGTAGAATTCGTTGAATCCCAACATTTGATCAGGGTTGTCAACATCGCTTGATGCGCCCTGATAGATGGATGCCCCAACATGTGCAGAAGCCCCGCCTGGGCTAGAGCCTAATGATCTGCTCTCATCATCACCTATCACATCACCTACATCACCTTGGATCTCCTCTCTTGAGTCCACAAGCTATTGAACCGCTGCAACTATACCACACAACCTGTCAGTCACCAAATCCTTTCCTTCAAATCTTGACCCTGGGTTCTCTTTTCACTCACTTACTCTTCCATTCTTTGGATAGTCATTTCTAAGATTATTCAACTTCTCTTTCTTTTTCTAACACTTTAACACTTCTTCCTCTAGCCCCCTTCTTTACCCTTAGCGGCCACCCCTTTTAGGGTACGACCGCCTCTTTGGGCAGGGCCGCCCTTTTGGGCATAGTCGCCCCTGTCAGGGCGTAGCTACCCTTTTCGGGTGCAACCGCCCCTACGTAGGGTGGCACTTCCCTTACACAGAGTGGGGCCACCCTTACGGGGTGGCCACCCCTGCCAAGGTGGCGCCGCCCTTTAGGGCACGGTCGCCCTTGCGTGGGGCAGGGTCACCCTTTCAAGCGCAGTCGCCCCTGCGCAGGGTTGGGCCAACCCTTCCAGGCGTGACCGCCCCTACGTGGGGCAGGGCCACCCCTAACCAAGGCATGGCCGCCCCTGTTGGGCCCAAAAGCCATCTTTTTCATCTATTCTATCTGGATTTTTTGTTCAAAACCCCTATTTTGTCTCCACATCACTATTTGACGTTTCTTCCAACCCGCTAGGCGAAATTAATTTTTTCCCTCTACCCATTTTTCTAACCTACCCCTACTCCCAAACCTAGATTTTCAAATTGCATTTTAACTCAAAAATAAATACTAAAATGCTCAAAATCACAAAGAGGGTTTGAACCTAACCTGGCATGGGACCGTGCGCTCATGGTAGAAGTTTTGCACCTCGTCTCCTCGATGGATGGTTTCATCGTCGTAATCCTCTGACATCTTCTCTCTCCTTCTCTTTCCTCTTCTCTCCTCTCTCTCTCAACTACCAACTGTGCAAATGAGGAATAGTAATTCTAAAATTACTATTTAAACCTTCCTTCCTTTTCCCCTTTTTAAAATAGAGGGTATTTTTCCCCTCTATTTAACTTTTTCTCCTCCAATTAATCCTCCAACTTCCCAGGGCCGCCATTTGTGCCTCGTATATCCATTTAACTCCGTTCAAAATCCATTCTTCATGGTTTTTTGAGCTCTTTCCAATGACACCTTTTGTTTCTTCATATCGAGAAGTCGCCCGGGGCCCTTTTTCTTCCCCTACTTCCCTCTCAAGGGGCATACCCTACCAAATCCATCCATACCTCCTTCTTGGTCATTTTACCTCATGATTGGGGCATCTCCCTTCACTCCCCTCCATTTGGGCAGCTCACGTAACCTCTCTCGTGTTGGGCATCTTTTTTTCTAGTCACTTCCTCTATGGAGTCATCTCCATTTTATTTTTCTTCGAAACACTGTTATTCTAACAATATTTCGAAGAGGGACAAAATGTAGACACATATATTTGACCAATTCCATATGGTCAAAATCCTATCATTTATCCGTCTAATTTGTCTATATTAATTAAATGACATATTTAATTAATATTATTATGTTCTCTAAGGTTCCTAAAAGTATTTAATTAAATACTTTATCCTTCACCATTTCCTCTCTAAATTAAATAAATCAATCAATTTATTTAATTTAGTCAATTATCCTCTTCAATTTTAAATTTATTATTTCCCTCTCCTTGTCCCATCCTCCGTAACCTTTTCACTAATCTGGGTTAATCTAATTAATCCTTCCTTAGGATGTGCATATCCTTAGTCAAGATTAATGTCACATCCTCCATATCTAGCCACTTGCCTCTAATCCTCATTAATTTTCCTAATCACCTATTTTCACAATCTTAATCCTAATCACTTACCTTTTCTAGCATGTCCTTAAGTCAACCTTTCATGGTACTTGCCTTATTTGGTTTGACCTCTTCCCCATGTGAATTAAAAATTCACATTTATTCCCCCCATGCATTTGTCTTCCCCATGACCTCTCAAAGGTCACATCAAGTACATGGGACAAGGACCTCCTTTTGGAGGACCTTGTCTTATCCATGGGTTTCTTCCTGATGCAGAGGTGTGGTAACCCACGAAACAACTTGGCACAACTTCTCTCAAATATGCCAACCAAGACATCAACTTTCAATTAACTCAACCTTGTAAAATAGCATCAAACTCAACAAGGCCCCTACAAAGGTTTTCAACACAAGCAATGAAAATTAAATCAACTTTGCACAGTCCCCCAAGGTAGATTCATTGAATTCCTCAAAACTCACCTATTGACATATGTTTCCCTTGCAGTAGTTGGAAACCATTTTTTTAGAATTTTGGCAAAAAAATTCCAAAACACTTAGGAAAATAATCAAAGATTAAAATACCCTTCTCAGAGATACACAACATACAAGAAAACTAGATATACCTTCTTAGGACCAAGTGCCTCAAAATTGGATTTTTCACAGTTTTAAGCCTTAAATTAGGCCATTTTTACTAAGAGACTACCTTTAGAACTCCACACCAGACCTTATAACCCAAAAATAGTCTTGAATCAAGTTACCAAACCAAGGATTTTCCAGGTCTCTTGACCCCAAATGCTCAAACAAGCCACCAATGCAAAAGCCCTCCTTGTAGCCTAAATAACTAGGGTTTTAGGGTGCCATTATTGAATCTTCACCTTCCCAGCCTTTCCTACCCAACCTAACTACTTAGAAATATTTCAATAGGTCCACCCATGCTTAAGGAATACTCACTTGGCCATTAGCAATGCGACTTATTCATTTCATAGGCCCGACCCACCAATTTCCAAGGGAAAACACACACTTCCAGCCCTTCCTCTCATTCTTCAAGCCAAGGGATCATCCTTCCACGCCTCCTACTCATAAATTATCATTTCCTATAGTCTAATACATCATCCCACCAATTTAAATTTTATGACAGAGGTGGGATGATGGTTATGCCATTAGAATAACCCCAAACTCTTAAGGTTGTTCAAGAACTCGGTAGGAGCAATTTGATGAATTAAGGCACTAAAAGATTAAACCAAACCCTGCCAAGGCACAAAATACAATTTAGAACATTTATATACTATTTCTCAAGAGAATTTAATACATATACGACCTGTTCATCTTGTACACAAGTAGGAAACTCAAAAAAATTAGTAGAACTATGAGAAAACAAAGTAATTTCAAAGTTTTATTCTTTCCCTCAACTCCAACAACCACAACTCGAGCCCCTCCATGATTTACATAGAATTTATCATCCTCCTCTAATTTATCAATGCCCCTAACCACTAAGAAACCAACTTTTCAAACACATAATCGTTGCAATTACAAATTTGTTACAATATGCAACTCATAAATTTGCAACTTTTATCATTTTTCCTACTAACTAAACTAATGACTCCATTATTTCATTGAGATAAAATCTCTCATGTTTTCCTTTTAGGCTTACAAACTCAACTTTTGACACATTTTTAATGCAAGGGTGCATTCTGACCATCAAACATGGAAATTTGTGACTAGGTGCCTAGGTGCTCCTACACCACTTCCAAAATTGTAAATTTTAAATTCACTTTTATTCCTCCAATGCCCTCTCTAATCCCTATGGTGACAAGAGTGGACTTTCTAAAATCCCTCACTTGTCACTTTCAGCCCCACTTGGGGCAAGGAATTCCTTTTTGAGGAAATCCTCTTCAATCCCAAGGTACTTGCAAGTACCTTGGGACCACATGGCCTTTTCCATGTCACCCTATACTTCTTCCACCTCACCCTCGACATGGAAAGATGTGATGGATTGTGATTTCTCAGCTCACCATAGCCCTTCATCTTGTCCATGGTGGATCAATCTCATGCATCAATTTTTCTTTAAATGGAGGGCCTTGGCCTCAAGTTAAAGAGGTTAGAATTTGGAGATTTAGCATACAAGTCATTATTTCCTTCAAGCCATTCTAGCCATTATTGCAACTCTTACATTCAAGAATTTGCATTCAAATCCATTTGCACTCCCACCTACCATCTTCCATCATTCAACCACCACCATTATTACAAGCTTGCCATCAAGGAGCACACATCAAGAGCATCATCAAGGGCCAACCACTTCATCAAGTTAGATAAGCAGAGGGATATCACTTTTTGTTGTTCTATTGTTGTTTTGTTTAGTTTCAACTAGGCCTATCGTTGAGGTGTTGTTGTGTTTCCCTTTTCATTGCATTATTTTGTTTTGCATTTTTAGATTAAGGATTTTCACTGCACACAAGATGAAACTATGTGAATTAACCCCATATTTATACTAAATCTAGATATTAACCCCGAAATGCAAATAATTCAAGCTGACACCAGATCTAGGATTAAAAATCATTACAATCTTGCCAAAATTAAATTAAAAAGTGGGGTCCTAAGAGAGGAGGACCCATTTGCCACTGAAGGCGAATGGGTCCTAGCACAAGTTTCTAGGACCTTGCTTTTGGGAGTGAAAATAACATCAAAAACCCATTTCAAAAATACATAGAAAGGGGGGTCCTATACGGATTGGACACATTCACCACTAAAGGTGAATGGGTTGTAGCACCATTTCCTAGGACCTTGATTTTTCCAAATTTAATGTTATGCCATATCATTATTGGGTGTCAGGATAGATCCTTCGGAAGATGTCTTTAAGAAGGCCTAAATTTGAATTAAAGGGGCTAATTAAGCTTAATTAACCACAATTAATTAATGAGACCCTACATACGGGTGAAAGTATACTACAACACTTTACAACACCATAAATAAGGTAAAAATTAAGTACATTTTGTTAAAAAGAGCCCTAGATTAATGTGAATGTGTACAACACATTACAACATTGAATCAAGGCATAATTAGGTTAATATTATATCAATTATTCCCAAATTAAGTAAGGAAAATAGATACTTTTTTTGTTAATATATTTTTCCCCCACTTCAGTGAGAGTTTTCCCCCATGACAAACTCACACTAAAGTAGACATTCAAGACACTTAAGTATGCAACAATAACAAAGATAAACAATAATACCATATCAAAGGCTAAGAAAAACAAAAGATCAAGCACAACCATTCCAATGCGATGTGAAACGAGGCTATTTGTCTGTAACATACATTGCTCACTCTGGGGTAGTGGAACCTTAGTTTTTCCACTAGGTGAGTTGTCCCAATCATGTATGCTCACTCTGGGGTACAAGAACCTTAGTCTATCCACTACATTAGTTGTCCCAATGAGGCGGTTTAGTGAGAAAGGCATGTCAGTGTGTTTTCTTCTCACCATACAATGAGAAAGTCATTGTAGTGTGCCAGCTTCTCATTATACAAACCATATCAAAGTTATCCTCCTGATAAGTTCAATAAGGCACCACAATGCAATGTTTTTTGTTATGTTTTTGAATGTCATGTTTGAATTTTTTTGTTAAACGGGATTTTTCTTTGTTCGTGTAAGGTCTTCTTCTTAGGGAACATCGTGCCTAATGTCTCCAAGAGATGACAAGTCAAGAATATCATATCACCACTTATGGGATGCCTCTTTTCTCACATCATGTCATGAAGGGAGATCATATGCTTAGAAATATTGAACTCTTGGAGGACATCAAACCCAATGACACCACCAAGAAAAGAACACATCAAAAGAAAAAACAAAATCATGCCATGTAATATGCCAAAAGATGTCATTGATGTATGCCCCCACTTTAAAGTGGTTGTTACACCATTACTATGAGAAATTGCTTTAAATTAGCCAATGTTTTCTCTTAAGACATGAGAGATTTCCTCAGAAAACCCTATGCCAAGTCATATGTTTCCGAAATAAAGTCGCGTCATAAAATAGGAAGGAAGGGTTGCCCCCAAAAAGTACATAAGGGATCTATGGACTTGGGGTCAATATGTCTTTACTACAATGTTGTTTTAAGAGCTTGAAACTATCATCATTCCCCAAATACTCATACAATTGGAAGAATGACACAATGAGAGTGAAAGCAAAGAAAAATCCTTTCAGGTCAACATGGAAGAGACCTAAATATCTCAACGTCTTGCGTCACACCCAAAAGGAAAACACAAGACAAAGAAAAAGATAAATGGAAAAGCTTTTGGGTCAACACAGAAGAGACATGGATATCTTGATGCCTTGCATCATCCCCAAAAGGAAAACACAAGAGAAAGAAAAATATAAAAGGAAAAGCTTTTGGGTCAACATAGAAGAGACATGGATATCTCGATGCCTTGCGTCATCCCCAAAAGGAAAACACAAGACAAAGAAAAAGATAAAATGTTCATGACATAGAGAAGAATGTAGGTACACATAGAAGAATGCACAAAAAGAGAGAGATGCATCAAATGAAACATCATGAGGGATCACATTATGCACATTCAATCACATAAAAAAACATGAAAAATCAAAATACTAGTAAGGCACATGCAATTCAACCTAAAGCAGATCGTCTGCATCCCAATATCAGTTTGTATAAACGAAAGGTAGACAAATAACCAAAGGGACAATGACAAGTGCCAAAATAGGGGAAGCACCAAGTTCAACACTCTTTTTAGGAGATTTTTCATTTAAGTTCATAGAAGAAGAAAACAATGTATTTAATTCATCATGCACTTCTTCATCAATCTTTGCAATATTGATGCCATCATCTAAATTTATCACAATGGGAGGTCAAATGACAACGTCCATGGAATTTTCTTGTTTATGTTGCGACGAGGGTATAGGACCATCATGCATTACTTCGGGTAAGTCCGGGTTTTGATTTTCTATGTTGTTCTTGTTTTCTTGAGTTTGTAACTTATGACCAATAACAAAGTGTCCATTCCTAAACTCTCTAGCACTTCGATTTTGTTTCAATCTATTGTCAACTTATGTTTGTGTAAGAGTGGGTTTTTCAATCATAGGTTTCTTTTCTTCCTTGGGAGGAATATAAGAAATAATAGTATCTTATTCAACCGCTTTCTCTTTAACTTTGTAAACTTGTTTGATTCTAGGAGGGACAATGAGATTGTTTGTGTTATCTCATGGTCTCTTGTAGGAAATGATAGGAGGACTTGCCATAGGTTGTTCTTGGATGTTTGGAAAGGTTTTTGGTTCAATCATAGCTTTGTCAAGGATAGGAGGTTCAGTTACAGGTTGAGGCACATTTCAAAGGGATAATTATGCTATCTTCTTTGCCTTGAACTTTTGATATGATTTGAAAAAGAAGTCCTCACGAGGCTTAATAGGTTCCATATATAGGCTCGGGCCAAAAGAAATCTAAGGAAAAAATTCCCTCAGGCCGATGCAGGGTTAAATCCACTATGACGCACAGTAAAGATATCATTGCCAAATGGAAACTTTAGATATTTATGCATAACCGAAGGGATGAAATTCATGGAGTGAAGCCATGGATAGCCTAACTTCACATGGAATTGGTTCGATTGTGGGATGATGATGAATGAGATAGTTAATATTTTTGATCCAACTTTTAAAGGGAGATCTATCAAGCCCATCATAGGACAAGAAAAACCATTATGTGTCTTGATCTATGCTTTCAATTTTTCATATGTATCTTGATATAGTTCATGCACATATAAGAAATATTCAATGATCACATTCTCTCTATAGATGAGATCAATAAATATCCCATTAGTGGTCTTATCATTGATTTGACCAGCTATGTAAAGAGGACCATCAGGTTGACATTTAAGTATGTCATTTTGTGAGAAAGCAGTGTCAAGAGGATTTTTAGTTGAGCCCTTACAAGGTGTAGCTCCGATATATGCTACCATTTCAATCAGTTGTTCTTCATTGATATCTTGTATGTTTTCATCATATGTGTCAACTTTCATCACATCATTCTTTGTTTCAATAGCTTCAATAAGGTTGACTATGGCATGTATGTTATGATTGTCTTGTTTGTTCAAATACTCATGAAAGAAGCAACTAAGGCTATAGAAATTTTTTGTTTCATATCGAGTTTTAAGCACTTTCCTTAGATTTTGTATAATGGGAACCATCCTAATATCTATGCTCTCACTAAGGATACAATCTTGTAAGTTTTCTAGTTTTTCATCTTGTTTGTCTATAACATCATGCACATTGATTATAGGATGTGAAGTCATGGGAAATGAGGTATAAAAACTATGAGCCATAGAGGGTTGATTACCAATGCTAACAAAGAGAGAGTTAGAAAACCCAAGATCCACGAAGAGTCAGATGTTGCGGGATAACATGAGCCTCGATATACATCTTACAATAACATTTCTAATGGGACACCAAGTTGTAAATCTCATACAAGTTTTACAAACATAGTGTGCAAACCCTAAATGGAAAGGGGCAATGCAACGACCTTAAATGAAATGCAATTTTTAGATTCTACACAAAGAAATTTACTGATTACACAATGCAATAAACTAATAATGAAATGTTGTGAATGAAATTTTGATTTTTGACAATGAACTAGATGAAGAAAATTAAGCTAGATGCAATGAATTTGATGAAAAAAAATTAGAAAACTAAAACAGGAAAGTAACAACACCAAACAGAAGCCTAAAATTGATATTTCAATTTACAAAAAATGCAGATCAGGATCTAACAGGGACTCATTCAGTAGTAAGGGCGAATGGGTCCCGGTTAAGGATTTTTAGAATGTTTCTGCTGATTTTTGAGTTATTTTTAATGCTTTTTAGATGCTACAAGGTACAGGTCTAGCCTAATTAGGGACTCATCTGACAATAAAGTAAAATGGATCCTTTATTAGGGTTTTGTAACTATTTTTGAATGATTTTCAAGATTTTTGTAATGTCTTTTAATTCTAGGTCTAAGACAGTAACTTTCAGTTTCAAATTTTCCAAAAATACAAATTAAAAATGCAATAAAATGATGAATGTAAAGACCTGATTTGAAATGTAATGTTGTTTTGACTTTCAAATACAAATTTATGAGATCTAAATGATATGCAAAATTATTGATTTGTTTTTGTATTTTTCATATTTAAGAAATGCAAAATAATGCAATTATAAACCCTAAATGAGATGCAAATTTGAATGCCAAGTAAGAAAACCTAAATTAGATCTAATTCAATGCAAATGAATGCAAGATCTAACCTAAGATGTAATGAAAGACTTTGAAATCATAAAATTACAATATTCAATATGTTGAGTTCACCATTAATGATTAGGGTGAAAATAGGGTTTACCAAAATCAAAATGATAGACCACTCATTCTCACCCTAATATATGTGATTTTATCTATGATATGATGCTAATAACTATAAGATAGAAAAATATCACCCCAAGGGTTTTAGGACCTAGGAAAACAAGCTTTCTATACTCCACATTCAAGGATGCCCTAGAGATCTCAATCAAATGATGATAATGGGTGAAAGATATTTGCTAAGGGACTATCCTAGGGTATGATTTATGATTTCAAGAGGGGTTCACCACCAAGCTAGGGCTTGGAAAAATATATGAAATGCAAGATCTAATGATTGAATTCAATGATGCAAGAAACTTCACTAAATGAACTATAAATGCAAATAAATTAGAACATCAAACTATAAAAGTATAGAGGAGCACTTGGAAACCTAAAGGAGACTAAATGAAGCTCTAAAATGGTAAAAACACTTAAATTTAGGCCTATTGGGACTCATACGCTAGTCTGGGTGTATTAGTCCCAGATCTGGGTTTTTGTGCAAGAACTAGTTTTTGGAAAAAGGGTATCTAAAACTGCAAAAATCTAAAAATGACCTAAACTAGGACTCATATGCCAGGACTGGAGTGTGAGTCCAGATATGGTTTTCTAAAACTTCAAATTTTGAATTTGATCTTCAATGTCTACTCTTTTTGTTCCACTTTATTTTCGGATCCGAAACCCTGATTTCGGGGCTATAGGTGACTTTTTATGAAGATAGCGACCTTTCAAATGAGGGGACAATTCCAAAAACTTTCTCCAAGCTTATAACCTAATATTTAATGATCCTTCATGCTCCAAGACACCTAGATCTACAATCACACATGTAAAGAGGATAAAAACTTGTTGATTGATAGTGAATAGGGGTTTGCCTTGGTCAAACCCTGTTTAGGTAATTAAGCTAAATGATGAAACAATGAAACAAGGACATGAAACATGAACACTAATACCTTGAATTATGCCTTGTAAATGATGCCTTGTACACCTTCAATTTAATATGAAATGGCCATGGAGGATGTAGATCTAGGTCTTGAACTTTGGTATGACACAATGCTTGTAAATAAATCCTCAACGCTACATCACAAAATTAGGTCAATAACATGTTTGATGATTGATAACCTTGACATAATGATGGATTTTAGATTGCTTTAATGATTGATGGAGAATTTTTCCCTTGAATGCTTTAAAATTGACCTTGGATTCTCTCTTGAAGATCTTGTAAAGTCTTGGAATGCTTAACTCTTGAGTGCTTAACTTGATAACATGTAGGCCTTCTTCTTGCTTAGGTGAAATAATTATTTGAGACCTTATTTATATAGGAAATCCATCTAATATCCTGTTAATTGGATTCCACTGGCCAAAATCTATGAAATTTGAACTTAAAACCTAGTTTTTCTCGCTCAAAACCTTAAAAATAGGCCAAATGGGACTCATACAACATCTGACGCATATGGGTCCCACCTGGATGGAACTCATACATCCTATTGGTTCCTTTTTCTAGATAAACCTTGAAATCCTCTAAGGGGTAGCCAACCCTTATGCTCAAGAATTTTCAAAGTTAGTGGCCAACTAATGAGTAAGGATTCTCAGGCCCTCACTCCTACTCTTCAAGCTCTGTGAAACCTAGGAGGGTACTCCTTATTACTCTTAAGAGATATTTAGTCCTTAAAAGTAATTCTATACACATAAAATTCCTATTAAATACAACTAAGCATCCTTCACCAAAGATTTGGCTAATATTTGAACAAATTACTACCTAGTGCTAGGAATTGAGAGGAATTTCAAAGTTACACACCATAATTGAAAGTATTTTAATTGATTTTTTTCTCTCATTCAAAATATCTAGTTAGGTTCAATGCTAGACGGTTTATCTAAAATATGCTAATGAATAGACCAGTGCTTTATCTATTGGGAAACATAGTCAAATCATGTAATAACCAGTAATACATAAGCCATTTATTCAGAGATTATTAGACTATTGTCACACCACATTCTAGCATTCAACTCACTGTGTTCAACACATAACTTTTTACCAAACCTTATGCTCCTCCCTACATATTTGTGACTTATCTTATCATTTAATCAAGTCATTGAATTAAAGCCAAAACAAATCCACACAATGAATCAAAACAATTGAAGATGAACTAGAAGATTATTAACCCTTTCATTCATAACTTGTAGGATAAATTACATAAGAGAGTATATGTATAAGAACTTAATATTTTCCTTCATTTATGTGGCTTGCATAAAATTGTTTTAAGATTACTGCATACTTTACTTATACCCTAGACATCCTATTGTTCTATATATGAGCATTTATATAGTATTGCTTCTTCCTGAACCTAGCTTCTCACCTAAACCATTATAAGACTCAAAAATTGAACCTCTATAATCAGCCTTGAAATCCATTTTATAGAACAAGGGAGCAACAAGCACCGAGTTGAATTATAGTTACATTTTACTTCATTTTATTTTTCATTTCACCATACTTCAAAATATTCCCCGGGTAGTTATAAGTAATCATTTGTAGAACAAGGGAGAGAAAAATATCAAAAATCGTTCATTGAAGAAGACCCATCAGCCTTCCAAAAGGTGTCGCTATCACAACATCAAAATTTGTACGTTCATGTCGACCCAAAAAAGATCACCATCAACACAAAAGCAAGAAAAAACAAAAATCCATATCACAACACACCAGCCCAAAGGAAACTAGTCATCACAAAGGACAAAAAATTGAGCATCAACTTAGAAAGGGGGTAGGGTGCTATTTTTCCTTGTCAGCGGTAAAATAAGAATGCCCGCTCGGTGTCCTTATTGAAAGTGGAGTAGCCATCACCACTTCATCCTTAGAATCAGCCAAAACACTCACAACCATGAGATACTGGCGGTAAGGTAAAAGCACAAAGTTGTGTCACAATTTGTAAAGGAAACGACCAACACTAATCCAACTTTTAAACTTGAATCACTAAATAGTGGCATATATGTTTTGAATTTTGAAATGATGTAAACTAGTCAAATATGCATTTTTTAGTATATTTTATGTTTGTATTTAAAAAAAAAATTAAAAAAATATTTTAAACTAGTTTCTAATAAATTAACACTATAATATAGTTGTTGATAAAATGTTGAAAAATGAAGTTGCATGAGACGTCAAAATTGTTATAGTAAATTTTATTTTTTTGCTTTCAAATTTTTTGCGTGTATAACTTGAAACTTTAGTGCACGGATATATTTTTTTTCCAATTTTAATAAATATATTTTTAAATAAATATTAAAACGTGCATGAATCAAAAAATAATTGTTTCCATGGGATGCCAACTTTCATATTAAATATTTATCTAAAATAGAAAAAAAATATATCATCTTGAAATAGATTCTTTTATCTAGTGCATCATATTTTTTTCAATTTTTTTTATAAGTTTTAGTATTTTTCCTTGGCATGGTAATGAACCTAATATTTTGTCCTAATAACCTACTTTTAGTAAAAATAAATAATAAATAATAAATAATAATTAAACTATTAAAATAAATATAATTTTGAAAACTACACTTATGGATCTGCAAAAGGGTATTTTTATATTTTTAAAAATGTTATTTACATTGGTAGGAGTTATTAAACTTCAAGTTTTTCAAATAATTTTATTTTTTTTGGTAAATTGGACTCAAAGTGGTGCTCCATATATTTTTAGCCAACAATTTTAGTTGAAAAAGTTATAGAAGTATCTAACTTAGCTAGAATGAATCTTACTAGATCATATGTTTGACCAAAATTGATTTTTAGTTATAAATACTTAAATTCAGTTGTGTTGATAAGTTGGTTGAAAGTGTGACACAACTTTGTACTTTTACCTAGTAGCCAGAGTCAGTTTCATCTCCACTATCAGAGGGATCATCCGAGACTTCAATGGGAGAATGATGACGTCCCATGAAAGCTCGATGATACTTGTTCTTTCTTGCAGCTTCCCTCTTAGGCCTATCAATTTTCTTTTCCTTACCCTTGAACAAATCCTCCGAGATAATTTGGCTCCTTAGATGATAAGTACGCTTGAGAAAAACATGTGCATACTTCCTATCAGCTCTTGACTTCTTCTTTGGTGTTACAGGAACCTCAGGCACATCTTTCTCATCCTTGGGAGCATCACTCTGAGACTCAAGGAGATTAAGTCTCTTGGACCTACGAGCTAGGATGATAGACACGCTCACCTTACCCATTCTTGATAAAGACACCACCCTTGACGTAAAAGCTAGTACAAACACTGCAATTACCAAGAACACTTCACACTCTCACTTCAGACTCTTAATTCTCACAAATAGCAAATGGTACAAATAACAAGGAACAAATCCTCATTAAATAGATCAACTAGAGCATGTATATATTAATGTTCCAAGGGAGATCACACATGTGAGCTAACAACCCTTCTCTTGGCTCCAAATCTCAGTCGTTGATCTCTAGGATGTCATGAAGCTTGTTTACCAACCTTGATGATTGCAAGAAAGCAATCATTTATGCATATTAGGATCAAATTGAGAAATCATGCATGTGGCCTTCGCCTTTAATGTTTGCTCGCATGAAGCAAAAATGGCTATTACATTCATATTTCTGGTTTTTGAATGCCAGTTGTTGATCTCCCTCTAACATGGTGCATCGAACGACCCAGATTAGGTGAACAAGTTTTAAATTTCATCGGTGATCATTGAATAATCCTTCAACCAATGAGAACCCTGCCCACAAGACACCAACTCATCCGAGCCCATGGAAATACACACGCATCACAAGCCCGTTGACCCCGCGGCTTTTATTAAAGCAATATTTTATTTCCACGGGGTGTGCAGGGGATGGCTGAGATTTAATCTCATTGTCACATCTTGGTCATCGCTTTGAAGCTTTATCCCATCAGGCACGATAGTGGAGACTGAGCCCCACCATGCAATGGGACACAAGTCCAGCGCCCGCTGACCTCGCAGCTTTTTCAAGATGCCACCAACGTTCCTCGTGGGGTGTGTGAGGAACGATGTAGATTTAACCCATGAGATCGGGTGGTCGGAAAAATATGCACGTGCACAAACATTAGTTATAAGGATGGGGCCATGACTAGGTTGATGAGACTTAACCCTCGGGAAGAAAGACTTAATACATCAGTCTTTAAACATGAATTATTTGGCCTGACTATGGAAAAATTAAAATGATTAACTCGTAGATAGTGACCGACAAACTTAAAAAAAAGAGGCTAGTATAAGTAACGATTTCAATGGCTCAAGATATAACAGGCGACCGATAATCGGGTACACAGTTCAAATGAGAATTAAAACGTTCAACATTCATGACCATACAAATTTTGAAAAGAGGGTTTTTTTTAACCTAAAACCCTAAGCTCTATCCTTGAAAACAAAAGCACATAACTATGACAAGGCAAGACCAACACAAATTTGCCAAAATTTAGCCAAAGTTTAGGAGCTCTACCACACCCAAGGTTGCGTATGAGTCCCACATGGCCTATTTGGAGAGAGAAAGTTTCGGGGTGTTAAGAAATTAAGTTTATTTATTGATATTGTCAAGATTTTGATTGTATGGGTCCAATGTGAAAGTGTAAATAAATACACTTTACAACATTAAATTAAGGCAAAATAAGGCCTATTTAGCTTAGAAGGGCCCCAAAATCCCATGTGAATGTGTACAACATGTTACAACACTAGATTAGGTCCATTTGATTTACAAGCCTCCTAAATTTAATGTGAAGGTGCAAATAAATACACTTTAAAACACTAAATTAGGAAAAATTTAGGTTTATTTAGCTTCAAAAGGGCCCAAAACCTAATGTGGATGTGTAAGACTCATCACAACACTAGATCAAGGTGATATTAAGTCCAATTTATCATTAATTATTCCTAAATTAAATGAAATTGAACTATCTCCAAGGGTGTACAATTTTTGTCATTACAATAACAATAAAAAACTAACCCTAACTATTATAGCAACTATGAGGGAGTTTTTAGAGCTCAAAATGATGTGTACTTGCTCCAAGAAGCCTATTTTTAGGGCACAAATGACTCATTCACCTTTAGTGGTGAATGGGTCCCTATTAGGGTTTCTAAAATTGAGATCTAGATTTTGTTCTTTGATTCTTGCACTCTCAAATCCTCAATTATTAGCTCCTACAAACCTGTAACAAATTTTGTAGCCTTCTTTCTGTGTTTTTGCACTATGAATAACAAATTTGCAATTTGACAACTTTGACAATTTTGCTTCTAATTTATTCTCCACTTGATCTTCAACCTGTAAATCTACAAATACACATTCAAGAGAAGAAAAACTTGTTGATTGCTAGTGAATATGGGTTTTCCTAAGTCAAACCCCTTGTAGGTAATTAAACCAAATGATAAAATAATGAAATTGAAGCATGAACATGAAATGATGAAATTTTGATACCTTGGAAGTTGTCTTGGAGTATAAATCTACAAACTAACATGAAGTGGTCATGAAGAATGTAGATCTTGATCTTGAATAAGGTGTGTAACAATGCTTGCAAGTAGATCTTCAATGCTACATCCACAATCTTAGCTCAACAACATGCATGAATGCACTATGCCTTTGTCATGATGAAATGATCTTGAATTGCTACAATGAACTCTTGATAATTTGTCCTTAAATGCCTTTGTAATGCTCTTGTAGATTCTCTCTTGATCATAATTTTTCTATAATGCTTGAATACTTGAAAGCTTAGATGAAACTACGTGAATTAACCTCATATTTATACTAAATCTAGAGATTAACCCCGAAATTCAAATAATTCAAGCAGACACCAGATCTAGGATTAAAAATAATTAGAATCCTATCAAAATTAAATTCAAAAAGGGGGGTCCTAAGAGAGGAGGACCCATTCACCACTAAAGGCGAATGGGTCCTAGCACAAGTTTCTAGGACCTTGCTTCGTGGAGTAAAAAGAACATCAAAAACCCATTTAAAAAATGCATAGAAAGGGAGGCCCTATATGAAGAGGACCCATTCGCCACTAAAGGTGAATGGGTCCTAGCACCATTTTCTAGGACCTTGATAGATCCTTTAGAAGGTGTCTTTAAGAAGGCCTAAATTTGAATTAAATGAGCTAATTAAACTTTATTAACTATAATTAATTAATGAAACCCTAGATAAGTGTGAAAGTGCACTACAAAACTTTACAACACCATAAATAAGGTACAAATTAAGTATATTTTAGTTTTGTAGTACACTTTCACACTTATCTAGGGTTTCATTAATTAATTATAGTTAATAAAGCTTAATTAGCCCCTTTAATTCAAATTTAGGCCTTCTTAAAGACACCTTCTGAAGGATCTATCAAGGTCCTAGAAAATGGTGCTAGGACCCATTCACCTTTAGTAGTGAATGGGTCCTCTTCATATAGGAACCCACTTTCTATGCATTTTTTAATTGGGTTTTTGATGTTCTTTTTACTCCCTAAAGCAAGGGCCCTAGATTAATGTGAATGTGTACAACACATTACAACATTGAATCAAGGCATAAGTAGGTTAATATTATATCAATTATTCCCAAATTAAGTAAGGAAAAGGGATACTTTTTCCATTACTACAATAAGTATAAGGATTTGTTTGGTTTAGTTAGTGAGGTTTGTGCGAGGCAATTGGAGGTGGAATTGACATCACTTTCCACCATCTCTTTTCCTATCACTGAAGAATATTTGGTAAAATTTAAATAATTAAGGTCTCAATTGGTTGGTTGTGGTAAAGATCAAACTGATAAGGAATGTATATTCCTTATTTTGTCTAAGTTGAGAGTTCCATTTTCATACTTCTCTACTTCATTTTATTCTACAATGGATGGATTGGGTGATTCATTTGTCATGCCTTCTTTTGATATATTTTGTGATAGGTTGACTAGGGAACAAGAAAAACTTAGTCAACTTGGTACACATTCTAAGAATCAAGCATTGTTAGCAATATCACCTAAAGGTAAAAGAAAGAAGAATTTTTAACCCAAGATAAAATCTAGTGATACTTCTACCTCTTCTAAAGAGGATCAATTTAAGAAGGAGAAACCCAAGTGTCAATATTGTAATAAACCTAGGCATGTTGAACATCAATGTGATAAGAAACAATTAGAAGAGATCAAGCAACTTATTTAGGAGCACAACATTGCATTGTCTTCTTCATATTCTAGTTCACTCTCTTCTTCTTCACAACCTTCATCTTCTACACACACAGGTTCCACAGGTTTTGTTAAAGGATATCATAAGATGAGAGGTCATGCTCTTGTTATTACACATTTTTATGAGTCTATCAGATGGATTCTTGACTTTGGGGCTTCATATCATATAGTAGGATCACCAGACAAGTTCTCATCCTTGAAGCATACTTCAATCATAAAAAAATTGATGACTAATAGTATTTATGCAAGTATGTTTTTGGTAAAGGAGTTGTTGATATTCCTAATGGTAGTTTTCATAATGCTCTTTGCATTCTTGATATTCACAACAATCTTCTTTTCAATTATTAGATAGAACAAAGTGGTAAGTTCATTGATTTTACTCCAAATTCAATCTTCATTCTTTATTTTCATAGCAAACAACTTGTTGCAATGAGTAGGGATGATCATAATGCTCACATCTACAACTTTTCCCATTTTATTTCTGATGGTGAAGGTTCTAAGGTGGATTCTCCTAGAACTAGTATGTGTAGTTCTTCAAAAGGTCATATTGGTTTTTTGAACCTCATTTTTTATCAACCCTTTGATGAGGTTCCATCATCTCATACTTCTTCAGATTTGAGTGCTAACTTGATTTCCAAGAATTTAGACGAGAAAGATATTTTTGTTTTCTAAATTTTTCTTTGCAAGGTGGTTTCATGATAGCTATATCATTCTTCTCTTGTCATTATTCTTGATTAATGGTGAAAAAGGGGTATATAAAACGTCACTCTTTCTCCAACTAATCACTCAAAGATGTCCTAGGAGTCCTAATTGGATTGACTAGCAACCTCACAAGGTGAATCAATTCACAATGAGGAGAACCTAGGAGGAGGTTCTTTCAGCTTTAATGGATTCACCACCAAGCAAATGCTTGGAAAAGATAAATGCAAATTCAACGTATAAAACCTAGTTATGCAACCTAAATGAGATATGCAAATAATAAAAATATGCAATAGGGAGATAAGATATGTGTATGTGGGAAGTCTGGAGATGTTGTGAGGATTCCAGAAATGCAAATAAGTTTCCAAAAAGTGTTGTGGAGGACTAAGATGCCTTGGGTGGCGTATTAGTCTCGCTGCTATTTTTCAGGGCAAATGCAGAGTCTTCAAGTGTCAGAACCGGATCTGAAAGAATCTCTAAAAAATATGTCTGGGAGGACTAAGATGCCCAAGGTGGCGTATTAGTCTCTTTCTAAATCTCTGAAAACTCTGAATTTGATCTTGAGCTCTAGGTTTGCACTCGCTTCCTTTTCGATCTCAGGTTCTAAAAATTTCAAATTCAACCTGTAGGTGAGTTTTTGTGAAGATGACAACTTTATAATGCAACTTTACAAGTTTTACAACTTTGCACTCTAAATGATCTTCAAGAATTCAACCTCAACCCGAAATCACAAATATGCAAAATGGTAAAAACTTGTTGTTTGTTAGTGTTACCTATTTTTCACTACCAGCTCAAACAGGTAGAGCTGAATTGTAAATTCAAGCCAAGGTACACAAGTTGCTTAAAAATTTATGCTAAAGTACTCATATCGTGCATTGATTTATTATAATGTAAATTTCAGTAATGTTATGCAAAAACATCTCAAAATTATATCATAAGTTTGCATAATGTTTGCTATTTTTATTTATAATGTGCAAACCAAGTCCCACACAAGTCGTGGGAGTAGCAGATTTTGATTAACATAATCAAACGATAGGTACAAAAATAGTTTGTATGCTATACAATTGTTGACAAAATAAACATAGAAGGGAGAGTGGTTCATCATTTCCTGTAATGATGGCACCCGTGATGCTTGATGTCTTTTATTGGTGTTGTTGAAGCTTTCCAGGTTCCTCGACTTCGCTCTCTTTGACTTGTCCTGCAGGATGAACAAAAATGATGTTAGAGATAAACTCTATGCAATGATGCATCAAAATCAGTCCTATTCTTACATTACCAATAGGAATATAATTTACATCTATTCAGGAATCCATCAGATGATTACAAAAATTCAAAGAAAATAAGGAGAAAAGAGAAGACTTTCAACTTCTTTTATTTTTGCTAACATGTTTGTTCACTGTGTAGGAACAGGTTCATTATGTTCATGATCATTTCATCAGATATGTGGAGTAAAACGGGCTCCCACAAGGGTTGAGCCCGGAATATCAAATAGGACACTCTCAGGTTACACACGAGAGTCATTTACATGGATAACAGTCATTTAAGGAGCTGCTGAAATAAAGAAATAGTCAAATAAGCAGCTTCATTTCAAAGAGATTCAGGAAAAATAGTTTGAGCATACAGTATAACCTTGCTTTTCATGTCAATAAAAGATCAAACAGTGTAAAGAACTCATAAATTTCTTTGATATTTTGTTTCAAGCTCTACTTTGTATTTTCACGTTACATTAAATGAAGTATGGAGCCTCTTTAAATTAAAGAGAAATAGAGTCTTTGTGCTTTACTCTCCATCAGTGCAAGCCAGTAATTTAAAATAAGCAGCTACAGGATCTTTTAGAGTACAGCCATAGAATGGGAGAGCTTGTGATCCAAATCATACATGGAAATGATAATTGTGATGCAGGGCTCTCAAAAGTCACAAAATTCTAGAAAATGACTATCAATATCAAGTTGTTTTCATTCCCATCTTAAGCTGAAAGTAAACTTGTCACATGAGGGTTTAAAGAGCAGTGCAAGAGTGGTAGTCTTAGGGGCAGATCTTATCACAAGGGAGTCAAGCATGTTCAAATGTTCAAAAATAGTCACTACAACAATTATACAATGCAACAGAGTCCCTTTATTCTTTCTACATAAAGAAAGAAATGTTTGTTATATTGTTTTGGGTAAGCTTGTATAGCTAATCAGGGAGATGGATACACAACATGAGTCTTTTAGTAGTTTTTGCTCATTATAAATAGATTTTTTTTATCAAAGAGCAACATAAGTACACAGTAAACTGAGAGAAACGAATATATACAAATGGAGCTACAGTTTTATCATTTGAGTATGTGCCAACACTGAAGTTTTTCTCATATTTTACTGTTTTGCATGATACCCACATGAAAGTATGAAATGATTTACCCAGAACAACAAAAAGATGAATGAGAATGAAAGTTCTAAAAAAAATATAAGCTCCAGTGTAAACATGGCTGCCAAATCAAAGGAAAGGACAAACTTTTTTTGCCAGTACACAGCCATGAAAGAATCTCTATACTCAAAAATAGTGATAAAGTCGTGGCAACATCTAGCATTTTTGCCCATCTAGGGGTTTGTGTAAACAATTACAGGGAAGGAGTTCAAAGTACAGTTAAAATGGAACAAAATTATCAGAGCAAGTCAAGTGAAGATGCAAGTAATATCCAGTAAAATAAACAAGCTGAACCAAGAAACTCATAAAGTTGTGGCCTGTACATGGTCAGTGTTGACAAGAAAAGGCATAGAGGCCGAAATGAATGATCCATACGTGATGCAAGCCTAAACTTAGAAGGAGACCATCAGAAGCACAAATATGGAAGCCACTGTTAGTGTAAATATTTGTTTACTACACTAGCATAAGTTAACTTAGGTTATTCTAACCTTAGGATGCATTTAATCTTTTTAGGGTTTCCTTGTTGTCACATGTTGTTAGATCAAGACACATGGCAACATCTTACTGCATCTTGTACCTCACCCTTTCCTATATAAGGAGGGTTTTTATATCATTTGGATAATCCCTTTTCCTCATAATTTTGAGAGGTCTTAATATCAAGCAAGCTCTTGCATATCCTCTTGTGGAAGATTCATTGTTGTTTTTGCAGGTGTTCCTGGTTATTAATCTTGTTCAAGATTTCTAACATGGTATCAGAGCCATTCCTGCAAGACCCTTCCCAAATCTGAGGATTGAGTTATGGCTGTAAGATCTTCTCTGAGGTTGTTTCCATATTAGGTTTTCTTTGGAAGGTCACTTTTGGTGCATGTTGGAGGAAATCTGAGCTCATATCTGAGTCCAGGGCTGTCGAAAAAGTCATAATCGACTATTGTTTTGCCAAAATCCGACATTTTATGCCAGAGTTATGAGGATCTGAAGTTTTGCAAGATTTGGAGATTGCAGACCTGCAGGAGCTTTTTCACCTCAAATCGACCACACCATCAGATCTAGAGAGCCCGAGAGACAAAGATCAACATATAACACACCCATATTTGGTGTCTGTTGTTCGTGAGGCAAAAAAAATTTACCCAGCAGGTCGTACGACCCACCAGGTACAGGGTACGATTGTGCAGAATTAAAAAAAAAATTATTTTAATCTTTCTGCATTTTTTTCCATTATGTGGAAAATTATTCAAAATTATATTATTCGGTCTTTTTTTGTGAAAAAAAAATAAAATTTGCAAAAATAAAATATAAATCAAATTTCAAAAAAGGGGGGGAAAAGTTCCTTTCCCATCCGCAACCGTCACATCAGTCGGTCGACTGCTGTCCCATCCGCCGACTGTCCCACCGACCGCCCGTCACATCCGCCGACCTCCCGTCACATCCGCCGACCGTCGGGCGCTCACCGTCGGCTCTATCACCGCCAACCGAGCGCAAACCGCCGGCTCTATCACCGCCGACCACCGACCGAGCGCAGACCGCCAACCACCGACCGGCTAAATCACAGCGCCGGTCATATCTGCCACCGGGTGCTAAGCCAAAGGGGGCCTATTTATTGCCCCTGGTTAGCCTGCAATTCACATATTCAAGGCAGATTTTCATTTCTTCATAACTTTTCACCAGAATATCAAAAAATGGAAAAACGATATACTGTTGGAAAGGTCTCAACATCAACCTTTCAATGGTACACTCTATTTTTTATTTTTTTGCTTCTATCAGATATACCATCCAGTTGAAGTGAAAACTCTCATTTAGGGTTTTGGAGGTGATACATTTTCACTTTGTCGAAATTCTGCAATCAGCAGGGTATTACTGTGTTTTTCTAGCATTTCAACACTTTCATTAGATTTTCCAGCATTCTTTTTCAGAGATATTTTTTCTTGTGTCTTTTCTTCTCTCTAATGGCTGAATCAGGTTTTGAGCTTCTGAATCCCCACAATTACCACACTTGGAAAATTGGTATGCAGCGTCTCCTTTGGTCTAAAGGTCTCTGGTCTACATTGGATGTGAACCAACCTAATCTGACTAGGGAATATGAGAAGTTTCAGCATCGGATCAAGAGTGAGGAGGCTATGGGACTAATCGCTCTTCATATCTCCAATCCACTATTTTTCCACATCGAGGGGTGTGATACTCCGAAGGAAATTTGGGATAAGCTCAAAACATTGTTTGGTTCAATAAGTGATATTCGGGCACTTCGAATAGAGTCAGAGATTGCTTCACTCTCAGTTGATACTTTTCCCTCTATTGATGATTACTTGGAGAAATTCAAGTCCTTGAGGACTCAGCTTGCAGGGTGCGATAAGGACAAAACCGACAAAGAATGCATCTTCATGATCTTGTCTAAATTAAAAGGTTCTTTTTCTTACTTTGCCACTTCTTTTTATTCTACAATGGATGGACTTGGAAAAAGTTTTGTTATGCCTTCATTTGAGACCTTCTGTGAGCAGTTGACTAGGGAGCAATCTAAACTCAACCAAGTTGATTCATCTTCAAAGACTCATGCTCTCATTGCAGCACCATCCAAAGGGAAGGGCAAGAATAAGGAAAAATCCAAGATAGGATTTGAATCATCACAACACAAGGCAGATAAGCCTCAGAAGGAGAGGCCCAAATGCAACTTTTGTAATGGGCTTGGTCATCATGAGGAGACTAGTTTTAAGAAGGAGATTCATGAACTGAGAGAGCTTCTCAAGCATCATAAAATCACTCTTCCCTCTTCTTCTATCCTCTCATCCCCCTCTCCTCCACATGAAGAATCATCTTCAGGTACTGCTGCAATTGTCTCAACTAAGAAACCAGGCAAGGGGCATGCTTTGATCACTACTCTAGTTAATAGACAGGAAGGTTGGGTCATCGACTCAGGAGCTTCAAGGCACATCACCTATTCCAGGAATCACATTCTTTGGGAGACTATGCATCCTCCAGAGTTTGACAGAATGTTCACTGCCAATGCAGACATGGTTCATGTTGCTGCAATTTGTGATGTTACTTTGGATGGGAAGTCTATTGCTGATGTTGTTTATATTCCACAAATGGCTCATAATCTACTTTCTGTTTATCAGCTTGCTCAGGAGGGTCTTAAGATTGAGTTCACATCTGATCTAGCTATCATCAGGGAACAGTTTGATACTCTCATTGCCTATGGTCAGGTTGATCATCACTCTCGAGTGTATAAGCTCACCAAGTTTTGGGATCGGACTCCATCCTTTCTGGCTTCTCCAGATTCCAGGGTAGGAAGCAGTTCTCCTCCCCCTCGCCAGGGTTGTGGTGGTTGGATTGATTTGGCTCTTCTTCCGGCATCATCTTCTTCCTCCTCTCCATTAAGATTTGTTTCAGCAGAGCAGGGCTCATCCATCTCTTCTGACTTGTGGCATCCATATGGGTTCACAACAGGTCTTGGTGACTTGGCTTCTCATTTCTCCACAGGTTTTGAAGACATCCTTGAGGGGACCACTCTCCGTTATGGGGGGATATCTAGTCTCCTAATTTTTATTTTTTTTGTATTCATGTGATGATTGTTGTCCTTGGGGGGATGATGTTGAGTCCTCCAATCATCACCTTTCTGCATTTCATCTCCTTTTTTCGGAGAGGGGTTTTCTCCCCACTGGGTTTTCCCCTTTTCTCCATTTGTGGGAGATCAGTTGCATTTTCATCCTATGTACATGGGTACCTAATATGGCCATTAGCCGGGACCCATCATCGTCATGCATAATCATTGCATTTTCTTTTCCTCCCTAAGTTGCACTTATGGGGGGGTGTTAGTGTAAATATTTGTTTACTACACTAGCATAAGTTAACTTAGGTTATTTTAACCTTAGGATGCATTTAATCTTTTTAGGGTTTCCTTGTTGTCACATGTTGTTAGATCAAGACACATGGCAACATCTTACTGCATCTTGTACCTCACCCTTTCCTATATAAGGAGGGTTTTTATATCATTTGGATAATCCCTTTTCCTCATCATTTTGAGAGGTCTTAATATCAAGCAAGCTCTTGCATATCCTCTTGTGGAAGATTCATCGTTGTTTTTGCAGGTGTTCCTGGTTATTAATCTTGTCCAAGATTTCTAATAGCCATGACCTGTGATCTATTTAATGAATTCCAAGCACCATAATAGAATGAAGATAGGAAGAACTAATACCCAGTTGGCCAAACAAAGACTGCAAATTCCAAGAAAGCACGTAGCTTGAGCATATATACATGGTGGCCAAGAATACTGGATTTCAAGTCAAGGAAATACAAGCACAGAAAAATCAGAACGAATGATATTAGCCGCGGCCTGTACATGGCTAGTTTTGGAGAGGAAATACGGATACAGCAAAATACAAAGAAAATCTATATGATGATGCGACCTGAACATAAAATCTTTAAAGAAGGAGAGCTTACCTTGCTCTTTCTTATGCATTATCTGCAGGATCTTCAAAATGTTGTGAAGTTTTGAGCCTCAAAATTCCTCAGAAATCAATAGCATGGCAGCTCATAGTCAAGTGCGAAGCAACTGAAGACTTACAATTTCAAGAAGAAACCCTAGTGTTCACCATGGCGGCACAGGAGTTCTAGAAGCTTCAGAATGAGCGAGAAAAATGAGATAAATGCTAAGAGGTTTGATGTTTTAGGGTTCTTTACCCTAATTCACCAAAGGCTATGTATGTTATCTCATTTTTATTTGAAGAATGAATCATTTCTTCTTGATATGGCCGAGGTCTATGACTAGCAAAGTCAAAAAACCTAATTATGCTTAAGGCGGCCCATGACTTAGGAAGGGCTCGATGGAGGTTACATTTTTATTGCATTCGTAGGAAGTCATAGTTTCAAAGTATTCATCATTTTATCATTTTTATTCTTGTATGAATATTGAAAAAGCAATAAGCATCATTAAATATTAATGGTAATTATCCACTACCTTAATATTTAAAATATATTGATTA
Organism: Sequoiadendron giganteum; assembly: GCA_007115665.2. Classification (NCBI taxonomy): domain Eukaryota; kingdom Viridiplantae; phylum Streptophyta; class Pinopsida; order Cupressales; family Cupressaceae; genus Sequoiadendron; species Sequoiadendron giganteum. The sequence goes on along the minus strand of CM021109.1, from coordinate 22,576,243 downwards.
AAGGTTGGAGTAAACACACGTTAAATATTAAGATAATCATTTAATTATCTTTAATATTTAATAATAATATCACCTTTCTCAAGCATGCGAGGACACAAATAAACTGAAGATGGATCAAATAAATCTTTTATTTTTATGTTTTGCATGACACATTGTAAAGTTAAAATAATTAAATGATAAAATATAAATCATTTAATTATTTTAACTATTTTTAGTGCAAGCATGAAAATTAAATATTGAGCTAAGATGAAGTTTCAATTTCATTTGGGCAGATTGATACAAACAAGGTATTTTTTCACATGATTGGGCCCACCTTTTTGGGATTTGCAGTTTAGGTCGAGTCTTCCATGTTTCAGTTATGACTTGACAGAGAGTTTGGACCATCATGCAATTATTTTTGCATGGTTTTGACTCTCTTTTTCAGAGATATTTGCTTCTGCTCAAAATTTTCCTTGGAATTGTCACCCTCTCTTGGAGTTTGAATTTCAGTTCTTTTTCCATGCCTTTTGAAGGATTTTTGTATATATTGAAAAAAATTAACTATTTTTTCTAGTTCTTATTTTTCTCCTTTGCACTCTGCAAAGTGAATGATTTGTAACTCAACATTTATTTTCAGGTTAATGCAGTAGCAGGTTTACAGGTTACATGGAGTTGTTCCTTTTTGCTTAAAGGATTCAAGTTTTACCTTCTCATTACTGGTTTTTGCATTGATGATTGATTTGATGAAATTTATTGTGTTTTAATAAATCAAAAACCTTTAAATTTTGTCTCTTTCACTGATATGAGTTCTCAGATACAATCAAGTTTCAGGTCTTAATTTGTGCTTGTATTCATCTATTCAAAGTTGTGAAACATAGTTTCCTACCAAGAGAGATCAGTCAGCCTTCTTTCGAAACACTTTTGCAATAAGATTGTCATTAATGAGCTATGTGAAGTATTCCTTGAGATTTAATTATGAATCAGTCTGCCTTTTAGATCATCATTTTTAGGTGCATCACCACAGTTAAAGTTTTACATCTTAGGTTTCAGGCTTAGTCTTTTATCCTTTTCCTAACCAAGTTACCCAAGTATTAATCAGAAAAATTCATAGGAACCAGCCTAGAATCTGGAGGTCTAATTCCATATAGGATACCCACAGCCTGGAATTAGTTCCCATGTGTCAACAGATTGCTGAATTCAATTATTCAAGCATACAGGTGCAATCTATTTGATAACAGTTAGTGAATGGGGTTTGCCTTGGTCAAACCCCTTGTTAGTAATTAAACCTTTAAATGAAATAAAGTAATAAAGGGAAATGGTGAATGAACAACATGCAATGCTACAACTCACCAAACTCTTGTAAAGTCTGCAAACTTGTGTGAAATGGCTACAATGGATATGGATCTTGAACCAAAGATATGGACTTGAATTGCTTGATTGAATCAAAACCCTACACCACAAATATTAGCACAACAACACACATGATGCAAGAAGCTCTTTGATATGATGCTTTAATCTTGATGATGGCTCCAAATGATTGATAGGATTGCTCTTGAATGCTCTTGTGAACTCAATTTGATATTATGAATGCTCTCACAAAAGACGGTTGAAAAATGAATGAATGAACCTTGTATTTATACTTACTTATGCTTAATATCTGAAATTATTGTATCACACCAAGCCGACATATGAATTCATTAAATAAAGGAGGCTTAATCTCACCAGAATTTGAAATTAAATCTTGAAAATGACTCAAGGAGGACTAAGACGCCCTAGCTGGTGTCTTAGTCCCAAGTCATGAAACTTGGGGCACATACACCAAAAAGGGGCCCAATTAAGATGCCTCAAAATTAGGGTCCTGAGACCTTTGGGGGACAAAGACGCCCTAGGTGGCATTTTAATCCTGACCCAAAAATTAGGGACACATAGATGAGATCATTAGATTATCATTTATGTATTGGAGAATTTTGAGATTAGCTAGAAAAAGATATAATTCATAGGGCTTGTGGATGCAAAATAGGAGCAATTTAGCCATAAATGAGGATAAATAAAGCAAGGCGGACCCAAACAAGCGTGAAAATGCAAGGGTATGCATTTTTCTATACTGAATTTAGCCCTCACTTTAGTAAGAGGATGAAATTTCTTCAAACTCACACTAAAGTAGCCAACCACACAATCAAGATGGGTTAAAGTACAAATTTTAGTAAGATAGGATGAAAATAATCAAGAGGGTGGCCAAGCCCCCAAGATCAAGATCCTATGGAAAACCAACATAGGCACAAAGGAACACACATGCAGATGATATATGAAGCCATAACCAGATCAAAAACATACACCATCAAAGATAGGAAAAGGGAAAAAGGAAAAGAGAAATACTGCAACAGATCAAGCTTTGACTAGCCGTCCAACCCGGTGGACCGCGTCTAGGTTGTTTGTCCAAAAAGGGAGTTTACAAGTGGAATGCATTGTCCACTAAACAAATAAAACACATGCTCACAAGGCCTACTGGGAGCTAGTTGTCCACTAGCTAGGTGAGCCCCAGGGGACCATATCAAATCCATACCTCCATAAATTTAATAAGGTACAAAAATGCATGCTCACAAGGGCTAGTGAAGCTAGGTGTTCACTAGGTGAGCCCCAAGAGGTCCATATCAAAGTCATACCTCCATGAATTTAATAAGGACAAAAAGAGAAAATGAAATGCAACAAGAAGGAGAGATGTTCGAAGGGATTTTTCTTAGTTCATGCGAGGTCTTACTTTTAGGGGACATCATGATTAACATCTCCAAGAGAGAATAGATACAAGGTCTCATCTTGTTACCAAGAGAGAAAAAGTGCAAGGTCTCATCCTAAGGAACATTGTATCTAATTTTTCTAAGAGAGGACAAGTAAATATCATGCTCTTGGAGGGAGTGAAACCCGAAGACACCACCAAGAGGAAAAACACATCGCATAAAGAAAGAAAATCACATCAAAGAACATGAAAAAAATGCAAATGAAATCATGCTAAAATAATGCCAATGTATGCCCCCACTTTAAAGAAATTTCTAACACCATACTATGAGCAATTACTTTAAAGTATCCAAAATATGAAAAAGTAAAATAGGGTTGCCCCCCCAGAAATACATAAGGGATCTATGGATTCGGGGTCAGTATCTGTCTTTGTTGCAATAATATTAAAGAGCTTGGAACTGTCATCATTCCCCAAATACACATAGAACTGGAAGAATGACACAAAGAGAGCGAAAATAAAGAAAATCCTTTTGGGTCAACATGGAAGAGACATAGGTTGCTCAACGCCTTGCATCATCCCCAAAAGGAAAACACAAGACAAAAAGGAAAATGGAAAACAAAGATAAGGAATTGTTTTTTGGGTCAACATGGAAGAGACAGGGTGTATCAACACCTTGCGTCATCCCCAAAAGGAAAACACGAGACAAAAAGGAAAATGAAAACCAAAGATAAAAGATCAATAAAATGAAAAAAGTACACGACATATAGAAGAATGAAGGTACAAATAGAGGAATGCACATAGAGAGAGAAACATCAAACATAACATCACAGGGGATCGCGTTACACACATGCAAGAAAAAGCAAAAAGAAAATGTAAAAGACTAGTAAGGCATAGGTGAGTCAGCCTAAAGCAAGTCATCTACCTCCTAATCTCAGTCTGTATAAGCGGAAGGTAGATAACAAACCTAAGGGACAACAACAAATTCCTTACTAGGACAAGGCCATCCACTTCTTTCCCCCACTGAGTGCAAGACAAGAATGGGCCGAGGTAGGTGATGAGAAAGATCATGTAATAGTGAGAATATAATATTCTACGACTATTACATGACCAAAAGGTGGGAAAGGAAAAGCTACACAATCACTTGATGTCAATCATTGCCATCAAAGTGAAAGTTTTGCAATATTAACTTAAATGCATGACACTCATTGGTACTATGTCCGATAGTTCGATGATATATGCAATGTGGGACTTAAATTACATCTTTAGGACAAAGCACTAATCTATTCATAGGTGGTAATATTATGAATCCTTTGTTGAGAAGCAATTGTAGTTTCCTTTCACTTTCAGGTGGTGGACGGAGAGGTTGTAGCTTTTATAATTTATAAGGTCTTTTGTGTTTGCTAGGTTCACCAACTTTTGTAATTGAATAAGGAGGAGGAGGACCTAAGGTGATCCTATCATTCTTGTCATTGTTATGAGTCACTGGTTGTTCTTTAGGAAGAAGGATATTCATATCAGGGGGAGAATCAAAGATCACCGTACCATCACTACAGAGTCTTAGGTATTCTTGAGGAGGTTGTGTAATGTGAGGGGGATCTTGATATCCTAACCCTATTGTGTTTTAATTGGTTGATAGGTGTTCTAGGACTTGATGAATGTTATGTTCATTTATTGTAACACATCCTTGTTTTCTTAAGATTGTGAATCCTTTGCCATATGTTTCTTCTAGGTTGATTGAAGTGTTTATTACTTTGTTATCATAAAATGGCTGAGTGTTTTCTTATTTAGAGGAACTAGGTTCACCTGTTGTAGGCAACTTAGGGTCAAATTTTGCTTTACTTTCAAGATGTAAGTAATCAAACATCTCAAGAGGTGGTATTGTGGGAGGATCTAGTTGTTTCATGGATGGATAGAAGGATGCATTAGCTTCAAGGTTATCAAGACAATTGTTTAGGAACTTATTCATGTTGTCATCATCTTCTCCAATGATATCAACATCATGAGGAGGACATGCATTAGGAGTTGAGTGAGCATGAGTGAGTTCAATTTCGTTAGGGTCATTACCAAAATAATAATTTGACACATCTACTAAAGATTTCAAGGACATCCACAACTTTCCAAAGCACATATCCATGATGCAAGATTGAACAAATGCACATGAAATAAAAGAAATTGAGATAACAAATATTCTACAAACTGAAATAGAAATTTGAAGGCATCCCATAGAAACACATAAAATTAATTTCAAACCCTTAAAATTGGAGAGTCAAAGTCAATAGGGACTAAGGTGCCAGTAAGGGCATCTTGGTCCTCTTGGTGAGATTTTGAAGTTCCAGGGAGTGAAATAGACAACAAACACCAGAGAGAGGATTCTAGAGCAAAAACCTTGAGAGGGACTAAGACGCCAAGAAGGGTGTTTTAGTCCTAGTAGAGGTTTTTCTCAGAAAAAAAGAAAATTCCGGATTGTCTGCAGTGTTTACAGATTGCCTATTTAGGGTACTAATGTTTAGAAACAAAAAAATGTGCAAATGAGTGCAAGAAAAAGTAACTAGAAACAAGCAATTGAATACAATATTGAATGCAATTTTTTTCAATTTGGAATGTAATAAGAATGTTTCTAAATGCAATTAAGAGGATGAGAAATGCACTTTTCAAATTTCTAATGAAATGAAATGATGCAAGAAAGTAAAAATGCAACCGATATGCACTTTCACTAATGCAAATATAGGAAACCCTAAATGTGATTTCACTAATTCAAAATGCAAGAAACCCTAGATCTATTTTCACTAATGCAAGATGCAATGCATGAATGAATGCAACCTAGATTTATGAATTTAATGGACTCCAAAATTAGAAATGAATGCTCAACAAGGTCAGGTTCATGAAAATGATTAATGGTGAAAAAGGGGCATATAAAATATCACTCTTTCGCCAACTAATCACTCAAAGATGTCCTAGGAATCCTAATTGGATTTACTAGCAACCTCACAAGGTGATTCAATTCATAATGAGGAGAACTTAGGAGGGGGTTCTTTAAGCTTTAAGGGGTTCACCACCAAGCACACGCTTGGAAAAGATAAATGAACATTCAACCTATAAAAACCTAGTTATGCAAGCTAAATGAGATATACAAATAATCAAATTATGCAACAAGGAGATAGGATATGTGTACCTGGGAAGTCTGGAGATGTTGTGAGGATTCCAGAAATGCAAAGAAGCTGCCAAAAAGTGTTATGGAGGACTAAGACACCTTGGGTGGCGTATTAGTCATGCTGCTATTTTTTGGGGCAGATGTAGAATCTTCAAATGTCAGAACCAGATCTAAAAGAATCTCTGAAAAATATGCCTAAGAGGACTAAGATTCCCAAGGTGGTATATTAGTCTCATTCTGAATTTATGAAAACTTTGAATGTGATTTTGAGCTCCAAGGTCTGCACTTGCTTCCTTTTTTATCTCAGGTTCTGAAACTTCTGGATTGAACCTGTAGGTGAGTTTCCGTGAAGATGACAACTTTTTAATGCAACTTTTACAACTTTGCACTCCAAATGATCTTCAAGACTTCAACCTAAACCTAAAATCATAAATACACAAAATGGGAAAAACTCGTTGTTTGTAAGTGAATGGGGGTTTTCCTTGGTCAAACCCCTTGTTAATTAAACCTTGAAATAAAATAAAGTAATGAAGGGAAATGGTGAATGAACAATATGCAATGCTACAACTCACCAAACCCTTGTAAAGTCTGCAAACTTGTGTGAAATGGCTGCAATGGATATGGATCTTGAACCAAAGATATGGACTTGAATTGCTTGCTTGAATCAAAACCCTACATCACAAATGTTAGCACAACAACACACATGATGCAAGAAGCTCTTTGATATGATGCTTGAATCTTGATGATGGCTCCAAATGCTTGATAGAATTTCTCTTGAATGCTCTTGTGAACTCAATTTGATATTATGAATGCTCTCACAAAAGAATTGGTTGAAAAATGAATGAATGAACCTATTATTTATACATAATTATGCTTAATATCTCGAAATTACATCACATCAAGATGACATATGAATTCATTAAATAAAGGAGGCTAAATCTCACCAAAATTTGAAATTAAATCCCAAAAATGACTCAAGGAGGACTAAGATGCCCTAGTTGGTGTCTTAGTCCCAAGTCATGAAACTTGGGCCACACACACCAAAAAGGGGCCCAATTAAGATGCCTCAAAATCAGGGTCTCGGGACCTTTGGGGGACAAAGATGCCCTAGGTGGCATTTTAGTCTCGACCCAAAAATTAGGGACACATAGAAGAGATCATTAGATTATCATTTAAGCAGTGGAGAATGTCGGGATTAGCCAAAAAAAATTGTAATTCATAGGGCTTGTGGATGCAAAATAGGAGCAATTAAGCCATAAATGCGGATAAATAAAGCAAGGCGGGCCCAAAAAAGTGTGAAAATGCAAGGGTATACATTTTTCTACAATACACTTCTTTTGTAGATTTGGAGGACATGTTTGAGGGGGTCTCTCTCCTCTTTGATAACTCATCTTCTTTGGATAGTGTTATTAAGTTTCCACATCCTTTATCTTCTTCCTTGATTAGGTCACACTTGATTTTGTTGAGACATTCTCAGAGACATTTGATTCATCTTTAAAGATATCTTTACTAAGGTTTCTTCCCTCTTGCTTCTTCATGGAGATGAAGTTTCTTCAACATCATTCATTGTATTTCTTTCTTCCCAAGGGGAGACTTTTTGTTTATGGGCATTTGATTATCTTTTGTCTTAAGACATTCTTCAGTGGTTTTGGAGATACCTCATTATAGGGGGATATGCGGCTATGTGGAGGATCATGATGGGCCAAAAAGTAGTGATATCTAAGTGATATGATGACCCATGTGGCTGACGACTTTTCTTTTACCCAAAATTGATGAAACGAAAAGGGTTTTTAAAGGAGATTATCATCTTTCCACCAATATAAATTATGCTTTACTTTTAATTTAATAAATAATTATTATTCATGTTCTATTTGAATTACGACTAAAGTCCTGATTGATAAGTTGATTGATAAACATCTATAACTTTCAAATAGTATCAAAATTTTTGAATTTGAAACATGCGTCACATTTTATGCTTCACATAATGTAGGATTAAAAAAAAAAAAATTCATGAAGTTTTGACCAAGTTAAGGTGGTTAGACATACAAATTTTTTATATTTTTTAAAATTTGTAATAAAAAATCATAATCAATTATTTACTTGGAAAAAAATTACAAAAAAAATATGCATCACATCGATACATGAGTCCCCTACTTATATCTAAAATATTATAAAAATATATTTTCATTTTATTGTGGTTAGGGTGGTTAGACAGACACCTACTTCTTATTTTTTCCCTGAAATTTAAGTACTACTACATTGAAATTTCAAATTTTCACCAAATAGATTTTTATTTTTTTAAAATAAACCTAGTATGATAGAAACTACATTCAATTTGCTACAGATTATATTCTTACATATTTTTAAAATAATATAGATAACTTATTCAAATTTTTACGTCAAGTTTCCTAACTCTGATTTTCTGAATTTTATTTCCAGTTAAGGGCTTGGTTTTTCCATGATGATCCTGCACATACCCATGCAGCCTCTTTCTTTCCCTCTTATGGGGGAGGGGGGGGGATTTAGTAATGTGTCTTTGTGATGGATGTAGTTCTTGGTGGGTATTGATGAGACCTCAATTTCTATTTCATTTCATCACTTGTACATGATAATTTCCATACATTTTCTCTTTTAGAGAGGAGTTTTTCCCTTGTGGTTTTTCTCCTTTTCTCCATTTGCAAGAGATCATTTGTAAATGGGTACCTAACATGGCCTTGTACCCAGGACCCATCCTTGCATATTTTCATAATAATCTACTCCCTAAGTTGTACTTAGGGGGTTGTGGTGTAAATTGATATTCTACCTAACTAGTTCATTAGTGAGTCCTATTTACATGTTAATTCCACTTAGGTCCTAGAAATCCTTTTGGAAGCCTTAGTTGTCACCTAAATCTTATCTTATATTTTTTAACATTTAATACTTGAGTCCTAAGTCATTTAATAATAAGTTGAGTTAGTTGTCACATGTTATAAGATTTGAATCATTTCTTGCATACTCTCTTATCGAGAATTTTTAATTATTTTTGTAGGTGGTCTTGGGTGTTGAGCTAATCTTTAGCTCCTACAAGGGTTAGGGTTAGGGTAAATTATAATGATCTCACATATATAAGTTTGGAGTTAAAGTTAGGGCTATATTTTAATTAGGGTTAGGGTTAATGTTAGGGATAGGGTTCAATTAGGGATATATTAGGGTTACAGTTAAGGTTGGGTTAAGGTTAGGGTTAGGGTTAAGATTAGGGTTACCATTCTAAGATAAAACTTGGGATTAAGGTTAGGGTTCAATTAGGGTTAAGGTTAGGAATAGGGTTCAATTAGGATTAAGGTTAGAGTAAAGGTTCAATTAAGGTTATAGTTATAGTTAGGGTTCAATTAGGGTTAGGGTTAAGGATAATTTTTATGAAAAATCTTGGTTTACAATTAAAGTCAAGTTTAGGGATGAGATAAGTGTTAGGGTTAGGATTCAATTAGGGTTAGAGTTACAATTAGGGTTAAGGTAGGGTTCAACTAGGGTTAGGCTTATGGGACATTAAAGGTTAGGGTTCAAATAATGCTGAATTACGATTCAATTAAGGTTAGGGTTAGGGTTCTAAGATAAAACTTAATAATATATTAAATTTATAATCTTAAATATATTAACCTTAATAATATAATATAAGAGAATTATTATTTATCTTATAATTAATTTAAAGAATATTATATAGTTAACATTATTAAATAATTAAATTATAATTTTTAAATAAGATAATTCTACTATTTGGATTTAATTTATTAATTGATTATTATAGATGCTAAAAATCACAAATCCATTTAATATTTTATAATGCCATATATATAAAATAACATCAAATCTTTAATATTAGAATATTAAATAAACATATATAATTTGATATAATTTAAATATAACAATTAATTATATTAAAATACAAACAAATTAACATTTTATAATTTTTTATAATGATATGAATTAGAAATTAATCAATATCTACATTATTTCTTTCCCATTGCTATTGACATATATATCTTAAAAAATAACCTATACAAAATAAGTCAAGAGATATTTTGAGCAAGATGTATATTTAATTTTCCACTATTCCACTTTAATAATATATGTGAAAAAAAATAAGTATACACCTTCCTCAAGATATCTTTTTTTACCATATACATGTTAGTTTTAATCCATTGAAAACTTGACAAAAAATTATATTTATCATATATTATTAATTTTTAATTTTTGATTGTCAAATTATCCCAAATTTTTTAATTTAAATCCACTTTTCGTCACACCAAAAAAAAATTGACTAAACAAAGTACTGATCAAAAGAACATATACATGTTTGTAAAGGAGATTACACTAATAAATTTATACATTATTTAACATAAATTACATATAAATATACTTAGTGAAAAAATAAACACCTGAAAAATTATATCTCAATATTTATTTATTTACAAATAAATCCTAATTAACTTTTATTAACTAAAGATTTTTTTTCATAATTTTATCTATATTTACGCCTCCCCATGTTTAGCTTTTGCAGTCCATTTTCATGTTCAAGGGTGCAAATTGCTCGAGGGGCCTCAACTATGATTGAATGAATTGCAGCGATTCATCATTTTCCGCCAATATCTTGACTGTTTTCCTCGCTCCTAGTAGAACCAAAAATTTCCATTAAAAACTTAAATGATTTTTCCATTTTGAACCTAATGCTTTCACTATTTCTCTCATAAAAAATCATTCACCCCCTTTTACAATGCTAAGAAGGGCTTTTACCCTTGTTTCACTACCTTATTTTTGGCCTATATTGCCCTCATATTTTCCCCCCCATTTGATTCCTAATATTTCACTATCCTTTCCTTAAAGAAATCAATTTTTCCCCATCCATAATGTTTAAATATCTTTACCGCCATCACTTTATCCCTTATGAGCTTTCACCGCTTTACCATGGCCTTTATAAAGCCATTTGCGGTAGCACAGTCAACACATCAAAACCTACCGCTATACCGCCGACGGCTCAATCCATGCCCACGGTATAGCGGTAGAGGCTTGGAGTAGTCAAAGAAACCCTTATTGCTACACCGCAAAGGGTAATTTTGGGGGCCGCGGTAGAGCAGTAGCAGTTAGAAGGCAGCGGAGATACCGGTTGGCATAGCAATAAATGCTTTCCGCCACACCACGCGCAGTCTAAACATAGACCGTGGTGACCACGGTGGGTGGTAAGATACCGACAAGATAGCAGTCAGGGGACCCCACCATGAAGCCGATGAAGGTCATCACAAAGACCGCAATGAACAGTTAGCAGTGTGCGAGGCAGCTACCGCTATACCGCGGGTAGTCAAAAGGGAGCCCGTGGTTGAGTAGTAAGGAAGTGGTGAAGACAGAGATAACAATAAATGCTAGTCACCGCAATACCACGGGTGAACAAAACGAAGGGTGCGGTAACGTAGTTGACAGGAACAGTGCAGTCAAATTCAAACACCGTTGCACCACAAGAGGACGAGGAGTTGACCGCGGTAGAGCAGTAAGATAAAAGGGATCTACAAAGAAAGGAAATGAAGAGCGAGTAAGGTATATATGGAATAAAATGTTAAGTGCCGGTAAGGCATATGTAGAAAAATAAAAGCGAGACTATGTAAAAAATATTTGATTTGCCGATGAGGCAACTTAATCAAATATTTTAAATTTTGTTGTGAAATACAAATGGTTGTAATAGGAAAATGAAGAGTTGTGACGTTTGAGATTTTCTATATAAATGTATTGAAAATCAAACACCAAGGGGGGAGGGGTTAGAGTAGGAGTTAGATTTTTCCAGAAAATAAAAATTAGGAATGTAAACAATGACAAATCTTTTTGAAGCAGAATCAATGGACAAACTATTTTGAATTGGTGAAATCCTTACTGTGTTTAGTTGTTGTGATATAATAATTTTCATTTCTTATATAGGTTGTCTCCAAATTGAAGTTTTTAAATCATTTAAATCAATGTATCAAGTATATGTTTGATTTATCATAGTGCATTTTCACTTTGTGTGATTTGATTAACTGGCGTCTGCAAGTCAGAATTAAATTATTTTAAACAAGTCACGGTGATTTAGGATTTCTTTTGGATTGTTGAAAGAGAACCCGGTAAGAAAACATTCCAGTACTATTTATGCAAGTCATAAATTAATGAAGTCATATGCCAATCATTAGAGCTTCATTTCTTAAAGTGCCTAACAACTTGAATTAGGAAAAAGAAGGAAACACACATAATCCATGATTTTTGACTTCATTGCCCATGTGGATAGAAGGCACTAATTTGCCTCAACCCAGAGATAAAATTTCATATCAAACAACTTATTCAAATCCTTTCTTTTGTGCAGTAGGAGTAGGAGTAGTTGTAGTGATTTTCATCTATTCACTTCCATTTTCCATTGTGGATAGATTGCTCAATTAGGAAACACATTTCAATATGCATCATTCACATAGGGTCACTCGCCTTGGTCTAGCAGAACCTAAAGAGTAGAAGGTACAATTGCATTAATTGGCCTTGTACGTTGGCCAAAAGCATTGTGAGAGCTTGGCAAACTCTCCTAGTTCAAAACTGCATTTTTGAGACCCAACAGTTTGACAACTCCGCTGGGGAATTACACAGGAATTTTTTTTCAGCCTATCCATTTATTGAGTCAACAAAGTTTTACATTTTTTTGGAGATTCCGCTAGGGAAAACCAAAACAATGTCAATTTTTTTTTTTCATTTTCCTACTTTTGGGAAAAGTAGGTGGCGACTTTGTTTCATTTGATAAATAATGCATGGATGTTGTGAAGCAGTAATATTTTTTCAAGATGAAAAAAGAAGAAAGAAGACAACAGTCAATAAGAGAGTTGAAGGAATTGAGACAACAAAGGCTACAATTGGACCAACAGATGCTACAAGTGAACCAACAATTGCTGCAATTGGGAGTCAAATGTGCTCCAAGTACATCACCAAATAGGCCATCACATAGTGAGAATGAAGACACAAATGCCAGGAGATCTTGGACACCACAAATACCACATGATGCAATTGAGAACTTTGGTGATAAAGGTAATGTACTCTATTCACATCAGAACACTTTTGATGAGTATTTTCAAATTCAAGAAAGAAAGAAAAATCTTGTGGATGCCTTTTTTGACATAAGGAGATATAAGGGAGAATCTGTGAGTTCTTTGTGCAATAGGATGACAAATATTTGTATGCAATTACCTCCTCATTTTAGTCCAACAAGACCCACATTTGTTGCACAACTTCTAAGAGCATCAGAGCCTGAATCAGTTTATTGGCCAGAATCATCAAAATAGTGTGCCTTGGATGTAGTGAATAAACTTATTGATTCCATACTTGGGACAAGGTATGTGGATACTACCAACAGTGCTTCAGAAGTTGCAATAGAAGAAGATATCATGCTGTCCAACAATGAAGATATGAAGAGTTTCTCCTGCATAACAGATTGTGATTCAAATTGTGAGGAATAACTTGTGGATGTTGATCTACAAGAGGGTGATTGTTGCAGTTCTTATGAAAATAAGGAAGTTGGAGACATGGTAGAAGATCTGGATGAAACATGTTCACTCAACAGTGATCAAGTTTCAAATTTGTTAACTCTTGAATACCAGAAGTATGCACATAAAGATGATTCCAAAGTTTTGGCTCCAACCTATATTTGCTTTGACAGTGAGGGTACTGTGTGTAAAAATTCATATTATTCCATGTGCATCTCTCACAGTGATGAAGAGATCTTTGAAGCTGATCAAGAATCCTTATTTTTCCAAGAAGAGGTATGTGACTTGAATGATTTTTGCCTACAAGAAAAAGATATTGGTTTGCATGTTATTGATGACGAGTGTCCAACATTTGTTGATTCAAGTATGTATAAGAATGACTATATGGATCAAATGTATGTGTCAATACCGACTGGTGATAGGAAAGAAATGGAAAATGATTTGATTGTTTCAGAAGATATAGAATTTTTTGGTCGCCATGAGAAGCATTCAAATTTTCAAATCCCAGTACAGTTGCAGGATCATTCAATAGTGTATGATAATGAGCAAGATTATGATTATTTTGAACCTAGATACACTTTGTATGTTGAGGGTGATAAAGGCTTGTCATATGGTGATAGGAATTATGAAATGAAGAATGGTGAAATGAATATGAATTGGATTGAACACAGTGATTTCTTGAAGGTTTTCAATGGCAATGCATGTTGCAGGGTAGGTGGAATGGATAGTTTCAAAAGAAACCTGATGAGCTCTATTCAGAATAAGATCTATGACAAAGGAAAGTGCAGGTTTTTCTTTTGGGTGGCCTGGGGCCATCCTTTATGGTTTGATTTTTGAACCATAGCAGAAATAGAGGATAAGGATTTCCAGTGCATGGACAATTCTTAAGCAAACCTCTTACCTCTTTAAACATTATTTTCCATGCACAGTAGTTTAGAAACTTTGAAGGGTCTGGGTTTGCTAATATATGGACATTCTCAGAAATTCCCTCTTTGGAAAAATTGTTTCTCTTTCCATGTACAGTAGTGTAGGGTTTTCCATTCTCCATTTGCTCCATTTTCATATCATTCATCTGTTCATTCCCTCCATCTTCCATGGCCTTCATTTTTCATGTCTTTGCTTGGTCTGCTCTCCCAAAGATATTATGGATTCTTGTAGTGATTTGAAAACCACTCATCCCCAATAGGAGCCACTGTTAGAACCAAAATTTTCCATTAAAAACCTAAATGATTTTTCTATTTTGAACCTAATGCTTTCACCATTTCTCTCATAAAAAATAATTCACCCCCTTTTACAATGCTAAGAAGGGATTTTACCCTTGTTTCACTGCCTTATTTTTGGCCTATATTTCCCTCATATTTTCCCCCCATTTGATTCCTAATATTTCACTATCCTTTCCTTAAAAAAATCAATTTTTCCCATCCATAATGTTTAAATATCTTTACCGCCATCACTTTATCCCTTATGAGCTTTCATCGCTTTACCATGGCCTTTATAAAGCCATTTGCGGTAGCGTGGTCAACAAATCAAAACCTATCGCTATACCGTTGACGACTCAATCCATACTCGCGGTATAGCGGTAGCAGCTTGGAGCAGTCAAAGAAACCCTTACCACTACACCGCGAAGGGTAATTTCGGGGGCTACGGTAGAGCGGTAGCTGTTAGAAGGCAACGAAGATACCGGTCATCATAGCAGTAAATGCTTACTGTCACACTGCGCGCGGTCTAAACATAGACCGCAATGACCATGGTGGGCGGTAAGATACCGACAAGATAGCAGTCAAGGAACCCCACTGCGAAACCGTCAGAGGTCATCACAAAGACCACGGTGACTGCGATGAACAATTAGCGGCGTGCGAGGCAGCTACTGCTATACCGCGGGTAGTCAAAAGGGAGCCCACGGTTGAGCGGTAAGGAAGTGGTGAAGATAGAGATAACAATAAATGCTAGTCACCGCTATATCGTGGGTGAACATAACGAAGGGTGTGGTAGCGTGGTTGACAGGAACAATGCAGTCAAATTCAAACATTGCTGCACCACAAGAGGACGAGGAGTTGACCGCAATAGAGTGGTAAGATAAAAGGGAGTTGCAGAGAAAGGAAATGAAGAGCGAGTAAGGTATATATGGAATAAAATGTTAAGTGTCGATAAGGCATACGTAGAAAAATCAAAGCGAGACTATGTAAAAGATATTTGACTTGCCGATAAGGCAACTTAATCAAATATTTTAAATTCTGTTGTGAAATACAAATGGTTGTAACAGGAAAATGAAGAGTTGTGACATTTGAGATTTGTTGTATAAATGTATTAAAAATCAGATAGCAGGGGGGAAGGGGTTAGAGTAGTAGTTAGATTTTTCCAGAAAATAAAAATTGGGAATGTAAACAATGACAGATCTTTTTGAAGCAGAATCAATGGACGAACTATTTTGAATTGGTGAAACCCTTACTATGTTCAGTTGTTGTGATGTAATAATTTTCATTTCTTATATGGGTTGTCTCCAACTTGAAGTTTTTAAATCATTTAAATCAATGCATCAAGTATATGTTTGATTTATCACAGTGCATTTTTCACTTTGTGTGATTTGATTAACTAGCGTCTGCAAGTCAGAATTAAATTCTTTTAAACAAGTCACAGTGATTTAGGATTTCTTTTGGATTGTTGAAGGAGAGCCCGGTAAGAAAACATTCCATCACTATTTATGCAAGTCATAAATTAATGAAGTCATATGCCAGTCATTAGAGCTTCATTTCATAAAGTGCCTAACAACTTGAATTAGGACAGAGAAGGAAACACACATAATCCATGATTTTTGACTCCATTGCCCATCTGAATAGAAGGCATTGATTTGCCTCAACCTAGAGATAAAATTTCATATCAAACAACTTATTCAATTCCTTTCTTTTGTGTAGTAGGAGTAGGAGTAGTTGTAGTGATTCTCATCTATTCACTTCCATTTGCCATTGTGGATAGATTGCTCAATCAGGAAACACATTTCAATCTGCATCATTCACATAGATTCACCCGCCTTGGTCTAGCAGAACCTAAAGAGTAGAAGGTACAATTGCATGAATTGGCCTTGTACGTTGGCCAAAAGCGTTGTGAGAGCTTGGCAACCTCTCATGGTTCAAACCTGCGTTTTTGAGACCCAACAACTCCTCCAAACTCTTCCTAGCTGGTATTGATCTTTCGCTTCTCTACTTGCGTGAGATGGTTGAGCATTTACTCTCGCCATTCCCTCGCTGAGGTTTTCATGGCTTCGTTTGTGTATGGACAGTCTCAAACTGCAAAGGGGGCATGCAAGAGGATGTGAGTGATCCTCACCGTCGGTTGCAGAGGAGAGAAGAGAGAGGGCAAAGAGTAGTGACAATGCCAATGTCTTTGGCGTACCTATTGCACCCCAAGGTGGGATTACTAGTTAAAAAAAATTATGTGGCTTTCTATCGATATATATAGAAGACCATGTAAGCAAATGGTGATAAACGTATAATGGATAGGCATGGGTGCATTTTTTTAGGAGAAAAGTGGGTATTAATCACTATTATCATAAAATTATTAGTTTTGCCTAAGGCAGAATACTAATGCATCCATTGCATGCAATTTTTTTAACTGATAGTGATAGTCCAACCAATAAACATCTAGAATTAAAAACTTGACCAACAATTTTATATAGTCTATTTTTAATTGTTTATCTAAAATTGTTAAAATATCTTTTATCTTTCTTTTTATTGGTTCATGTTGTCAATAGTCAGTGCAAAAATTAGGATTTTTCTTTTTCTTTTTTTTCTAAATTATGTGCAATGCAATGCATTTAATTCATTGAATCAAATTTCAAACATATTAATGACTTGAATGACATGAGCACTATTACATACATCATAATATAATTACATTGTTGACTTAAAGGTAGCATTTTATATATTTTATTTAATAATTGGTGAGATTTTCAAAGCTTATTAAATAAATGTGAGTACACTCAATGCATATTTTATATTTGTTTACCACTATGTATAATCAAATTTATGTATCTATAATAATATCGAAGTAAAATTTATTTATTTACAATTAATATTTCAATAAAATCTACCCATTAAATATTAAGGTAGAGATTTTAAAAGATATACATGTAATAATATAATTTAGCAAGGCAAAAATTATATAAATATCACATTATCAAAAGGATAAAAATAAATATATAAATAATCATATTACACCCCTACCTACTTCTATTAACTAAATGCTTAAAACAACCAAACACACCCATATGAATTTTTATTTTTTATTTTTGCAAAGTTAATCAACTATAACAATAACATTATACAAAATTATCGACTCTTCTCGCCGCTTCCCGCTTTTTGGAGTTTTGAATTTATGTGCGCATGGTGAACTCTGTCGTGGGGGTATCCAATGGTCCCCCGCTGCCCCCTCCTGACCCGTGCTCCCCTCCTTTGGAGACGTGTCTAGTGGGTACCCTCTCTACGGGATTTGCGCTTTCTCCTTCTGGCATTTTGAAGGATTTGGCTTCTCCGGACGGTTCTTCTGTTCCAGCGGTTGAGTTTGCTCCGGTTGCTGGTTGGAAGAATGTTTTGACTAGTGGGAAACAAGCCTCTTCCTTGTTTTTGGTTCCTCCTAAATTTGTGTCGACTGCTGGTACTGTATTTGACATACCGGATTCAATTAGTGACATGATCCTTTCCTCCATGGATAATGCGGTGGTGGGTAGATTCCTCTCCTATCGGCCTACTATGGATATGGTTAGGAAGTGGGTTGCTATGAAGTGGAGGCTTAAGGGTAGTGTGGATATTCATGCGATGGATGGGGGTCTCTTCCTCTTTCGGTTTGCTGTTGTTGAGGATCTGGTGACCACTCTGTTGTCGGGCCCGTGGGTCTATGGGAAGCACAGCCTTGCCTTGTGTAGGTGGAAACCTGGTTTCAACCTTGCTGTTGACCTTAATATGTCAGCTCCCATTTGGGTGCGACTGTCAGGTTTGCCTCTGGAGTTTTGGGATGAAGCAATTTTCAAGGCTGTTGGTGACTCGTTGGGTCAGTTTATTACTACGGATGCTATCACTAAATCGAAGTCAAGGTTAGTCTTTGTGTGATTCTGTGTCAATATTTGTGTTGATAAAATCCTTCCAAACTCAATCAAGTTGTGTTCTAAGTTGGGAAACTGGACCCAACCTATTTGTTATGAAAATGCGGTGGTATTTTTTCAAAGATGTGCCAAAGCTGGGCATCTCATTTCTGATTGCAAATCTTCGATCAGTCGGGAGCCTTTGGAAGTGATGAATCCAATGTTTCTGGTTGCGGATACCTCGAGGCCTTTGGGAGGATCTGAGCAGGTTTCCCCGGACCCTGCTCAGCCTCCTGTGCTTTCTCCGTGACCTCCACCCCCCGTTGTTCCTCACACTGAGTCGACCATTGGGGTCTCTTCGGTGTTGGGAACTTTTCCCCGGGAGGTCTCTTTGTCTCAGGATCTTGGATCCTCGACTGTTGGTAACTTGCCTTTGGGGGCTTCTGTTGAGAACGTTGGTTCGGGTTCTTCGGCTATTGATCCACTGTGTTTGTTGGCCTCTTAGAGGACCTGTGGGGATTCAATTGAAGAGGGTGAAATTTGGAAGGAAGAATGTTCAGGTATGATTGAAGAGTCTACTGAAAACCTGGAAAGCTTAAAGCTAGAGAAAGTAGAAGACAAAGGGATATGGACTACGCCTAAGAAGAAGGGAAGGAAGAAGAAGGCAGATATTGGAGGGGATTCCAAGCCTGGGAGACCCTCTCAGAGATCCACCAAAACACGTGAAAAAACAAATGAGATTGCCCTAGGGAAGCAGAGAACATTGGTCGTGTCCTCAAAAAAAGGTCAGAAATGAGGATTATGTCTTGGAATGTCGGGGGGCTAAATAGTTCGCACAAACAGTGTGCCTTGAAGAACTACATAGTGGAGCATAAGATTGATGTTTGTCTCTTGCAAGAAACTAAGATGTTGATGATTAATTTTGATAAAGTTGTTAAATTTCTATGGCCTAATGCCTCCTATATTCACAGTGATGTTGAGGGTGCTTCAGGTGGTTTGGCCGTGCTTTGGAATCCTTCCCGTTTGCAGGGTTCAAAGTTATTCCAATGTAAAAATAGCATAGGGGTTTCATTATCCGTTAGCGAAGTTGTGTGGTCTATAATGAATATTTATGCTCCTAATCAGAGGAATTTGAGGAATATGCTTTGGAATAATATGGTGTCTAAGATAAATATGAACAAAGGAGGTAGGTGGCTAGTTGCTGGAGATTTCAACTCTCCTCTGTTACCTTCTGAAAAAAGTGGGGGCCTGATGGATTACACCGATAGCAAGACGGATCTGGAAAACTTTATGTGTAATTCAGGGTTAATAGATATTGAACTTCGAGGCCAGCACTTCACTTGGTCTCATAGGCGAGTAGGTGGCGATTTGATTCAGGTTCGGCTTGACCGCTTCCTTTGTTCTCCCCATTGGTCTAATGCCTTGGAGGCCAACCTGGTTACTCTGCCTAGGACGGTTTCAGACCATAACCCTCTTCTTCTAACCACTAATATTCGTCCTTATGGGGGTCCCTATCCTTTCCGTTTTGAAATAATGTGGAACTCTCACCCTGATTTCAAAAACAAAATTGTTGAATGGTGGAATATTCCTGTCCAAGGTTCCCCTATGTTTAGACTCTACTATAAACTCAAACATATTAAAATGATGGTTAAGGGTTGGAATAGGAATGTGTTTGGGGATGTTTATCAAAGTAAAACACAGCTCGAGGTAAGGTTGAGGACCTTGCAAAAGAATATGGATGAGGGAGATGTTAGTCAGCGGACCAACAATCAGGAGAAGGATGCCAGAATAGAATGGGAAAAGGTTCTAAGAAATGAAGAGGTCTTCTAGAAGGAAAAAATGAGGGTACAATGGCTGAAGGAAGGAGATAGGAACACGTCCTTTTTTCATGTTTCTGCCATCAAACATCGAAAAAGGAATCAAATTACTAAATTGACAAGTGTCTCTGGGGAGGTAATATCTAACCTAGCTCACATTAAGTCCTGTGTGGTTAATTATTTCTTGGAGGCTTTTTCAGCCCCTACAGAGGTGCCCAACATGGCTCTGGATTGTAAGATCCTCCAGCATCTCCCTGTTTCCATCTCTCTTGAGGACAACCTAGGAATTCTTAAGAGTGTCTCCTCGGAAGAGGTTCGGTTGGCTACTTTTAGCATGGGGGCCTTCAAAGCTCCTAGACCTGATGGGTTCCCCCCTGCATTCTTCCAAATCTTCTGGGATATTGTGGGGTGGGTCCTTGTGCTTGCAACTAGGGACTTCTTTAAATCTAGTAAGATTCTTAAGCAAATGAAGCACACTTTCCTTGCCCTTATTCCCAAAGTTAGTGAGCTTCTATCTATGTCTGATTTTCGACCTATCAGTCTTTGTAACACCTGCTATAAGATCATATCTAAGATCCTTGTTAATTGGATTAAGCCTCTGCTTGATAAAATTATAAGCCACACTCAAATGGGGTTTGTCCCGGGGCGCCACATTCTAGATGCTTCCTTGACTACTCATGAACTGCTCCATTCTATGGATAGATGCAATAATGCGGGGATGGTGCTTAAGCTTGATATTTCCAAAGCTTATGATAAGGTTATATGGGAATTCATGCCTAAGGTCCTGGCTAAGTTTGGCTTTAACAGCTTGGTCATTAAGCTCATTATGGAGTGTGTTTGTACTGTTAAGTTCTCGGTTCTGGTGAATGGCTCTCCATGTGGTTTCTTCTTTGTTGGAAGAGGGCTCAGACAGGGGAACCCTCTCTCCCCCTATCTCTTTATTATGGTTGCTGATGTGCTTAGCAGGAACTTTACGAGTCTGTTCTCAGAGGGCTCCATATCTGGTGTTAGAGCGGCTACCTCTCTCGGTCCGATTGTTTTGCAACAATTCGTGGATGACACATTCCTATTTGGGAAGGCCTTTGTTGTGGAAGCCAGGAAATGGAAAGCTTGCCTTAATAGCTATGCCTCCTGCTCTGGTCAGTGTATCAACTACAATAAGAGGAAGATTTACTTCTTTAATTGCTTGCCAAATTTGCAAAACAGGGTGACTGCGATCCTGGGATGTGCTGGGATTCTCTCCCGTTGGTGTACCTTGGGCTCCCACTAATGGTTAAAGAGGTTCAACCGGAGTTTTGGTACTCTATTTTGGAGAGGATCCAAAAGAAGTTGGTTTGTTGGAAGGGCTCCTTACTTAGTCATGCTGGGAAACTCCAACTTCTTACTGCGGCTATACAAGGTATCCCCTGTCATGTCCCCAAAATCGTGACATTTAGATAATTAAGAAGCATAATTAAAATAGTTAAACCATTTGATATTACATAATTGTAATTGTCCAAGACAATATTATAATTATGAAAATTATAAATAACGTCATAAATATTAATATGATATAATAGATATTAAAGTATATAAAATTAATATAAAATATAAACATAAAATAATGTTATTAAATTATCATTATTGGACAATTATGATTATTATAAATACAAATATTAATAGTTTATTATTTATAATTACCATAAGACAATATTATAAATATATAAAAATAATAAACATAATTATCAATATAAAAGAAGTCTATTGTAATATTGTTATTATCAAAAAAATAAGACATATCTATCAATAAACATAATTATCAAATATTGAAGACTTTAGAATTACTAAATCTGACCAAGACTGTAACTGAACCGCTAAGAGGCACGATTCTTTAAGACCAACAAAGAATAAGGTAGCGATTAGGTGGAGGGGCACGTCTCCTCACAGCAGGGCAACTATTTAAGGGGAAAAAAGGTGGAACATTGGAGGATATAAAAAATTCCAGCAAACCATCCCAAGAGACATTTTCCTAATTTCTGTAGCTCGTGGTATTTTGTTATACGATTGTGGTTGAGAAAGGAAAGAGACACGGGCAGACAAACAACAACAAGGTAAAGACTTCTTTCAAATAGTCAGTTTGATAAATACATTAAGGATTTAGATAAGAATAATAATTAGCAAGTACTTTATGAGTTTGAATAATAAGTTAGATACCTCATGAAATTAAATAAGAATTTAAATGTCACCATAATAGTAATTATACATATGAATATTAATTTCTAGTGATGTTATCTGTGTCATTTTGGAATAATCAAATTATTCATTCCATTTATTTTATTGGACATCTAATTATTGTGATATGTCTGTATTTCAATAATCAGCTTATAAATGAATTAAGAATCTAAATATTATATATATATGAAATATATATATAGATATATTCTGAAATCACTGTCAGCAATCTGACAGTCAGAAATCAGAGATATGTTGTTTTAGGTGAGTTTAATATGATTGTTAATTTATAAATAAATAATATATGTATATATGATAAATATATATATATATATATATATATAATTAATAATGACTATAGTATATATATGAAATAAATATACATAAATAATTAGTAATGATTATAGTTTATACATTTATATATGTGAATTTATATATATGTATATAGATAGACGCTTTATATGCGATCATGCAATAAAGATGCTTGCAGCAATTATTGAGTCTAATAAGTAATAATGACTATCATGATAAATGGTATAATAGAATATCGTCCTTGGGATCTTGATAGACGTTTAAATATCTACCAAATGTACTTATGAAATACAATATAGAAGATTCATTCATAAGAATGATAAGGATGAAATGAGTAACCCTTTGACAAGAATAAAACGTTTATATCATCTGTGATCTCATTAGATATTTTCACTGAAACTTATTGATCTTTAATGCTTCTAATGTCTCTTTGAGAAACGCCTTGAGTGCAAGATTCAAGTCGAAGTGCTTCCACTAGAAAGGGTTCATTACAAGTGGTATCAGAGCAACTTTCCTACCATCTTGTGAAAATAGTGTATGCAAACTTACCAAAGAAGAAGGTATACTCTATAAACATATGGAAACACATTCTGATTGATGCAAATTGAAGTGGTAAGTATTAGGTGCGTACTTTCATAGCCCTAAATCGGAAATACATTTATATAGTGGGAAAACAATATTTGTTAAACATGTTAAATGATTGATAAAGGACTAGTGCATATGCATTCATATGATAAATATATTATTAATATCTTGATGAATTCATGAATCCTCATAGCATGTTGTAATTGTGAGTAACTTGTTAATCTAGATGCAATTGTTTGTATCATCAAACAATGATGTAGTTGGTTGAGAGATGGAATCGATAGGTTGAGCATATACTAGAGTCCCTTCAAGGTAGACCACCCTCATTGGATGACTACGGTCTGCCATTGAGGGCCAAGGGGGTCATTACAACAGGTGATTGTTGGCCACCCTCGGGCTGAGAAGGGAGTACTCTAAGGGCCTCCTATGGAAATCCTTCCTCCAGACTATCACATGGACTGTGTGTCTACCCATTACCAAATTATCATTCTTTTTCAATCAAATCATTAGGGAGAGGAGTTGGAAGCACATGTAGGAGAGCAGATACTAGGGACCCTTCGAGGTAGGCCACCCTCCTTGGATGACTGCAGGTCTGCCATTGAGAGCCGAGGGGGTCATTACAACGGGTGTTTGTTGGCCGCCCTCGGGCTGAGAAGGGAGTGCTCTAAGGGCATCCTTATGTGTGGACCTCTATTGCCTAGCCTATGATGTTGATGAACAAGGGATGATAACTTGAGGTGTCTTAATATCTATTTAGTTTTTTTTATAGATTGAATGCATGATTACATATGATTTATAGGTGATTAATATGATAAGAATGGTTTTCATGACGTCATTGTGTTTGGATTAATATCTTTCAAGTTAATATTTTTTGAAGTACGATTGTGTCTCATTAATGTATATACTTGATGACCTTGGGATAGTGGAAGGGTCCATGGTGTAGTATGGGATGCACCGAATCCCCTTTCCAATTGTTTGACAGTATACTTCATTCGAGTAAACTTATATTTGAGTATATACTCTATGACTTGTGGCTGTATTTGTATTTGAGTGTATACTCTATGAATTATGATTGTATTTGTAAACTCTATAAATTATGATTACATTTTGAGTGTATACTTTATGACTCTACAATAATATTCAAGTGTATATTCTATGATTGTATTTGTATTTGAGTTGACTTGTGATTGTATTTGAGTGTACGTGACCTTGTACTTATATTTCAGTGCATACTCTACGACTTTGAGATGTATTGGTATTCAAGTGTATACCCTCTGAATTTATGTTTGTATACTCTGACTTCGAGTGCGTGCTTCATGAAGATGTATTCGAGTGTATATAACATTGTATTTGTTGTGACTTGTATTCAAGCGTATACTTTATGACTTACATGTATTCATACTTTTTTCTTTGTGACTTCATGCACTCGTGCATATACTTCATGTATTATTCACACATATACTTCATGCCTTACCTATTTTATGGTGTTGTTTAGCATCTTGCTTACTGATGTACTCCAATACATGATTATTTCATTGTGGTATACTTGGTGTTTGCCTAATTCATGCCTTATATGCATTTGTTTGCATTCATCAAGTGTATCTACAAGCATAGTTATGCTTATGTTCTTTATGTCTGATCATTTTGTGTGTTATGCTATATGTTGTGTACTTATGTGTAAGCTTGAGTGTCCTTAATTGTCTTCTAACATTCATGCCCCTTGATTAAACTTCGTGTATCTCATGTGTATTTTTGCCGAATGCATTTATTCCATGCATAGAAGAAAATTTGAGTGTACTAAATACTATACATATTCATGTCGTAAGTAATGATGAAATGCTTCTCGCTCCATGTGTGTAATTCCTATATGTATGCTTCCTGAGTGCATTTATACTGCTTCCTACCTTATGAGTATTTATGCATTGCATACCTTGTCTGGGTTTATGTGCTCTACGTATGTACTTCAAGTGTGTTTCTTTTCCTAAGTATAATTACATGATTTACATGCCTTGTGTGTAATTTATTGCTCTATGTTTTCTTGTCTTACATTGTGTGTCTTACTCCATGTATTTATAAGTGTATTTATATGCTTCATGTGTAATCTGTGATTATGCTCTATACATACATTCATGTTTTCTCCATGCTTTGTATCTTGTATGCATGTATGACTAATATATTCAACATGACTGCTCTGTGGACAACTTCCTGATGTGTCTTTTATGATTGGTGTGTTTCCAGCATGTCTACTCTATTCTTATGTGAACTTACGATTGACAAGCATAGCTAATGCTTTATATATCCAAGTGTATACTTCATGCCTTATGTATTTGAGTCTATGTTTTACTGCTTAAGTGTATTCAAGGGTATGATTCATATCTTATGAGTGTGCCTCATGTCTTACATGCTTGCATTATTACTGCATGCGTATATTTCTGTTATGTATTTTCTATTTCTTGAGTGTATACTTTTGATCGAACATGTATGCTTCCTCGAGTGTATTTGCATCCCTTGAGTTTACTAATGTGCCTTACTTTTAATTCCTGAGTGTATGTATCATATCTTGCGAGTGATTATGTGTTTGCTGTATAGTTGATTTGCCTTCAGCATGATTATTTCATGAAACTTTATGTGTGATTAATTCATGTTTGTCAAGATTCTTCATTCATGAATGCCCTCTTAATACCTTGAATAAATTACGAATCAGGATCATTCTCACCTCAAAATTCGTTTAAAGTGATTGTTTGAGGACAAGCAATCTCGAGTGGGAAGGACTATCATGTCCCTGAAATCGTGACATTTAGATAATTAAGAAGCATAATTAAAATAGTTAACCATTTGATATTACATAATTGTAATTGTCCAAGATAATATTATAATTATGAAAATTATAAATAACGTCATAAATATTAATATGATATAATAGATATTAAAGTATATAAAATTAATATAAAATATAAACATAAAATAATGTTATTAAATTATCATTATTGGACAATTATGATTATTATAAATACAAATATTAATAGTTTATTATTTATAATTACCATAAGACAATATTATAAATATATAAAAATAATAAACATAATTATCAATATAAAAGAAGTCTATTGTAATATTGTTATTATCAAAAAAATAAGACATATCTATCAATAAATATAATTATCAAATATTGAAGACTTTAGAATTACTAAATCTGACCAAGACTGTAACTGAACCGCTAAGAGGCACGATTCTTTAAGACCAACAAAGAATAAGGTAGCGATTAGGTGGAGGGGCACGTCTCCTCACAGCAGGGCAAATATTTAAGGGAAAAAAAGGTGGAACATTGGAGGATATAAAAAATTCCAGCGAACCATCCCAAGAGACATTTTCCTAATTTCTGTAGCCCGTGGTATTTTGTTATACGATCGTGGCTGAGAAAGGAAAGAGACACGGGTAGACAAAAAACAACAAGGTAAAGACTTCTTTCAAATAGTCAGTTTGATAAACACATTAAGGATTTAGATAAGAATAATAATTAGCAAGTACTTTATGAGTTTGAATAATAAGTTAGATACCTCATGAAATTAAATAAGAATTTAAATGTCAGCGTAATAGTAATTATACATATGAATATTAATTTCTAGTGATGTTATCTGTGTCATTTTGGAATAATCAAATTATTCATTCCATTTATTTTATTGGACATCTAATTATTGTGATATGTCTGTATTTCAATAATCAACTTATAAATGAATTAAGAATCTAAATATTATATATATATGAAATATATATATAGATATATTCTGAAATCACTGTCAGCAATCTGACAGTCAGAAATCAGAGATATGTTGTTTTAGGTGAGTTTAATATGATTGTTAATTTATAAATAAATAATATATGTATATATGATAAATATATATATATATATATATAATTAATAATGACTATAGTATATATATATGAAATAAATATACATAAATAATTAGTAATGATTATAGTTTATATATTTATATATGTGAATATATATATGTATATAGATAGATGCTTTATATGCGGTCATGCAATAAAGATGCTTGCAGCAATTATTGAGTCTAATAAGTAATAATGACTATCATGATAAATGGTATAATAGAACATCGTCCTTGGGATCTTGATAGACATTTAAATATCTACCAAATGTACTTATGAAATACAATATAGAAGATTCATTCATAAGAATGATAAGGATGAAATGAGTAACCCTTTGACAAGAATAAAACGTTTATATCATCTGTGATCTCATTAGATATTTTCACTGAAACTTATTGATCTTTAACACTTCTAATGTCTCTTTGAGAAGCACCTTGAGTGAAAGATTCAAGTCGAAGTGCTTCCACTAGAAAAGGTTCATTACATCCCCACCTACTTCCTAGCTATTTTTAAGATGCCTAGGTATATTGCGGAGAAGTTGGAAAGAATTCAGAGAATTTTCCTTTGGTCTGGTACTGAGGAGAAAAGGAAGATTGCTTTGGTTAAATGGGAAATGGTCTTTCAGGCTAAAGATTGTGGTGGGCTTGGAATAAGAAAGATAGTTACCTCTAGTAGGGCGCTGATGGCCAAGGTTGGGTGGGACCAGTTAAGGAACACCAAGGACTGGTGCAAAATTCTGAATGCTAAATACCTCCAGAATAGGCCTTTGATTGATTGTCTTTCAGAACCCCATCCCCTAGGTTTTGTGATCTGGAGGAGTATCTACAGGACATAAGGCCTGCTAAAAAAAGGGATCAGATGGAAAATGGGAAACAGGATCAAAATCAGATTTTGGGATGATGCTTGGCTTATGGACTCCCCTTTGGCTGGATCTAAATTTGGAGCGGTGATGGATGAAGCTCAGAGGTTCTTTGGGATATATATCAGAGACTATGTGACTGGGCTTCCTGGAGCTAGGATTTGGAGAGATCTCTCCCTTTGTTTCCCCCACTCTCTTGACCGTTGTCGCCTCGCTATATCTCTTCAGGTGTTGCCCTCCAGTTATAGGTTTCCTTCCTATGACAGGGAGGATGAGTTCTTCTGGGCTTTAGATAAGTAGGGGGACCTTTCTGTTCGTTCTGCTTACAGACTGCTGACTAAGGATATTCCTATTGAGAAACACTGGAGGAGGGTTTGGAATCGCCACATGATTCCTAAAATATTTTTTTTCTGGTGGACAGTCTATCATAATAGGATCCTAACTCAAGACAACTTGAGAACTCAGGGGTTATGCTTCCCCAATAGATGTTTCCTTTGCAAGGAGGGGGAGGAAACGATCAACCACCTTTTGTTACATTGCCCGTATGCTACAGAAGTTTGGGGGTTGGCTTTTGAGAAACTTGATGTCCACTGGCTTATGAGCAAAGACCTTTTGTCATTTATTCTGGGTTGGAATGGGCCTTTTCTCCATCCTCTGACTGTTGAGATTTGGAGGCAGACCCCCCCAATCTTAGGATGGTGTTTATGGAAGGAGAGGAATAACAGGGTTTTCAGGAATATTGAGCGGAGCCCTAAGGAGGTGTTTGGAATTGGTGTTAGGCTCATAGAGGAGAACATCTCCCTCTTTGATGGAAAACTTTCCGAGTTGGGGCCGAGGGACTATGAAATAAAATTGGCCAAGGAATGGCACCAGGATCTAAAGGCTAATGCTTTTGATAATTCGAAACTTCTACTTAGGAGAAATACTAAATGGGAGCCTCTGGATTGTGGATGGTTTAAAATGAACTTTGATGGGGCTACTAAAGGCAATATGGGAAGGGCAAGTATAGGTGGGATTATCAGAGACTCTACGGGGAATATGGTGGCAGGGTTTGCTAGTGGCAGTAGGATTTAGTCGGCTCTGGTGGCTGAGGCTCGTGCGTTGTTCATGGGCCTCAAAATCGCTGTTTCTCTGGGGATTGTTAATCTCCACATTGAAGGAGACTCCAAAGTAGTGACGGATGCAGTGGAAAAAGATAGATTCATAGGATGGAATACCAAAGACATTTTGATGGGATGCTAGCTTCCTCATGTCTAAATTAAGAGACAAAAAGGTTATCCATATTTTTAGAGAAGGCAACTGTGTGGCGGATGCCTTGGCTAATCTTGGCTTGGGTTGGGACTTGGCTAGATGTTGGAGGATTAAGGAAAGACTACTGCCAAATATTCAAGTGTTGATAGAGCGGGAAAAAGCTAACATGGTTTATAATGATGTTCAACTTTAGGAGAGCTGACGGGGGGGCCCACTGGTTAATTTGGTTATGCTGGTGGATGAATGTCAATATGAGTATGGAGTATAGGTGGAATTATCCTGGTAGAGCTGAGCGTGTGTGGGACAGGGGAAGGAGTGTCCACGTGTATGTCTGTTGGACTTGGTGGATGGATTTAGTTTACAAGATTATGATGAGATGGTGGGGTGGGGAGTTAATTAAGGAGTACAAGTATAGTTTTGGTGGCATGATGCAGATTAATTGGAAAGTCGTGACTTATTATCAAGTGAAGGACCCTACTATGCGGTCTATTATTTTGGGAATTGGATTGCTTGTTTTACCTCCTCATTACTTAGGGAGGAGTGAGTGTATTAATAATGATGTGACTTTCTATGATACGATTTGGTCGCTTTCTAGAGACTTCGGGCTAACTAGTTTAGCTAGGGGATCATGTGGCTTAATTTGGAGGATTACTAAAATTAGATTATTACTGCTTGGGGCTTTGTGCTATTCCTACATTTTCGCCAACTTTCACTCGCTATACCGTAATCATAATTTCCTTAATTTTTGTGTCCTTTCTCACTTTGCCATATTTCCTCTTCGCGCGTGGGATTGGTATGCGAGTTTAGATTTGCTTTGTTGTAATCCCTGCCTTAACTTTTTGATTAAGATTATTGTTCATGACTGCTACTTTTGGGTTTTCTTGCATTTCGGTGAGCTTCCTGTGAAGTCTGGAAATATGGGAGGTGATCGTGTTTGGACGGAACCAGACAGTTGTGATGAATTCCAAAACAACCCGCTTGTCTGACACATTTGTGTGGAGGGAGGAATTGCTCCGCTCATGGAAAGCTTAGTCGACCATGATCCCATTTTATCTGGTCAATTTGCCAGCTCATGGAAGGACAAGAGGGTCTCCATTGGGGGGATTTCGTTCAAAATCAGTGAGGATGTTATTGTGCAGGCTACGGGGTTACTGTGTGAAGGGAAAAAATATCCCAAACACACCAAAAAGCTGGACCATGAGAGCCTAAAGGCGTTTTTTAGAGGAGAGGAAACCCCTGTTAGGAACCAGGCTGGGTTTGAAAGGGAAGAGCTTCCTAAGTCATGGGACCAAGTTTGCATGGCACTAATGAAATACGTTACGTTGGAAGGTAGATTCAAAACTTGCTTCTTTTTCCATTTTCCCTTGTTAAACCACCTTAGGCACAAAATGCTTCTTAGCTTTCCATTTTTCCTTTTAATGGATTTGGAAAGTTTTGTGGACAAGTGTAAAGCTTTGGCCAGCCGAAATCCCTGTGACCTTCCGCCGCTCCTGCTCCATCAGGGGCTAATTCTCCGCCTGTATCACTTTCATCTTGCCCTCTGTCCGCCCAAAGCCATCACCGCTGTTCGTGTTGAGAACATTGAACCCCTATCCATGGTGCATATCTCCTCGGCTAAGTCCAAGAGTCCTCCTCGGAAGTCTAATATTGATCAGGGGAATGCCAAGACCAAATTTACCTCCAAAAAGCTTAAGGGTGGGTTAGGCAGGGCCCATGCTAGTGCAGCGGAAGGGCTCTGTGAGCTAAAAGCAACTTTGGCCGACACGACTATTACTGGCTCTATGCCAAAAAAAGGCAAGGAAAAATGCATGTAGGCTGCGACTGTCAAAGAGGGCAAGGGTAAGAATGCGGTTAGAAAAGATTCCAGAGGGGACATGGTAGTGGGGAATACGGAGATGACTGGAGGGGAAAGT
This sequence comes from Sequoiadendron giganteum, assembly GCA_007115665.2. Lineage (NCBI taxonomy): Eukaryota > Viridiplantae > Streptophyta > Pinopsida > Cupressales > Cupressaceae > Sequoiadendron > Sequoiadendron giganteum. The sequence goes on along the minus strand of CM021109.1, from coordinate 22,544,949 downwards.
GTCAGGAGGAGATCTGGGAGGCTAGCCAAGAACAACAAGAAAAGATTAATCATTGAGGACTCGGATGAGGAGCAGTCTGACAACAATGGCTACAAGGAAGAAGAGTCAGAAGAGGTGGAAGAAGATGTAGTGGAGAGGCCCCAACTTACTCTGGTGGACAACAAGCTCCTTTTTGATGGCTCTGGCTCGCGCCCTTCGTAGCCGCTGGTGGATGAGCCTGGAGAGGTTCAAGGTGCTATGGATGTTGGGGAGGATTCTGATAAGGTGACAAAGCGTTTGGACACTCTAGACAAAAGATTTCGGGGGCTGACCCGCTTCACCATGAAACTGGGTCACTTTGTTACGAGTACTCTGTCAAATGCCATTAAGGAGGAATTGGAGGGGAATAATAGCCAGGAAAATAAAGAGTGGGTGGGAGACGAGGCGGTGAACCTCCTGATCAAGAACTGGGATGAAGCCAGTTAGTTGTTCCTGTTGCTGGTCGGTTTGTTGTTCCTTTGTTGTTGTTGTGCTGCCTTTGGGCCGTCTCTAATTTTTTTCCTGCTTTTTTAGTTGTTTAAATCTTATCTATTTTTGGCCCTTGTGGCTCGTTATGTAGGGTACAACGCCTTGTAAATGCTGTTTAACTTTTCAAAAACATTATACAACAACAAACAATCACATTACACCCCTATCTACTTCTATTAATTTAATGTTCATAACAACAAACACACCCCACATGAATATATATATATTTTGCAACATTAATCAACTATAATAATAACATTATACAACAACAAACAATCACATTATACCCCTAATTATTTTTATTAGCTAAATCTTTAAAACAACCAAACACATCTCACAATAGGCAGAACTTGACACAAAACACACTCATATGAATTTTTATTTTTTTATTTTTGCAACATTAATCAACTATAACAATAACATTATACAACAACAAACAATCACATTACACGCCTATCTATTTCTATTAATTAAATGTTCAAAACAACAAATACACTCCACATATATATATATATATATATATATATATATATATATATATATATATATATATATATATATATATATATAACAAACACATCCCACATGAATATATATATATTTTGCAACATTAATCAACTATAATAATAACATTATACAACAACAAACAGTCACATTATACCCCTAACTACTTCTATTAACTAAATCTTTAAAACAACCAATCACATAATAGGCAAAATCTGAAGCAAAACACATCCATATGAATTTTTATTTTTTATTTTTGCAATGTTAATCAACTATAACAATAACATTATACAACAACAAACAATCACATTACACTCCTATCTATTTCTATTAATTAAATGTTCAAAACAACAAACACACCCCATATATATATTTTTTGCAATGTTAATCAGCTATAATAATAACATTATACAACAACAAACAATCACATTACACCGCTAACTATTTCTATTAACTAAATCTTTTTCTTGTAATTACAATCAACCAATAGAATACACAAACCTATAAATTTGTCCGGGTGGAAAATAGCACAAAACCTGAACGGAAGTTGTCTTTTTCATCTTTTAACCAACCGAGAAACTTTACACGTTGGCCTGCCACCAAATAATTTAAACCGAACGAGTCTAAGAGCAGAGCACGTATACCCATTATTTCAAAATGTCTTGACGCTGGACGCCCACATTCCGAAATCCGCCCGAAAACAAACAAAAAAAGCAAAATCGTAGTGGAGGAGGAGACTTGACAAGCAAAAGCAGAAAGAAATTAATTGCTCTCCCCGGTGTTTTATTCAAATACATTATTAGTCCTGGAGCCGATAAGCGCTGAATGAACGAATTTTAATATGAGATCGAATGAATTTTAATGAAGTTGGACCGTCGAATCTTTAATCATTTTTAAGTTCCTTTGAATGTACACTTTTCGAAAAGAATAGCTTCCTATTTTGATGGCGAAAGCAAATTCAAGATATCTGGAATTTGTTCTGAATGGAGAGAGAAGAGAAGTAGATCTGTCTCAAACCCACCCATCAACTACTCTGCTCTCTTATCTTCGTTATCATACTGAGTACAAAGGAGCTAAACTTGGCTGTGGAGAAGGTAGGCCTCATCATCGTTAAATATTTTATTCAAATTGGACTCTCTGAAGCCTCTACTTTGCTTTATATGAATATTTCTTTTCTTGCTTTTTCTGTTGTTCGTTTTAGAGAACGCGGTGTTCCAGTTTTGGCAGAGACTGCTTGTACATAATTTCACCCACGAAACACTTCATTGACAGGTGATTTGTTAGCTTATAACTTAAACAGAGTAGCGAATGCAACACAATTCCAGTTTAACTCCTATATTTGTAATAGTGGAGCTTAAATTCGAGAAAAGAATGAATTTAAAGGATACACCACACTTCCACTTTTTAACTCATGTATTTGTAATGGATGGAAATTAAACTGAGAAGTTAATAAAATCATAAGTAAAGCAATTAAACAAATTTTGGAGAATTGGTTCTAAAACTGGGCACTCATATGAGAATAACCTGAAGTAGTAGATACACTCCTAAATGCCAATTTGGGCTGAAGTAATCTAATTGTTTGCAGGTGGGTGTGGGGCTTGTGTGGTGTTCTTATCAAAATACAACGCTAATTCAGAGAAGATAAACGGATTTTCGATAAGTTCTTGCTTGACCCTGTTGGGTTCTATAGATGGTTGTTCCATCACAACTTCTGAAGGCCTTGGGAATTGCAGGGACGGCTATCATGCTATCCACAAAAGGATTGCAGGTTTTCATGCATCACAGTGTGGGTACTGCACTCCAGGATGGTGCATGTCACTTTATGGTGCTCTTCGTCAGGCCGAAGCTGTAGGAACACATGAACTTAGACAAGGGTTTTCAAATCTTTAAGTTTTGGAAGCAGAAAAATCCATTGCAGGCAATTTGTGCAGGTGTACTGGTTACAGACCCATTGCTGATGTGTGTAAAAGTTTGGCAGCAGATGTTGATTTGGAAGACTTGGGTCTCAACGCCTTTTGGGAAAAAAAACAACTCCCGCACCCAAATAAACTTCCTAAATATGATCAAACTGCTGTCCATACAAATCCCAAATTCTGTAGCCAAAAGTGTGAAGAATCTGGAACACACACATTGAATTTTTCTTATAAGGATGAGTTTGATGGAGAACAACGTGTTTGGATTAGACCATCCAACTTGGAAGAGACTTTGGGAACTTTGAAAGAAACTGCCAAGGAAAATGTTGAACCTAAGTTGGTTGTAGGTAATACTAGTGCTGGGATCTACAAAAATGTAAGACCTAAAGTTTTTGTTGATATCAGTAATATCCCAGAGCTACAGATTATTAGAAGACATGAATTTGGGATTGAAATTGGAGCAGCTGTAACCATTGCCAAGCTTATTGAAGTCTTGGAGGATACAAATGGTGTTTTGGATCCTAGGAAACCAATTTATCCTAGAAATTTAATCTTTGAAAGCATTGCTAATCACCTTAAAAAGGTAGCCTCTGGATTTATTAGAAATACAGCTAGTGTTGGTGGTAATTTAATTATGGCCAAGAAATTGTCATTTGATTCAGATATTGCAACCATTCTCCTTGGAGCTAGTGCAACAGTCAAAATTATTTCAACTGAGAAAATAGAGTCTGTGTTAACCATGGAAGAGTTCCTTGATAAACCTTGTCTTGATTCAGGGACACTGTTGCTATCAGTATGCATTCCATACTGGAATAAAGTTAGTAATCGAGTTGAAGATATTGACATCAATGGTAGTGTTGAACATTATGAAAAGCTATTCAAAACATATAGGACAGCCCCTTGTCCGCTTGGTAATGCAGTGTCATATGCTAATGCTGCTTTCTTTGCTCAAATCTCACTCAATAAACCTCAAGGACATCAAATTGCAAAGAGTCTTCGGCTTGCTTTTGGTGCATTTGGGGTGAAGCATGCAATAAGGGCTAAAAGCATAGAAGAATTCTTAGTTGATAAAGTTATATCACCATCTATTCTTCTTGAGGCAATAGAAATGCTTAAAGTACATATCATTCCTGTGGAAGGTACCTCAAAATCTGCTTACAGGCAAAGTGTGGCTGTTGGTTTCCTTTTTGACTTCTTTTGTCCTTTTGTAAAGAATATGGTTCCTTTTTGCATTATTGATTCTCGAGAAGTGAACAATAGCCAGAGTGGGATTACCCCCAGCACTATGAATTGGTCTTGTAAACCGAAAAGTCTTACGAGTGGCAAACAAACTATGGAGTTTCATCTCGAGTATCATCCAGTGGGCCAGCCTTCTTCAAAAGTAGCTGCAGAGCTTCAGGCATCAGGTAATGTCCTGTCCATTTCAATTTTTTAATTATCAATACCTACAATCTGCACCACTGCTATGGAGCTAGCTACTCTAGATGAAGTGAAACAATTAATCCTCACAAGACGGTCTTTTGTGCAGATGGTTTTAATAGCAGTCAAGAAGCTAAAGTAATCCGAAGGTGAACGTTGTATGGAAAATGGGTTTTTGTATATGTGCTCGCTTGAAATTAGCTAAAAGTAATCTTAAAGCCTTTCCTTGCTCTGAATGGATCTCCTAACGACTTCTAAAATATCCCAACTAGGATTTGCCCTAAAATTTCTGATTTCAAACTCAGAATTCTGCCCTAAATTTCTGTACTTTTATTTTCTGCTCCAAACCCTAGATTCTGATTTTATTTTCTGATTTTAAATATGTCATCATAGCGAACAAATCCATATCCAAACATGACAAAATAATGATGGAAAAATATGCTATACAATGACATTCATATCACCATGAAATACACAAATTTGACTCATCAAATAACATGCATAAGTCTGATTTTCTGAGTGGAAGTCTGCTGCTATAAATCAGAAGATTAATGTCTGATTATTACATTCAAATCAAGGGCTCCACATGACACAAATGCCCGGAATGTTGCTGATTAAATCAGAACCTAATACATAGGTTGTACATACCAAAGATTGATGAATTTATGCTCTTCAAATGTAAGGACCCCGACTTATTCTTGTCCGATTTTTAACACGATTTTTCCAGTTTGACACATAAATTCATTTTGTCAAACTTAACAACATGCATTTCACAGACATTCAAAGGATACATTCAAAAGCTTGGCAGATTTCATATGAAATTACACACCATTAAACATTGCTAAAAAACTGAGTTTCAAATAGATACTCGCTGGTTAACATTTCAGTTAACATTACTTTCAGATTGTGCAGCAATAACAACCAGATTTTGTAGATAAAGACAACTTAAATTGTTTAAAGCAGATTACAACTTGTGATCATGAAATATACTGTTCTGTGCATGCAGTGGACAGAAAATAAGCACCAACCATCAAACCTGGAACTGCATGCCTAGTCTGAAAATGATTAACAGCAGTTTGCAAATGGATGAAAACCCTGTAGGAAGTTCACAACTTGTCTCTTAGACCTTCTGTGACCTCAATACCAACACCATGCACCTTCAGATTCTCACATGCAAGCTTAATAGGTCTGTATATGAAGAAATAATGAAAGACAACGGCTGATAAAGACAAGTAGCAGCAACAAGGGCCACGCCCAGGCATAGAATCATGCCCAGATTCGCCCAGAACTCATACAGCAGCAAGGAAACACCATATTTACAGTCTATATCCCTCTGAGTTAGGCGACTTTAACTTCTTGAACCTGACCTCCCTTCATGCCATCATGACTAGGGTTTCAGATATTGGTCTTCAGTGAATGGAAAGAGGATGTGGGGGCTGGAAGAAAGCCACAAACTCTTCAAAATGCTTACAATACCACAAACTCATCATCAAAACCCTCATATGTCTCCTTAAACCCTTTGCAATCAGAAAACACTCAATATGGTACTCTGAAATCCAATGCCATTCTCATAAATACTCCAACCATAAGAAATAGAAGATTATGGCTCAAGAAAGATATCATCCAAGCAAGAAGCAAGATATTCGTCCAAAACTCAAACCCTTGCAACAACTCCAAAACTGAATATAATCGTTTACTCCAATTTTATCTTGGTAGGAGACTCACAAAATTGCAATAAAGCCCAATCTGGAAAACCTGTATGATTTCCCCTCTAAACTGGCTAGGGTGGAATCGTTTCATCACCGAAACCCTAGAAATGTCAAGCCCGAAATCTCTCATCAGAAGAAAATAAACTCCAATAATGAATAATGCCTTTCTCAACACCTTTTTATAACCTCTCGAGAAAATAACCGCCCAAGAAGATTTAAATAATTTAAAATTGCACTTTAGGTGGGAAAATATAATAAAGTCCCACTTTGGATTTTATAAAAATAATTAATTAATCAACATTATTAAATATTTGTTTTTTATAATATAACATTAATTAATTAATTAATAATTCCCAAACTTTAATTATTAGCTTACAAGAATTAAATAAGCTAATAAGATATTCGAGCCGTCACTTGGAAGGGGACATTACAATCCTCCCTTCCTAGAATTTTAGATTAGGATGCTGAAGGACCTCTTTGTTCTCTCATGTGGCATCTTCTCCAGGTAGATCCTTCCATTTGACAAGATATTCCTTTGTTGTCTTGTTCCTCAACTTCCTCTCGTGCACATCCAAAATCTCATTTCGAATCAGAACTAACTTGCTCTCTTCATCAAGATGGGGTAACTCTGTTGAAACTGCAACACGTTGCCCAAGTGCCTTCTTGAGGCACGAAACGTGAAACACATTGTGGATCCTGCTGCTCTCAGGTAGCTCCAACTCATAAGCCACCTCACCCACTCTCTTGATGATCTTGTACGACCCATAAAATCTTGGTCTCAACTTCTCAGCACCACTCCTCTTCAAAGAGAATTGTCTGTATGGCTGAAGGCAAAGATAAACCAAATCTCTAACCTCAAAAGTACGCTCAATTCTGTGTTTGTCCGCATACACCTTCTGCTAGTTCTGAGTGTGGTGCAGATTATCCTTAAGTGACTTAAGGATATCTTGGTTTTGCTGTATCCAGTACTTTGCCTTAGGTGCTCGATTGTCATCGAATTCCACATCCAAAAATGAATAGGCCTCGTATTTGTACATCGCTTTGAAAGGTGACATCCCAATGGACATATGATAGGTGGTATTATAGCAATACTCAACCAAGTGCAACCATCTGACCTAGGCTCTCTGTTGCCCTGCAACGTAGTTGCAAAGATAACCCTCAGTCCATTTGTTTAGTATCTCTGTCTGCTTGTCCGTTTGAGGGTGATAGCTGGTGCTGGGAGTTAATTCTATACCAAACAACTTGAATAACTCTTGCTAGAAAGCATTTAGAATACGGCTATCCCTGTCACTAACAATATTTTTTGGTAACCCATGTAACCTGAATACCTCCCTGAAGAACAAATCTACCACTTGAGGTGCCTTATATTTTGATGAGATAGCCATGAAATGAGCAAATTTTGTTAACCGATCAACCAAAAAAAAAATGCAGTCTCTACCTTGTACCTTAGGAAGACCGGTGATGAAGTCTATCAATATGTTGTCCCATTTTTGATCCGAAATAGGCAAGGGCTGTAATAAGCCAGCAAGAAAAATGTGCTTTGCCTTGTTTTGTTGACAAGTGGTGCATTCTTGAACATGACGCAAAACATCATCCTTGAGGCCTCTCCAAGAGAACCTCTCTTTAATCTGCCTGTAGGTCTTAAAGAACCTAGAATGTCCAGCTAAAGGAGTGTCATGCACAACTCTCATGATTTGATCCTTCAACTTAGATTCTAGAACCAAGAAAATCCTGTCCTTGTAGTAGATGATATCATCTATTACCTTATACCTATCATCTTGGATTTTTCCGTCCATCAATTCGCAAGCAAAAACATTCTTGGAGTTCTCAACTAACAAAAGAGCTCTCCAATCCGCTGAAATCTCAAACAAGGAATAAACGACAGGCTTCCTTGAAAGAGCATCGACAACTATATTCTTCTTTCCGTTCATATACTCGATATCAAAATCATATGCTTGGATTTTGCTAGCCCACTTCTATTGGTGCTCATTCAAGTGTTTCTGTTCTAGGAAGTACTTCAAATTGTTATGATTTGTTCTGACCACAAATTGCACACCAACCAAGTATTGCCTAAACTTTGCTAATGCATGCATGATTGCAAGCATTTCCTTGTCATATACAAAATATACCTTCTCTGCATCTCCGAGCTTCCTGCTCTCAAAGGCAATGGAATGCCTATTCTGCATTAATACTGCACTGATTCCCTTGCCTGATGCATCACATTCCAACACGAAGGGCTATGTAAAATTTGGCAATGCTAGCACAGGACATGTGCTCATGACCTCCTTCAGCTTGTCAAAGACTCGTTGAGCCTCACCGGTCCATTTGAAAGCACCCTTCTTGGTGAGATCAATGAGAGGTTCCCCAAGCTAAGAGAACCCCTTGACGAACCGCCTATAGTAACTGCATAGACCAAAGAATCCTCACAGCTCTGTGAGTGTCTTCGGCGGTGGCCAATCTAAAATTGCTTGGATCTTCTCTTGATGCACTTGTACTCCTAGTGCATTGATGATGTGACCCAAATATAGAATCTCCTTCATCCCAAACTCACATTTGGAGGCCTTGGCATACAATGATTGTGCCTCCATTATTCCCAACACTTCATCTAGATGTTTCAGGTGGTCCTCCCAAGTTTTGTTGTATATCAATATCATCGAAAATACTAGGAGGAACTTTCGCAACTATTTGTTAAAGATGTGATTCATGCAGGACTGAAATGTTGTGAGAGCATTGGTCAAGCCTGTTGTACCCCAAAATTAAAATTTTCGCTACACTTAGGCATTTTGAAGAATTGAGTCAAGATACTGTTAAATTTGTCAGAAAAGGTCAAAATGGGGGTTTGCATGTCTTGCATGGGGGTCAAAAACTTGAAATTTTCAAAATCTGACAATCTGGGTCGGTTCAAAGAGATCAAACCTACAATACCCAGATTTTAGTTTTTCATCCCTAAATTTTAGGAAAATTTCTATTTTTAGCAGTTTTCTAAAAATAGAAACTTTTTTTGGGTTTTTCTGGGTTTCTTACAAAATGGATACTTGTAAAATTTTCTAAAAATAGAAAAATTCTAAAAATAGAAAGTTTGGCTGTTAGGGTCAAGATTGATTTTGATTGGCTTAAAATACTTCCTCACTAGACTGGTGCAGTCAGAATCACAAAAAAGTCAGTTTTACTCTATTGGGTCTATTATGCTTTTTTAGAAGCTGCTTCGGAGATCAAAGGTCATCGATGGAGGTCAGTCAGCTGCCAGGTGTCAGAATCAAGCGTTCAAGCATCAAACAGAGACTGTCGACAAACAATGTGCACGAGAAACGAGGAACAGGCTAAGGAAGTTGAAAAATGAAAAATGCCAAATTTTGCCTAAGTCTGGAGATTTCAGGCGCCCCTGTCAAGAAGAGGCGCCCATGTTTAAATGCCTTAGAAAAATTTCCATCTTGGCAGTCAAAGGCAATGGAAACACGTGTTACAAGGTAAAATTGAAAAGTTGATAAAATTTCTAACACTGCTAGCCATGGGCGCCCCTGAAGGAGAAAGGCGCCCAGCTTTTCAAGAGGTCAAAAGTCAAAATCAGGGTTTCCATCTCCAAGTCAATGTTGCTCAGAATCATCCCAGCTCCGCAACGAATCAGCTGGCATGCTCGTCTGATCATCCAGTCACTGGCAAATTCAAGACGAACAGGAGCCACGGAGAGAGGTATTTTAAAAAACTCTGAAGATGAAGAAAACGAAATAAAATCTAAGTCTAGATAAGATGGGCGCCATACCTCAAGAAGGGCGCCCAAACTTTTGAGATAGCAGATGGTCAAATTTGCAAAAGACTTCACCAACATGACTTTGTCAGACTGGATCCAGCTCTCCAACGAATCCATTAGCTCGTCCGTCAGAGTCAGCAGTCATTAGATATCGCCAGGCAAACAGAGGAGAAAAGTGTGAGAAATGGCAAAAAAGTGGAAAGCAACAGTGAAAATTCAAAAATAAAAACTAACACTGGAAGCTATGGGCGCCTCTGAAGGAGAAGGGCGCCTAGGGTTTAAGGCCACTAGAAGTCAGTTTCCAGAAATGAGTGATCCAAAAGACCCCTTCTAGATTCATCTCAGCTGTCCAGTGAACTTGATAGCCAGTCAATCTGACAAGTACAACACCCAGAATAGTGAAATCATCTGAAGGGCAGTAGATCAGCAAAGAGTGCTAAAAGGAGGTTGGATTATACAGGGATTGTTATACAGGAGCAGCCTACAGCTGAAACAAAAGTTCATCAACCAGAGCAACAACTTCAAACCTATATTTTCCAAGATTCAAGAACCCTAACTTGTTGGTTTCTCATAAATTTTCAGATCAGCAATCAAAGAAGACCTCCTCTTTCATACTTTCTCATCAAAAACATCGAATTTGTGAAGAAGGCCTATATTATCAAATTTCAGCAAGCTGATCCATTTTTGTTCTATCTTCTGGACAAATTGTTGAAGATTTCTCTCTAACTTGCCGCAACTGCTTTTATTTTGCATGTTAGGGAAAACTTTATATTCATCCATTTCCAGTCTTCTGGGTCTATGCTAAACCTTCTTCTGGACAAAACCCATACCTCAGCTTTTTCAGAGAAACTAAAAGTTGTTGCTTTTTCAGTCAGAAGTTAGGGTTTTCAAAATCTAATCAACTGGGTCCATTCAGATTATGCTCAAGAACAATACTCAGATGTCAGCTTTTTTCTGCTTTTTTGGGGAAAATTAGGGTTTGTTGTTTTTTTAGTCTTCACTTCATATTTTTAAAACGGACGATCTGGGTTGGCTTGTAACAAAATTCTAGTTAAAACCCATATCTCAGAAAAAATCTCAAAAATTTGTCCGTTGGAGGAAGAAAAATCAGCAAGCTAAATTTAGAAAGTTTGCCAAAATTTTTCTGAACCTAGGCGTATTTACTGTCACTCTTCAAGCCTTTTAGAATGGAATACACTCCTGCAGAGTTCAAGACCAAATTAGTGCTTTACCACGATTTTATTGAAACAACCGAAACTGACTTGCATCACATCAAGCTAGTGTTCAATATGCGTCCTTTAGAAGATGCAGGCAATACCACCATCAGGAATCTTGGCCATTCAGGTCTTCTTGCAGCAGCATGCATACCTTTCTCAGTACAAAGCTTAGAGTTCATAATTGCTTGCATCAAGCATTACAATCCAGCTACAAGGGAGATACAGTAAGTTGATGGGAGAATCATTTGCAACCTAAAACCAGACATGATTGAGAAATGTTTCTCCATTCCACCATGGCTTGGAAGTGTCACCATCAACGTGGAAGAATGTGAAAGGATATGGGAAGAACATCAGGATAAATACAACAAGAAGATTGCACATAGGTGGCTGAAAGAGAAACATTCTACATTGCCAAAGGATGTTGGAAGAGGACAATTCAAAGATGAATTCGCCATCATAATAACCCTACTCAATCGAGTTACAGGTCAAGCAGATGCAACAAGGTTTCAGCCTTGGATGTTTTACGTGATACCTCATATAATGAAAAAGACAGAGTTCTATGACTGGCCTACATTGATCAGTGATTGCTTACATCATCAGATAACTAAGTATTTTCATAGACATGCATTTCACATGGTCTCCTACCTAGTCTATTTGGTTGCCTATCAGGGTAAATTCAGAGGGTTAAACACGGAGGGTTCTTTAAACATTCAACATGTCTACAACTACTATACTCAGTTGGAATTTATTGCTGCATCACGTCATTACAAAAGGGTGAATGAAGCATTCTTGATTTACACAGTGCGAGACCTGAACAACGAGCTACATGTTTGCATCTCATCCGTTGCCAGGGCTGCAATATCAGAATGGGCAGATTGGTTTATTCAATTTGCCACCTTCACTTACCTAAGGGTGTACGGTTATTCAGGGGCTCCACTTATGTTACCGAGGTATCCATTAGATGAGGTAGTATGCATGGAATTCTTTAGGCAGATATCAGTTGTTCATACCCGTTTGCGTAACAAAAAGAAACCAGCCTTCAACTTTCCTTTTGCTTTAGGCATTTACACATGTAGATCATCCGCGGAAGCTAAACTAATGGGTAACGAGTTAGACAAATTTGGTCTCAAGCCTTTCAACGAGAGACGATCATATGATCCCCATGGCTTCTATGCATCTAGACTTGGTTAGAACTATGCTCATATGCCCGCACTTGAGGACTTTTGGGCTAATTGCAGAGACGAGTATGAGGTGCGAAGGCGAAGTCACAGTAGGTTAACCCTTCATCAAAAGAAAGATTGCTTATTAGAAGATATTGAAGGGTTGTCAGATGATGACGGGGATGTAATTCTTCCAACCTACACTAGAAATAAGGTTGAGCAGCAACCTCTTCCACAAGTCAACTGGGCTCATAAAGAATTTATCACAATGGAAGAAAGGACAAGACAAGTGGTAGAATACAGTAAGACTTTCTTGATTCTGAAGAGAAGGGAGTCTATTCTAGAAGCAGAGCCGCCAAAGAAACATTCAAGAAAGAGTGTAGAAGGATGGGGAAGACAAGGCAGCCCTCAAGGCTGAAAATCGTCAACTCCGGTTTTGTATATCAAATCTATCCAAGGCACCTCACAAACAACTCAGTTGTTGCCTCAAGTCTTAGAAACACCAGCTGATCAGCAGCAATTAAGGCAGTTAGTTATTTGTGGAAAACAAACTAATGAGTGGATTGAAGAGATCATCAATAGAGGAAAAGAGGTTCTAACACAGGTCTTCCAGTTAAGATACAAAGCTCATGACTTACGTCAAGGTATCCAAGATTTTGAACAGCTGATAGCCGAGTTCAAGCCCATGCACGAAATCATAATTGCAGATTTAGAGATGGCTTGTGGCTCTACAATGGCGAGAGAACATAAAAGACAAATCCTGGAGTGGAAAGAAAGTCATCTTTTCAAGGTGAATACATATGTCAGAATATCTGAGGAGTTTGCAGCGTGTAAACAAAGAGTTGTTGATACTCTTAGGTTCATCAGAGAAGTAGTTGCAGCAATTCCTTGTCAGTATTGCCTCGAGGATGGTTCCTACATTGGGCTTGACGTAGTCCAAGCTGAGGTTCAGAGCATATTGCATGGCAGCGAGGGTAGTGTTGGGAGAATGATGATGATTTCCATGATGTCAGCGAGGTTCAAGAAAGCGGCCAATGAGAGCGAAGATTTCTTGAAATCAATTACAAATGGCGAAGAAACCTTGGAAAAGCGGCATTTTGCTATTAATAGCATCAACACTCCTACTTTAGATGAAGTTGCCCGCTTTTTAGCGGATGTGATCGAGCTTTAAATTTGCTTTCTTCTAGAAGCGTCTTCCACGCTTTTTTTCTATTCTTGTCTCAAATATTTTCCATTCTTTGAGGATAGAAAGAAAATATTGTAACAAGTTGTCACGAGTTGGCACTTTCCATTTTAAAAGCTTTCTAGTGTTTAGGTGTTTCAATCTTTTTTAGATTTAGAAATAAAGCTTGCATGTTGGCAAGCAGTAGTTGTAAAAGCAAGGAGATTTTAGGGTTTCCTACTCCTCTGCTTAGTTATAAATAAGAGCAGTATTTGCTCATTTTAGTTTAACCGTGCTTGTGATAATAGAATCACTGAGCTTATGCCTTCATGTTTGTTATCGTCTAGTGTTGTTCACTTTGTGTAAAGAGCAAGTTTGCATGCCTCTTTAGCTGCAAATACTTGTTTAGTGCATGTGTTGTGTTGATTATAACTAGGTTGATCGCATGTTGCAAGCGTGTTGCTACAACTTGCTGTCCCGAACTTGTAATCCTTGTTCTAGAAACTTGAGTAAATAAAATCTTGAGCGTGCTTTGTCTGCCCCGATATAAATATCTCAAATTTCAGTCTATTTGTTTTGTGTTAGAAGTATGAGTAAATAAAATCTTGAGCGTGCTTTGCCTGCCTTGAAATAAAAGTCTCGTATTTCCGTAATGCTTTTATGATCTCTTTTTCAGCTTGCCTTAAAACGTATGTTGAAGAATAGCTTATTTAAGTATCTCTGTCAGAAATCAGACTCGTCCATTTCTAAACTCTCTTGCTCTGCGTTTACTTGAGAGGGTAGAAACGTTTTAAGCGTAGGTTAAGTTGTAGCTATCTTGTTTCATTAAAGGGAAAACCTCAGCCGCAACATCTAGTGTTCTATAACCTTGTGTTCTCGTAGTTGAACCAAAAAGATAGGCATCATTAAGTTTAGATTACTTTTCTTTATGCAACTCAGCAAAAGAGGGAGCTTCCCCTCCTAATTCGAAGAGTAGTTTACTGCACATAGCTGTCCGTTTCCAGAACGCATTCCAGAGGTGCGATTTGAAACGCCAACAAAGCCGAATGGCATAACCAAAAACTCATAATGCCCATAGTGGCACCTGAAAGTTATTTTATGTATATCCTGATCTCGCACTCTAATCTAATGGTATCCTGATTTGAGGTCTATCTTAGAGAAGTAGACAACCCCATGCAATCCATCTAGCAATTCATCGATCTTGGGAATCAGATACCTATTCTTGATTGTCTTTTTATTCAATGCATGGTAATCGATACGCATTCTAAGAGTCCCATCCTTCTTTTTGACCAACACTACAAAAGATGCAAAAGGACTCAAACTTGGCTTGAGGTGACCCATATCTAGTAAAACGTCGATAGCCTTTTCAATCTCATCCCTGAATTTCTCGGGATGCCAATAGGGGGTAGTGATAACTGGCTTGGACCCTTCCTCCAGCTCAATAGTATGCTCAAAACCCCTGTTAGGCGGTCTACTTAGAGGAATGTCTCTAAAAACTATATTGCGACTACTCAACACTTCTTGCAAATCATTTGGATAAGGCTTAGGTTCGTTGTCCATAGACTTAGAAGAGATTAGACACTGTGCTGCCCAAGCAACATCATCATGTCTAAAAATGCTCTCCATACGTTTGGCTGAAACCACTTTGAGAGATCCATTAGACATACCTCTGAATACCACTTTCCTACCCTCTACCTTGATTATGAATTCCATGGTCTAAAAGTTTTGAGAATGCTTCCCAAGTGAGTGTAACCACTGAATACCCAGAATGGCATTGGTTTCGCCAAGATCAACCACATAGAAATCATCCGTAATTGTATAGTTACCAATTATAATTCTCATCTAAGGAACCTTTTGTGTGCAAGAAATCTGACATCCATCTGCAACCATGACATTGAATCCCTCATGCTCTTCAGTTTGCAAACCCTTCTTGGTGACCATAGCAGAGTCAATAAAATTGTGGGTAGCCCCACTATCAATCAAAACCATAACCCTCTATCCCTGCAACACTCCTCGAACTCTAAAAGAGTTGAATCTAGGCGTACCCGATATAGTAGCAAGTGTACCACCCTTCACCCCTTTAGGTGGTGTCTCATTGACATCCAACTGATCGTCCTCTAATTCACTATGCTCGCTGCCTTGATTATGCTTCGACTTCTCTTCCTCCTCACTTTCTGAAACAATCTCTATATAGTGCACCTTGCTCTTATGAAGACATCTATGTCTTGGTTACCATGGCTCTCTACAACTATAATTTAGTTTCTTTCTCCTCAACTCTTGGCGAGTCTCATCATCCATTTTGTTTTTCTTTTGTCAATCTTTCTGGAAAGGTTTCTTGCTCTTATCCTTTTGTGATGTAGAACCCTTAGACTGAAATTTATTCTTCAAGTTTTTCAGAGTCCATATCCCTAGCCTTTTTGATCGCCTCCTATAATGTGCTAGGATTGAGAGATTTGACCCAACCTCTCAAGGGATCCATCAAACTGTCCATGAACAAGACTAGCAACCTTCTTTCTGAGATATCAGTGACCAGAATTGCAAGTTTCTGAAAGTCGGCAATATAGTTGTCCACTAATCCCCATTGCTTCAATTGAACTAACTCCTTGAAATGGAGTTCAGGGTCCTTAACATCGAACCTCTCAATTAATCTTTTAGTGAACTTAGCATAAGTAATCTGATCATGGCCCATTGTGACCATGCCGTGATGCCACCATTCATGAGCAATTCCATCTAGGTGTATGGTAGCGTACTTGATTGCTTCATCTTCAGGCATTGGATTCAACTAGAAATACGTGTCAACTTTATGAACCCAAGCACGTGTTGATGTTTTCCCTGATCCATCATAATAAGGAAAACTCATCTTACCAACTTTTCTTCTTAGATCATTGTGGTGCTCACGATTACCCATGTTGGGTGTATGTATCATCCTCAAATCAATGTAATTCTGGAGGGAAATATCATGTTGAAATCTAGGTCCTACATCAAACCAGTCCTGTCAGAGTTGGTCTTGCAATTCAATCAATGTAGGTTCATTACCCTCCTGAGGCTCAACTCTGGGTGGGAAGACAGGCATCAAGGGCCTTGAGCCTGTTGGAACAGTCCGTCGGTTAGGAGTTTGATTATTAACCGAATTATTTCCTTGACCATTGTTACCTCCGCTATGATTGTTATTATTGTTGAGCATAGTTCCGGTCATTAACTCCATCAACTATGTCATTCTTTGGTTTGTAGCCCTTTGTTTTGTTAATAATACAGTGAGGAGGTCTTCCCCTCTTTGATCTTTGTTGTCCTCAATTTTTGACATGGCAAAAATTGGAGCAACCTACCAAAAAAAAATTGAAGTTTTTCTCTCTAAAACACGTTTTACGAGGTGTTGAGGTCAGGAAACTTTAGATTTCAATTGATGATCCCCTTGGGTATTCTTTCATCAACTTCCCTTTCTGTTTTTGTAAAATTCTGAGTCATTTTTCTTGTCTTTTTGGTCAAATTCGGGTTTTTAAGGCAGCTCAGCAGAATAGGGAATTTTAAGTCTAAAAGCAAAATTGCTAAAGTCTCTAAAAAGTCCGTTTTTTGCTTAAGTTGTGAAAAGTTCCTACTTCGCTAAAAGCAAAATTGCTAAAATTTCAAAAAGGTCCGAAATTGCTTAAGTGGCCAAAAATCCCTACTTTGTCAAAATGAAAATTGTTAAAAGAGCTAAAAAGTCCGATTTCACTTATTCGCCAAAAATAAAATTGCTAAAGTGTCAAAAAGTTCCTAAAATTGCTAAAGTGCCAAAAAGTTCCGATTTTGCTTTAAGTGAAATTGTTAAAACTCCAAAAAGTTCCTATTTTCACTCATTTGACAAAAGCAAAATTGTTAAAGTGTCAAAAAGTTCCTATTTGGCTTAAATGACAAAAATAAAATTGCTAAAGTGTCAAAAAGTTAAAATTGCTAAATGAGCCAAAAGTTCCTATTTTTTCCAAATTGTCAAAAGAAAAGTTGTTGAAAGGCTTCAAAAACCTGATTTGGTCTTTATTTGCCAATTTGAAAATCCCCTCCGTCAAAAAGCATATTTTTCAACATCTTTCATCGTAGAGCGTTCTGCTTTGAGTTTCAGGCTTAGATATTGATACCTGGTACTGGCCAACTACCATTGACAACCTCGGAGGTCCTAACTTTTCTCTTGAAAAAGTGAAAACTACCCACCAGCCTTAAACTGACTTTTAACTGAAACCGACTTCACCACTGTGATCGTGATGTGAAATAAGCCAATCAAAATTAATTTCAGCCAATTCTGACAAGTTCCTATTTTTTAGGGTTTTGAGCTAAAAATAGATTTTAGAAACCTTAATTTTCAAAATTTTCAAATTTTGCCAGTATCTTCCTAGCATCACACTGACTAAAAGCCCATACTTTATTTGCCCAAAAACTGAGTTTTGACCCCATATTTACAAGGTCTAGACCATTTTAAGCAAAATGCCTTAATGAAGCAAAAAATTTGGTTTGGGTACAACACAACGTATGTTGTTTTCTTTCCATTTGCCATTTTTCTCTTCCATTTTACCTTGCCATTATCTCACCAGTCTTATCATTTTTTTCCTTCCCATACTTGTAAATTTTACTTGTAATAATGTTTTTCCATATTGCAAGTAAGTCACCTTTCATTTGCACTTGCAGTCAATCTTCCAAAACCCGAAATTGAGCTTTGGCCTCATTTTTGCAGCCCCTTTGTCTCATTCTCGTTACTCCTGTTTTGTAATGTCCCCTTCTCGAGCCTGATCTTTTCAGTGACCGTTGGCCTATTTCGGAGACCCGTAGGCTAGTCGGAAGGTAAAATTAGGGTTTCCTATTTTGAAGGATGTTCTGGCTCAGAGTTGGTTGTTTCAATAGCGGATTCTTTCTGGGTTTTCAGAGAGCTTCGCATTGGTATATTCTTCTTGGCATTCTGAGCATCTTCAGGAATTTACTATTTTTAGTAAATTATATTTTGGGCAGTGAACCTGTTGGTCTTGGCACAGTTGACCTTCCTCTTCAGTCGACTCAAGTGGCTTATTCAGTTTCTAGCTTCGGAATGCAGTTTCAGAGAGATAAGCTCATTCTATTTAAATAACATTATATTTTAAGGTTATTTTATCACCTTGGCCTAGTCTATTAACTTAATGTTATTTTAAAAAGTGGACTTGAAGGGTGGCGCCATCATTGAGTTAATATTGAATTTATTAAGGTTGATTTAAAAGCCTTAAGTGGGACGCCATTTCCAAGGCTATAAATTAATAATTAAAAGTCAAAATTACAGCTTGAAGAAAAGGTCGCCATTTGCTGAAGGATTAGGGTTTGACTCTTAAAAGAAGGTTAGGGTTTCGAGAAGGTCAACGGAAAATTATAAAAGGAAGCCTTGGGTTCTCATTTGATCATCTTATGTTTGGAATATTGTTATGCTGCCGAAATGGTGCTGGATTGCTTCGAGGAATGAATGCCTCCTAGCCTTGGCTCGACTTCTTGCTTGAAAGACAGCAACTAGTGGAGAGTTAGATTGTAGTTGAGTGAGATTTGTAGTGAGATTTTGCATTGTAGAAGTTGTTTTGCATTTGTAGTTCGGTTTCTTGCATTTTAATCAAAATCTGGAGTTGCTGATTTTTGTATTGCAGATTGAAGTTTATACTCATAAGTCTTTGGGTGAATTTATTTTGGTTCTGGGTAGTTTACCCATGCATTTGCTAGCCTTGGGCGCCCCTCTATGCCAAGTTGCAGATTTTTTAGAGGTGTCTTGGATTTTATCTTGTTGGTAGAACATTTCTTGAGCCTGTACCATTCTGTTTTGCCTGGCAAGTGTTTAGAAAAAAAAATACTTCAATTTTTCAGTTGTTTCTTTGTCTAGTCTTCATCGTCATCAACCTAGCTTTCGTTTGCATCAAGTCTCATGCCATTCTGGCAAGTATTGAGTGAGTTGTGAGCATTTTAGTGGATTCTAGGGTTGCTGGTTATGCATATTAAGTTGCTGTTCTGTCATATCAGCTTGCGTAAAGTCTATCTTTTGAGTTGGGTTTGGGTTGAAAGTCTTTGTGATCATTGAGGAGACATTATACTATATTGCAGCATGGTTAGACCTTCTTATTCGATGTATTTGACAGGCAAATCTCTAATTATTGTAAGTTGAACAGTAGTACTGTCAGCATATCTCTTAATCTTACTTTACATTCTGAAGCTGCATTGTATTTCTGTATATCTCCGCCATATGGTCGCCTCATTTCCACTCTGGAATTGGGTAGCACATATTTGGTGTTGAGTTTACTTTCAGCATAGTTAGCATCTCCGTCATATGGTAGCTCCCATTCCATCTTGGTTTGGAAAGCACATTCTTGACGTTGAGTTCCTTTTTGTATTTAGAGAAGAAGATCCTCTGACCATATGCTCGCCATCATCGGCGCCATCCTTGGTTAGAGTTGCTTTTTGCATAAGCAGTTTAATTTAGATCCTCTGACCAATGCTCACACCTTGCCCACATCGGGATCCTGGTGTACATTCTGGTTAGAGTTGCTTTCTGCACGTTTTGGTTTATCTTCTAACCTTAACGGGTGCTTTGTTTGAAATCTGTTAATTGAAAAAATAAAAAAAAAAATTGGCTTGGTATATTTCATGTTTGCACACATGACCTACCAAATCAATAATATAAGGCATGGGCCTTATTTTTCAAGCAAATTCCAAGGCTGGAGAAAGATACAAATAAAGTACAACATCAATGATTTGTAGCAGCATGAGAACTTCATTGAAAGAGGATGACAGCAAAATACAATGTTCTATGTAAAGGGGCAGTTATATCTAGTTGCAGTACAGATTTATGAAGATGAAGTCGCTCCTAGTGATGTCTAGAGAGCTAGGAAAGTGACAAAGCCATACAAGAAAGTGAATAAGTGACATGAATGTTTGATTGAGCATAGAATGCTTTCAAAATAGAGATGGAAGAGTGTTTTCCAAACAGCAGCATGAAGACCCAATCAAGGATGATGTAGTTCAAGTCGTGTCTTTGGACACTTCAAATAGTTTCAATTATGTATTTGTAATTTAGTTTTGACAAATTACATGTAAAATGGAAAATGTAATTGCAAGTAATCATATCACTTGCAAAGTTGTAAAATGTAATTACATGTAAAACCTTACAAGTCAAATTGCAATAGGACTTGTAATGTTGAATAAGTCAATTACAGTTAGTTGGGATCCTCCCACCTTTTTCTCAAGGCCTCTCTCCTATAAATACTTGAGGGGGTCTATTGTAACATCTATCTTTTGGCAATGCAACAAAACTCTGCCAGTTTGTATTTGCACTCTAAGACTTTGAGCTTAGATGTAAATCAGATTGCAATCAATAAAAGAGGCAAATTGCTTTCAAACTTTGTGTTGATTTAAGGTGTTATACAAGAGGGATTCAAGCTGAATTTTGCAGACTTTGAGCTGCTTATTGTGTTTGAGTTTTAGATTGGTTTTTAGATGTGATACTGCAGACTGAGTTGTTTATCGCATTTGAAGCTATTGTAGAACGCTCAAGCAAAGGGGGTAACTTGCACACTTTGTGCTGATTTTATTTTCTATGTTTTTGCATAAAAAGTGCATCATGTAATTAGACTTTGAGCTTTTACATACTGCACTTGGTTACCAAAAAATCATCTAAAAAGGTTGATAGGAGAGTAAGTTGTCAAAGACTTTGAGCTTTCGATTTGTTTTCCCATCCCGGAGGAGCAACGGAGGACTTTGTGCCTTCATGGAAACTTTGCTTCTTTCTTTACTGCATTAATCATTTATGCTTTCAATTGTGATTCTTTTTTGAAATAAGAGAAAAGGATAATTGTCTTTTCTGGAAAAAGAGAACAAGACAAGAGTTTCACCCAGGTTTAGAATAGATTTGTAGCTAGAATTAATTTCTGAATTGGTAAAATAGAAAGCAAAGGGGGAGCCTTCCCTTTGAAAATAGGAGAGTTTATCTCACGTACTGTGGCTGAAACCACAATTTTGTACGCTTTCCCAAGTATACAAAATTTTCAACCAACAATCTTCTCTTCTATGTTCTTCTCCCCTATCACCCATCTCAACCTTATATGTATACCACCTCTTGTAAAGGAGTCAGTGCCACTGCCCGATGGAGATCTCTGGTGAATTCCCAAAATATCAAACGCAGTTTCCCCTTCAAGAACTTGTGTTGGTTGCCACTGTTTCTTAATCTCCCTATTGTAATATCTCCTCTCTCTATCACTCATGAACCCTACAGACAGCCAGGAACACCAACTCTGATACCATTGTAAGGACCCTGACTTATTCTTTCCCGATTTTTTACACGATTTTCCAATTTGACACATAAATTCATTTTGTTAAACTTAACAACATGCATTTCATAGACGTTCTGTTGGCATTTCAATTAGCACCTCTGGAGTGCTTATTGGAAACAAACAGCTATTGCAAGTGTGTTAGTACATGCTCTTCGGATTATAGAGAGGAAGATCTCTCTTTGCTGATTTTCTATGTAAAAAAGGGCGTACTAAGGTTCCTATCTTTTTTACTCAGCGGCAGGACACAAGGGTGCATAAACACAATGCGCTGTAGCTAAGCTCTTTCTCTAGTACGACTAACTAGCTTCTAGACTATCCTATCTCCTCAAGATAAATAGAGCATGAGGGCGTAGGAGCGAAATGGATGGGTTGGATCACTTGAATCCTCTGTCTCAATGGAATATGGCTGAGGCTCTAAACTCTCAAATATATACCAAAATAAGGCTCGATACAAGTAAACACTCTTACAGTAAACTGGATCTGAGACTTGCCAAGGAGGAGGAACCCCTGTCCGAGGTGTAGGCTTGGAAACAACTCACTGGAAACAACAAGGTACAATGACTTGACTAACAGGATTCCCGAGGATGTGACGACACCTGTCCAAAGTGTAAGCTGAAAGACAAATCAGACAACATCATACGATAATGATTAATGACAAAATATCCAAGGAGGCGATGACACTTGTCCAAGGAGGAGATTGAAACAATACATTATTTAGAACAAGACTTTGAATAGACTCAAGTATTTAGATCAAGCAAGCATGCGCCATTTGATTTATTTCTTCAAGCTTTCTCCAAATAATTACAAAGGTCGGGACAACAAAGGCACGAAATCATGCACAATTACGATCAACCAACGAACTCTCATCCAAGAGTGAACAGATATAAACAAGGTAACTCTGGCAACAATGGAACAACAATTTTGCTTAGCAAATAAAGGTTAAACAAATAATGAGCCCAAGGCTCTTATTTATAGAAACTCAAAGGAGTAGGCAACCCTAAAATCTCCTTGAGTTAACAATCAATTCTTGCCGATCAACATGATTTATTCCTATGTCTAAAAGTAGGTGAGCAAGCAGTTAACTGGAAATCTACTTCAGTTAACTGAAACTAAACAAAAGTCAAACTGGGAGTCTACCTTAGTTGACTGACACCTAACTAAAAGTGAACTATAATTACAAATGTGTCTCCAAATAGACATCCACCTTTAAAGGAGATCTGAGATCCACA
This sequence comes from Sequoiadendron giganteum, assembly GCA_007115665.2. Classification (NCBI taxonomy): domain Eukaryota; kingdom Viridiplantae; phylum Streptophyta; class Pinopsida; order Cupressales; family Cupressaceae; genus Sequoiadendron; species Sequoiadendron giganteum. The sequence continues at coordinate 22,522,084 of CM021109.1, read as the reverse complement.
AATTGTGGGAGTCAATTAGACATCCTAGATCAGTGGGATCTGACATACATGATCTGTGGAGATCTGGAGTCAACTTGGAAAGGGGCATCAAGTTGACTTCAGTCGTATTTATTGCTATTTGGAGGGTAGGATGTCCTTCCTTGGTGCTTTACACCTCTTCACCACTGGTCAACAAAGTCTCAATCCAGTTGTTGACCTCTTCGGCTTTCGGGCAATTAATGCTTCTCAAGATGACTATGTGGCGTCTAAGCATTTCTTCATCTGTCAGAAGCTGCTGCTGATAGTTTATGCATTGGGTAGCTGCTTCATCCAACTGGATAGACATGGCTACTGTTACCTATTTTTCACTACCAACTCAAACAAGTAGAGCTGAATTGTAAATTCAAGCTAAAAGATACTCAAATTGCTTAAAAATTTCTGCTAAAGTACTCATGTCGTACATTGATTTACTACAATGTAAATTTCAATAATATTGTGCAAAAACGCTTCAAAAATGATATCATAAGTTTGCAATATTTTTGTTGTTTCTATTCATAATGTACGAATCAGAATCCCACACAAGCCGTGGGAGTAACTCATCTTGTTTTTTTTTACAATCAAATAAAAGGTGCATGAGAAAAAGCAAACTATACAATTGAAAATAGCGAAAGCATAGGGTAGAAAGTGACTCGTCATTGCCTGGAATTACGAATCCTTGACAGTTGAGGTTTTCAGTTGTGATGCTAGCTCCAGCTCCAGCTCCATTTCCAGTTTCAGCTCCAGCTCCGTGTACCTGCAAGTTTGAGGGAAATGTTGTTAGAGCAATGTGGATCAAATCCTATCATATGCCTGCACTACTAACAAAAATATAAGATACAGTCGATTAGGCATCCATTAGATGATTACGAAAATTCAAACAACATAAAGAAAAGAGGAAGCTTTCAATTTCTTATATTTTGCTAACATGTTTGTTCACTGTGCAGGAACAAGTGCATTATGTTCGTGATCATTTCATCAGATATGTGGAGTAAAATGGGCTCCCACAAGGGTTGAGCCCGACATATCAATAGGATACACTCTCAAGATACATACGAGAGTTCATTAATATTTTCAAGACAGTCAAAAGAGAGCTGCTGAAATTAAGAGTACAGTCAAACGAGCAGCTTTATTTCAAGGAGTTTCACAAAAAAAAAGTAAAGAACTCATAAATTTCTTTGATATTCTGTTTCGAGCTCTACTTTACATTTTCACATTACATCTAAATGAAGTATCGAACCTCTTTACCCTGAAGAGAAACTGAAACAGAATATCAGCACCCACCTATTTCATGAGGTTTTGAAATTTATTTCACGAGGTACAATGAGGATTAACTGTGCTTGCACACATATGTTACAACTAGCTGTTGTATTTCTCTTTTGAAAATTTAATAGAGCAAGAGCATGTACAACACAACATTAAATATCATACAATTACCGGTGTTAAATAGCTTTTCACATTGAAAACACTTTTCAGGTCAGAGGTTGTATTATGATCTTTAAGAAGCAGTGAAGGAACTCATATTTCAAAGCAGCAAATCATGCTTTCTAGGTGATACAAATCGGATTCTTATCTCATCATGAGAAAAAAAGTGAAAGGCAAAATCTGAGCAGTTTGAAGGCAGTGCCTCCTCATTGTGTATGCACACTCGTAAGATGCACTGATAATGAATTAAAGAGAATTAAGAAATGGATGGAAACAATTCTAGAGTAAGGTGTTTAAAGACGCAGTAAATTGTTTTTTTTTCTTTTTCTATATGACAGTGCAAAGATTTCGAACTGCAATGGATGTTTGACAAATAAAAAGTCATTTAGAGAAGCAAATAGATATATTGGCAAGCTTGCTATATGGTAAACAAAAGGGTTTTTGTTTATTTTTTCATAAAATAAATAAAAGCTACAGTTTGCAGCTACAGAGAGGTTTGCATTTATGCAAAATGGAAAAGAGTACCTGTTATCAATTCTTACTGCTGAAATGTTTTCAATTTTCACTAATCTAGCAGTTCTTGCTGCAAAGATACTTTTTCTAATCAATTGACCTCATTTACTGATTTGCAAACAGCAAAGATTAAATACATTGTGAAATTCTGAAAAGAATCATTTCATTTGTATTGAACGATGATAAATTACATTTTTGAGTTCACTCATTTGAAAATATAAATACATGTATTTAAGATCAATTCAGATTAAATGCCTCACACAAGCCGTGAGTATAGCCTATTACTTCTCCTACAAACTTAAAACAGAAATGAAAGACAAAATAGGGGAGAGAGATAGGTCAAGGATAACCAGTCATTGCCTGTTGCTTTGACTGGTCATGAGTGGTTGCTGGTTTTGAATCTGTTCTGTGTCTGCAAGTTTCCCAGCAAGCTCTTGAATCCTGTAAAATTGAAAACAATGATGTAAGATTCCAATACGGATCTAAGCAATGGCTGGTTATCTCAAAATTACTCCATATCTATGCTGCCTTTTAAGGCTGTCCTAAATCTGAAGAAGAAATATTTATGCTAATGAGTTTGTTTCTTGTGCAGAGAAATGATCAATGTCACGTGGACGTAATGTGTGGCTCCCACAAGGGTTTGAGCCCAGCGTATCATTGATTGACAGGTTTTAGATCAAGAAAGAAGTAAATACAGTATTAAAGGGACATATCTTGCCATATGAAACCTTTTACTTTATTAAAAGCAATACCTTACAAAGCCATGGAAAGTAGACAATGATATTAAGAGCTTAAACACTAGTATGTGGATGGGTTATGCAGAATGAGGAATACAGGAGCATCAAAATTGAAGTCAGATTCATCAAATCAGAGCTTTAGTTTTAAGTTTTAAAATAAGAACCTCATTTTTTATTGTATACACAAGGATTATTCAGTAACGTGCATAGGAGGAGGAATCACTGTCATATTTTTTCAGAAGCTTTAGGTGTGGACAGGTCCTATGTCCTGTGAGATAGTCAGAAGTATGCTCTATGAAAGTGAAATAACGTAAACAAAGCTCACATAATACTTTTCTCAGAAAAAATGAAAGAAAAACCATAATGCATAGGGCCGATTTTACTCAGTTTTATTTTTCATGGTACCCGCATTAGGTTTTTGGTCAAACACTCAGTTTTATTATGAGTTTCTTTCATGAAACTTTAGATACCCAGATGTGAATCTCTTTACAGAATGCATAAAATGTCAATGGTTTTCTAAAATTACCCATATGGGTTTTGATAAAATACAGTTCGGCCATTTTCTGTTTTACCCATTTTGGGGTTTTGCAAGTGATAAGCTAAAATGCCCAAAGATTCATTAATGGCGGTCAGCATAAAGTTTTATGTTCCATTTCTAGAAAAATAATGAGAAAGCATTATCAGAATAAGTGAGATGCATCGAAAATATACAAACATGGCACATTCAACACCTGGGTCTGTGAATAGCAGCCATTTTTAAGTGCAGACAAGCTTTTAAAGCTTTTTATTTCAAAACAAAGAGGTAAACACTCAAAACCTTACCTTTCTTTGTTGTAGAAGAGTACATAAGGTCACGTCCAAGAGCTGGCAAAAGGAAAGACTCGGCCAGAAAATCTCATGGCGCCCAGCACCAAAAAACAGGAACATAGAAGATATCAGTAAAGTACAAATCGCGGCCTGTGGGAGCTTTAAAGAAGCTTTTAAAACATAAAGGAAATCCAATTCAATGCACAGGGTTAAACTCACCATGTTCCAAAGCTTCAACAAGTTTCTAATGGCATCCACATCTAGTAGTCTTCCCTCATGATTGGTGCGGCTAGGGTTCTCATGGTGGTGGCGCAGCTGAAGGAGGAAAGTGAAGCGACAGTATGCAAAGGAATCATTTTTAGGTTTTACTCAACCCTAAAAATGTATAAGGCTTTTAGCCTTATGGTTATTTCGTGGAACTCTCAAAAGGCCGTGGCATTTTTGTGCCTTTGTTCTATTTTCTTCAAAGTATTCGAATCATTTTAAGACTTTTTATTTATGCCATATGAAATAGTTAAGGGTGCCGATAAAATAAAGGTTCTTTTCCTTTATTTTTTATTTTCAAAAAATTTGCAATGTAACTACACCATGGTAAAATTCATAGTCCCTCAAGACTTGGTCTTTTTTATTTTCCATCTTTGACTAAGTCATGTATTTTTGCATTAAGTTTAATTGTAAAGCATTTGGCTTAAGTGTCATTGTTATAAGGCACTTAATTCAATTTGCTATTTTATTTTTTTTAAATGCAAAATGATGAAGCATGTCTTGTATACGGTTAGGGAGAGATATCTTTGAATTTATGCTTTTGCAAACATGAGGAGGGGATATAGGCATGTTGACTCAGTTTTGAGACATTGGGAGGGTATCTAGGAATTGTTAGAGAGGATTCAGGGTTCGGATTTGTCTTCTCTCAAGCAGTTTGGATGCTTTTATGACCAGTTGGATTATTTTTGGGGCTGTTTGGATGAGTCATTGGGTGGTTAAGGACTTGAGAGGACTTTTTCATGCATTGGCTTTATTTTTGAGAGAGTGGAATAGCTATTTTTGGGGCTATCTTTCTGTTTCCGACCCTTGGATGTTTTGGAGATGTATTAAGTGAGTTTGGGACTCATTTTCTCAAGGAGTTCTGATTAGGGAATTGGAGAGACTTAGTATTTTTGCAGATCTTGGTCTCCTTTTTCCTCATTTTTGTAACTCAGTTTTATTGGAAGGTTGAATACATTACAGGTCTTATCTTATTTTGCAGAGGTTTCTATCCTACTTATTGTTGCAGTTCAGTGTGTTATGTGATTGATAAGGTAAATATGAAGTGTTGTTAGAACATTTTGTCTTATAGCCTTTGTCTCACAATTTTTCACCTTTCTGTGAGTAGTTTCTGGTGCAGGTTAGCTGTGTTATGCAGGTGTTCAATTACTATTTTGTGAAATTCATCTTTCCTTTTAGTGGTTTTATCATTTAAACCAGTTAATGACATATTTATGCATTGGGGCCCATAATAGGTAGTGATATTCTTTTTCTCTCTGTATTTGAGATTAAGTATCATTCGAAAGTGTTCATCTTCATTCAGGTTGATATTCCTTAGTTAAGTACAGTTCAAAGCTTTCGTCATCAGCTCATCATAATCATGGCAATATCTTCATAAATTTCTTACTTAAAATCTCTCATGAATCTACTCATAAATCTTTCATTATCCTGCTCAAAAACTGTCATATAAGTCTGCTCAAAGTCTGCAATAAAATTGATGTGATGAATGCTCTTTATGGCTGCTCCAAAATGATGTATTGTTTGCACCAAGGTCTGCTCAAATTTTAACCCAAACCTGCTCTAAATCAGGCACACAATCTGCAATTAATTCTTCACAAGTATTTGCACATGTTCTTCATACAAGGGCTGCATATATTCTTCAATATAGGTCTGAAGGACTCTTCATAATTTTCTGCTCTTAGCTCTGCCTTTTTTCAGAAAAAAATCATTTGAATTGTTGCTTTCAAAATCTGCTCTTAGATCTGCATTAATTCACCTTGGGAAAGAATTAAAAAAAATATCAGGGGGTGATATTACATGTAGTTTGGATTGCTTAGAATTTTCAAGAAAATCATTCAATATCTTTTAGAGACACTTTCATTTGCTCTTGTGGAGGAGTTTTAGGGTTTTACGCTGCTGCACAATATTAATTATGATTGTTTCCAGCCACTTTGTACCATGCAACAGGTCTGATCACTACCTTGGACAGATTGCTGGACAATTTCCAGGGTTTGGCCACTTGTACAATCAGCATTTGATGTCTTTTTTAGTCATATAGTCATACAATCAATAAATGTGAAAATATGCTACAATAATAAATAAATTGAAATAAAACTAACATTTAGGATTTCTAGATAAACTAAGATTAGAAAATAGAGAAAATTAAAGTAGTTAGGGTTTGTACTTAGAAAATAGATTAAGAATTAAAGAAAGTCAGGGTTTGTTACCAAGGGTTTGTTCTATGGGTCTAAAATAAATAAATAAATGTAATAGACAAAAAATATAACTTCAAAACAAAAAGATAATTTGTTTCAATGTGATGGTAGGCTGCTTTAAATCAATTGTGGGCTCTTCAAAATGCACTATAGGCTCCTTTAGATGCATTGAAGGCTACTAGAAACTTGCCTAGGTTGTATTCAATCAAAGTTTGCTGCTCAAGTTGTTTGCTAGCTTTTGCTTCAATGGCATATGATTTAAACTCAAATACTCTTTTTTCCTCTTGTGCTTGCAAATGAAATGAATTGGTTTCGAGAGTGCCTGAGATCATTTTAGGAGTGTTAATTTTCAGTTTTTTATTTAAATTTTTTTTTCTTGATTTTAACGGCTCACTAAGATTGCTGAGTTTCACATTTCATAGACCAAACCTAGTTCCACCTTTCTTGGTATTTCTTCTCTTCATCAAAACAAGCTTGACATACCTTATTAGCATTTGTTTGATAATAATAATTTGTACACTCAATTATCAATTATTCAAATCCAAGCAAACACTTCAATCAATAATCAAACACACACAATATGGTTGAAGCAATAACGCAATATCATATAGAATAATCAACCAAACAGGTACTATTAACCCACGTTCAAATTGCAATGGGACGAAAAAATAATGTTAAGTCAATGCATTTAAAAGAGGTCCAAATGTGGGATATTACATAGAAGTGGGCAACTGTTTCCTACATTAAGAAGCTGGACCTTGAATGCTCAAGGAAGACTCAACACTGACCCATAGAGTGGGAAATATCACTGTGCTTTCAATCAGATGAATATTTGAAGATATGACCTACTTGAAATTCCTTAAAATATCTCATATATTTAATCAGCTTATACCTCTGTATATTTGACTCGTATTTTTGGTTCTGTTTATCTCTGGTCCCTTGTAGACTGGTATTTCTAATAGGCTTCTGAATTCTTTCTCTTCTGTACAAATGCTTGTAAATCTCCCAGATTTTTGTTTAAAGTGATCTGTGTGAGGGATTTTTTATAAATTTCATCAATATAATTTTTTTATCTTCATCTTTTAAAAAAAATAAAATTGAGGCAATACGTATTTCAAAAATAATCCAAAGCAATATTTAATGCTATTAAATTGATCTATCTGAGACAGTCACAAGTTTGTTTTAGTCCAAAGCAATTTCTTATTTATTTAGTTGTAAGTTCTATTGTAAGGAATCTGTCAAAATATTATTTTGGAAGAAGTAATAACAAGATCCAGTTTAGCATATGGTAAGAAATATTATTGAAACAGAAGGGAAGTAAAATGATAACAATGTGAGAAGTATGCAACTATAAATGGTTTATGTGTGGTGAAGACAAGATATTGAAACAAGAACAGCAAAATTGTTTTGATATATTATACAAATAAAGATGAGATACTTTGATTTGCCCATGATTTGCCTGAATGGTTGTAGTAAGAACAGGGTGAAGATGCTAGGAGCCTTAGTATTGCCACTTTTGTATTTGTTTGATGGATAATTTGAACATTCTCAAATAATTGTGTGCAGCCCAAACCCTGGGCTTTTTCTTGTTCTTAGGGTCAAGTCCAATCAGTGGATCTTTCTGCACAAATTTACTGGGTTCCTGATTCAAATTCTTCAAAATATCTCAATTATGGTGCAGCAGCAAGTGAGGTGAGGATGCAAATGATCTTGAATTTATGATTATGGTCAGATTAGAGGAGAATTAATGTCAAATTCATGTCACAGGTCGAGGTTGACCTTCTTTCAGGAGCAACTACAATACTTCAAACAGATATCATTTATGATTGTGGAAGAAGCTTGAATCCTGCTGTTGACCTTGGACAGGTTAGGTTGATGGGTCTTGTTTTCGAGTTTCTAAGCTTCCATAGTACGTTATAAATTGAAAATTGCTTCTAGAAAATTTGTTATATAAGCTGTTACATTATGTTTTGGATCATGCGTTACTTCAATTAAAGCAATTTTAAGCTCTCTTTTTGTCTGAAATTTGAACAAGCTTTCATATTGTTTGATGTTTTAAACTTTATATGGCTTGCAGTACACAAATTTGGAGTAGTTTCCAGATTTAAAATTCCCTTGCTTCTTAGAATTTTTTGTCTAAACAACATGCAAACTATCTTCACCAATCTAAAGCCAAGATCAAACCACTAAAAACATAAAGGGTACTACATAGCTTGATTGGAGCACTTCTAGGCTTTAATCTGTCAAAAAAATAGCTAAGACAAAGATTGAATATGGGTATTAAATGTTTAAATTTATAAAACTATTGTGATTTTGTAAAGTCCCCTTCTTAGTAGCCACTCAAGGAGGTCGCTTAGCCTTTTTAATTCCTGAAGGCTAATGTCGAAATTAGGGAATCATTTACTTAATTATTTAATATTGCCTTAGTCTTAAATTATATTTAAAAGGGGTGATATTAAGTAATTAATAAATAATGTTTATTAAGTGACTAGGTGAAATATTTTAAAAAGGGGAACTATATAAAGTCACTTTTTGATTGTGAATGAGAAAAGGCAGCTCATTTGTCGACTCACTTTGAAATGAATATTTCTATTGACAAAAATGGTCGAACTTCTCTGGTTGTGGGTTTTGGAAACCCTATAGCCCCGTTTCGGTTGTGGAATATCAACCCTAGCAGGGAATCACAGTGATTACAAAGCTACATTTTGTGAAGCCGAGTTTGGAGTAAGTTTTGGAAGAAGGAAACAAGTTATATTCTGATTTTTCGTGATTTTTGGTTTCTGAGTTTTTGCTTCTTGAAGTCGAGTTTTGGAGCCCTATCATTAGGTTTGGAGGCGTATCATTTTGAGGGAACCCTAAGCGCCTCTTCCACAAGAAAAATATACAAGCCAGGGTCATATTTTGAAGGAATCTAGACAATTTATGAAAAGATGTGTTTGCTAGGAAAAAACGATTTTTGAAGGAGCAGTAATCTGGGTTGTGGGCATGAATATGAGCAGTTAGAAGTGATGTCTGTTGTACCCTAACCGAATTTTTTGCTTCATTAAGGCATTTTGCTTAAAATGGTCTAAACCTTGTAAAAGTGGGGTCAAAACTCAGTTTTGGGCAAATAAAGTATGGGCTTTTAGTCAATGTGATGCTAGGAAAATACTAGCAAAATTTAAAACTTTTGAAAATTAGGGTTTCTGAAATCTATTTTTAGCTCAAAACCCTAAAAAATAGGAACTTGTCCGAATTGGCTGAAATTAATTTTGATTGGCTTATTTCACATCACAATCACAGTGGTGAAGTCAGTTTCAGTTAAAAGTTAGTTTAAGGCTGGTGGGTAATTTTCACTTTTTCAGGAGAAAAGTTAGGATCTTCGGGGTCATCAATGGCAGTCGGCCAGTACCAGGTATCAATATCTAAGCCTGAAACTCAAAGAGGAACGCTCTATGATAAAAGATGTTGGAAATAATGCTTTTTGATGGAGGGGATTTTCAGATTGGCAAAAAGTGCTAAAATATTCTAAGTCTGGGAACTTTTCACTATGTAACGTAGTAGACACTTGCGCAATCAACGTGCAAATCAACTTTATAGTGTCCGTACATGTGAAATGATGAAGTATAGTCATCCACACACCTCAGCAGTCACAACGCTTCGACATGGTCAACCGCAGTGATGGATACAGCGTTTGCAAAGCATAAAATGGTGAAAATCAATGAATTCAAAACAAATCCGCTCCCCTGTAGCCCAGGGGCGCCCTTCCATTTGAAGGTCAAGATTTGAGTGTTTTGGATGAAGGATACATTCATTATGTTCAGTTTTCAGTCAGCTTTCCGATTAGCCATGAAGCAAGATTATCCGAGTTACAGAACTCCGGCAAACGAAGACAGAAGCAGAGGTTGCGAAGAGTGTTTTCTCACAAGGAGGCAGTCTAGAGATGCAGATCCGCTCCCTTCTAGCCCAAGGGCGATTTTCTTTTTGAAGGCCCAGATCTAGATGCATGTGTGTTTTGATGGTTTCAGTCTTTGCAGAATTAGTTTAGCTTTTCAACGAGCTATCAAGCGGAAGCGTATCCAGTACAGAAATCCGGTTATCAGCGTTAGAAGTGGAAATTGCAGGCAAGATACATGTCAGAAGAAGTTTTTCAGAATGCAAATCCGCTCCCCTGTAGCCCAGGGGCGATCCTGAATAAGACCTGTTTGATGGATGAATTTGCAATTGAGGTCTTCTTGAGATCTCTTCCAGCTCAGTTCAGTTTTGCAGTGTATCCGTTCACAAGACGATCCGATGTTCTGAGTAACTGTGACAGAGGTCCTACCGAGCACGTAAAACAGAGGATGGTGAAGCGTAGCTACACAAAGCTGCACAGCTGTAGGCTAGGGGCGATTCTCCTTTAGGCCTGCCAGACGGGGTTATTTGCAATTACAGTCTTCACAAGACTTGTGTGCAATTACTCAAGCTATCCAACGAGTCTAGCCGACAGCCTCCGGGATTTGGCGAATGCTCGTACGTGTGAGGTCAAGATGATAATGCTGTGAAGAAGAGCTGATTGAAGGCAGTTCAAAAAATGACTAAGTGTAAGAATATAATTTTCTTTGAAAAAGGCGATTTTCTTTTAGAGGCCTTAAAAGCAATTTTCTGGCTTCATCGTCTCCAAGAACATCTCTTGCAAGTTGACCAAACTGTACAGCAAGACAGGCGGCACGCGTATCAGAACATTCCAGTTCCCGGTATCAAGGGTCAAAGTATGGTGTTCAGATGAAAATAGCACTTTTGTCAAAATGGTGTTTGAGCTATCACAGAATAGGGGCGCTCATTCTTTTGGGGTTCTTAATACAATTTTCAGATCCCTCACATACAGTCATTGGATGCAGAGTACTTCTAGTCACGCAATGAATCCATTATTCAGTCAGTGGGGTTCATTATTCACCGTCAGCGGCAGTTTGAAGCATTAGAAGGCAAAACGAAGAAATGGCTAAGTCTGGAATTGGTGCATCAATTTTAATCAGAGGCGCCTAATTTTCTAAGGTGTCAGATGTTGATTTTAGCAGTTGTTGCTCCCAGCAAACATTTCATCCTTGACATGCAGGCTTCGCAGTGGATATCTCAGCACGGTCGCAGGATCATTCAATCATCCGGAAATCAGAGTTGAACAGGGTCAGTTGTAACTTTGCAGTCAGCTACAAAATAGGAGATTCTCAAAAATCTCATAACTCTTGCAAATGGAAGCCTAAAAGATCAAAATTTGACTTTTTAGAATCAGGGAAGTGTGTTGAGCACAGCAAGATGCTATTTTTGGCAAAATGATAAAAATAATATTTTTGCATGCAAGGCATTAAAAAGTGACGAATTTCTTCAAAGATAAATATTGGTGCCACTTTTAGTTCTTTGCATGCTTTGAAATTAAAATATTATTTTTAGTCTAAAGACTCAGAGACAGCAGCAGTTCAACTGGTAAAGGGCCAATCGGATTCCTTCTTCACAGTTAGGGTTTGAGCTTGCAGTCTTGCTTTTGTGGTACGATTTTGCTCTAGTTATGCGAGCATGGCATTCATCATTTCATTCATCTAGCTTGAGTAGAGGTGAATTCTTTCCAGAGTTGGGCGAATTTCTTCAGTGATCAGTTGTGAAGGCATAAAAAATATTCTTTTGCAGGTACAAGTCAAGATTCATCAGCAGAATTCAAGGCAGAGTGGCGATTTTGACAGAAGAAGATAATAAATAAATAAAAAATAAAAAACATCTTTCTTCTTCTCTAGATTTCTTCCATCTTCTCGTCTTAAAATTTTCTCACATGTTTGAAGAATTGGCGTTTTTGGCAAAACAAATCATCTGGGTTGATTCAGAATTGCTTTCTCAGCAAAACCCATGTGCTAGAATTTTCAAGAAAAATTTGTTCCAGAGCATCAGTTCTTGAGGCTTTGATTTTCTGAAGTGAAATTCCTTTGCATGGTGGAGTAGAAGTCGATATTTTTTGAATCTAACGTTGTGGGTTGTCTTAGAAATATCTTCTGGACAAAACCCATATCTCAGATTTTCTCGGGAAAAAATGTCCTCACAACCCCTCAGATCTCAACTGAAAACCTTTTGCATGTGGGCCTAAATCACATTTTTTCACAATTCTGACATTGCGGGCCATCTTAGAATTTGATTCTACATAAAACCCACGCCTCAGAATTTTCTGTGAAAATTGCCCTCCGACAAGCTATTTTTAGCCTCATTAGGAGAGATTTTTGGTTTTTTGGAGAAGTTGTCAGAATATAGCCATGTTCACAGTCAACAGGCAAGTTTTTTAGGATGTAGTTCACGCAGAACGAATTCAAGACCAAGTCAGTCTTAATTCATGATTTCATCAGAAAAGCTGGCATTGATTTGTATCAAGCACATCGGAAAGGTTGACAAGAGTAGTCACTCAAGTTCACATGGTTTCATGTCTCGTATAGCTGATTGTCTTCCGAGGCCAGTTTAGAGGGTTGATACCGTTCGGTTTCTGTGTATGCAGCATGTTCATTTGTATTTCTCACAACCAAAGAGTTCGCAGTTTCATCATGCAACACTCTTCCATAAAGAAAAGCATGAAAAACGTGAGAAGCATCAAGCTGCAGAGGAAACAGTGGCCATCACTTCAGTTACAAAGCCGCCATAGTTACCAGCCAGTGAAGGGCCAGTTTAAGTATACAGAGATTTTCAGTTTTGCTTGAGTTGCTAAGAAGCAGTGAATTGACAGTTGAGACATGTGACGACCTCTAGATGGTGATGTGGTCACTAACCTCGTGGAGGGGTTACTTGCTCGAGATCAGGGTCAGTGAACTTCAGTTCAAGGTGTCCCACCTTTTCCAAGATAGACATTAGACACAGGAGTTAAACTCGAGGCTTCTTTCCGAGTTAACTGGTTGTTACACATTGCATGCATGTCTTTCTTGGAAACATCTACGTACACTTGGAGCTTAGATTAGATCTTTCAGTTAACTGATGATAGCATTCCAGTTGACTTGCTTTCAATAAGGACATGCATGTTGCACCTTGTCCATTTAGATTAGATGTTTCAGTTAACTGATGGTAGTTTCCCAGTTAACTGTGTAGGTTCATTCAATTAGGTTTAGAGAATAAGATCTTGCATGTCTTGCAAGACTGTAGTTGACTCAAGGTGATTTTAGGGTTGCCTACACCTTGATGTCTATAAATAAGAGCTTTCAGCTCATTTGTAATTAGCTTTTCCTGGTGATAGAGAATTGCTGCGTTGTCGGCAACATGCCTATTCTCAAGATTGGTTCACCCTTGTAAATTAGAACTTTTGCTTGATAGCATACATGCTGCGCCTACCTTGCCTGTAGTATTGCTATTATTGTATCTGTTCAAAGAGTGATTGCTGTTATAATAAATTGTTGCGCCTACCTTGCCTTCATGTTATTGTCATGGTGTTTATTCGATCTTAGTTAAATGGGGTTGCTGGTTTGATCATTATTGCATGCGTATTGCGTCTATACAATATACTGTCCCAGTTGCTTACCTTGTGTTTTGTTTATCATGAGCCTATTCAGAAGAGCAAATAGTTGCACCTACCTTGCCTTCATGTTGCAAAACTGTACTTAAAGCTTATCGTTTGATGTGTGTGATAGTAGACTCATTTAGCCAAGCAGATAGTTGCGCCTACCTTGCCTTCATGTTGTGAAGCTGTACCAGGTTTACCGTTTATTTGTTTGTTTTAATAAACTTCTTCCCGGATTAGCAAATAGTTGCGCCTCCCTTGCCTTCATGTTGTGAGCCCGCACCTGAAGTTTATCGTATAATACATTCCTGCTCCATTTCCTCATGCTTTGTTTCTTGAGGAAACTGGATAGATTTAAAGAAGTTAGCTTAATTGTAGTTAGATGATCTGCAAAACCAGAAAATACTTAGCTGCAACGTTCTAGGTTTTCTTAACCTTGTGCCTCTACCAGCTGAGAACAAAAAGATAGGACATTAGTTTAGTTTTCTATTTCATGCATTCCAGCACAACGAGGGAGCTTACCCTCCTAATTTGAAGAGCACTCATTACGTAGTGTGCATAGCTGTACGTACAAACTCACACTCCAGAGGTGTTAGTTCTTACGCCAACAATGTCTAAGGGAAAGAAGGCTGGACGCACCTTTAGAAAGGAAAAATCACTGGCAAGGAGAAGTCTTTGGGTGCTTTCTAAGCCATTACAAGCTCCTTTAGGTTGGGTCGATAAATTCCCAGGTCTGCACTTCTTTGTATTGTCATCTTGTGTATTGGAATGACGTCTTGTTGTTGTCTTGCATTTTCTATCAAAGATATACTATGTATTGCATTTTCCCAGTGACCAATGGTCTGCTACAATATTAAATGCTCTTAGTTTGACTGATGTTCAAATATTATGGTGATTATTGTACTCAGAAAATTCAAGTCGAATTGTTGTAATAGTTGTTAAGTTATTGTTGTGGGTGTCAACAACACTTACTGAGAAATCATTAGTATAGGAGTAATCTCATGGTGTGGTTATTTATTTTGGTAGTTGATGTTAATGATCATACATACTTCGGTATTGAAATGCAATTAAAATCTTGAAGTATTTAGCTCTGCCACAGTTTGCATGTCATCAACTTTGTATCTCTTTAATGTATGCCATATATTCACATTATTTTCTGAACTAAATAGTCAAAAGAAATCAGTCAAATCCAAGACAACTGCAAAAAAACTCAGCACCACAGGTCAGGGATTTTACAATGGTAGCAAAGCTGGTTTTCTGCCATCTTGTGAGAAAATAGAAATAAAATCAGAAGTCTACATTTGCATACCATGTTATGAATCCGGACGATCAAGATTATATCACATACAGAAGGAGAAGGGCAAGAGAAGAGGGCTTTGATCCATTTGCTTTAGATTCTTCAACCGAACATGGGGGATAGACATGAGATTCCTGAGGGTAGTATACACCAAATCCTTAATGATCTTGCTAGAAGCCAACAATAGGTGGTACAACTCCTAAACCAGCTAGTGAATGATAGAAATAACGTTGGTGATAATGGAAACAATGATAACCCCGGGACTAACGGACGAAATGGAGGCAACGGGGATAATGTAGAAGGAAGCAATACTCATGTTCCTACACAGTCATGCGAGGACAGCAAGCAAGACAACACCTAGGCCTCTTATGCCTCAATTGTTGGGAGGACAGCCAGCTGGTAACCAAGGGCAGCAGGCACAAGGTGTGGATTTTTTGGATTATTTGAGAGAATATCAATCTTTGGGGGACGATTTTAATGCTGCTATGACATTATAGGAATTTTGTACTATTAAGTATAGAAATAAACCCAGAGATAATAATAGGGAATATTAGAACCAGGATTTGCAATGCAAGGTTGGGAAAATCTCAATTCCCTCCTTTGATGGTTCTAGCAAGTGTACAGTCAAGGCTTGGGTGCAGAAGTTGGATACCTACTTCTAGGTTAATCCCATGTTGGAGACAAAAGTGATTAAATATGCTATGTTGCACTTGGAGGGTGAGGCACATGAGTGGTGGTACCACGGACTTGTCACTTTGGATCATGCTAGCATCACCTCTCATTTGGATTTCACACAGAGACTGATGGACAGATTTGATCAGAAGGATCCGAAGTTGCATTTCAGGGAGTTAGCTCAGCTTAGACAGAGTGGCACAGTGGATGCCTACATTGCTGAGTTTCAGAAGTTGGCAGTTATGGTCACGGACATTTCAGAGCATAGGTTGGTCGTGTTGTTCATCAAGGGTCTTTACGAGCCACTTCGTGGTTGGATTAAGGCTTTCAAGTCCGAGTCACTGCAGGATGCCATTATTCATGCTCGAGACATGGAGCACTCTGCACCTAAACACAAATTTCCGTCCAAACCATTCAATCAACAAAGGAACAAGGAGAAGAAACCCATTTAGAAAGAGTGGCCTAGAAAGAGTAAAACAAAAGAGGAAGAACACAAGGAATGCAGGAGGAAACAAATTTGTTATCACTGCAAGGAGCAATTGGAACCGGGTCACCGTTGCTTGGGTAAGGGAAAGGTTCAGTTTATTGAGGTTGTGTTAGAGGATGAGAATGAGGGTGAGATTGGACAGGCACGGGGCAGAGAGGACAATAGTTCTGATGATGAGCAACCACAAATAGAAACGAAGAGTGGAACTATTGCTACTATTTTAGGCACCCCTAGATTCAATTCATTCGGAGTTAGAGGGGTCTTGCAGGGTCAATGTGTCATGGTGTTGATAGACAATGGGGCAACCCACAACTTCATTGACTCAGCCTTAGTGGCTAAGCGGGGTATACCGATGCAAGACTTTGAGGGGTTCAATGTTATGGTTTCAAATGGGTTCAATATGCCATGCACACAGAGGATTCCTCAGTTGGGTGTCATCTTGGGAAACTATACAACCACAAATGAATTTTATGTAGTTGAATTGGGCGATGCTAATTTTATACTTAGTATATAGTGGTTGCATTCATTGGGTAAGTATTCACAAAACTTTCAGACTATGGAGTTGAAGTTCAGGGCAGTGGATGGCAAGAAGGTTGTGCTCCGGGGCATGGGTAATGGGGCCTCGAAGATGGTGTCAGCAAAGAGTATGGAGAGTATCTTTAGGCATGGGGATGTAGCATGGGCAATATAATGTCTTATCACAACTAAGGGCACACCTGACAGAGATCGGCCATATTATATTGACATACAAACACTGTTGGGTAAGCGTGATAGAGTTTTTGGAGAGATACCTCCAGGGAGGCCACCAAATAGAGGGTTCGAGCACACCATTGAGTTGGAGGAGGGGGCCAAGCCCATCATTACAACCCCCTACCGACATCCTAAAAAAATTAATGATGAAATAGAAAAAGTAACCAAGAAATTGCTTGACATGGGACACATATGGTCGAGCTCCAGTCCTTTTGCTTCTTTCGTGGTCTTGGTGAAGAAGAAGGATGGGACAATGAGGATGTGCATAGACTAAAGGGCTCTCAACAAGAAGACCATCAAAAACAAATATCCGATACCCAAGATCTATGAGTTGTTGGATGAGTTGCATGGGGCAGTGTATTTCTCTAAGATAGACCTTCGCTCGGGGTACCACCAAATTAGGTTCAGAGAGCAAGATGTTCATAAGACAACCTTCTAGTGTTATTATGGCCATTATGAGTTCTTAGCCATGCCCTTTGGCTTGACTAGCGCACCTACAACATTTCAATCTTGCATGAATCACATTTTTAACAAGCAGTTGCGTAAATATCTCCTTGTATTCTTTGATGACTTGCTCATATACGGCAAAATGTGGGATGATCAACTTAAGCATCTGGATGAGGTATTAAGTATTATGGAGGAGCAATCTTTGTATGCTAAGGCCTCGAAGTGTGAGTTTGGCCTTAAGGAAATATTGTACTTGCGACAAATTATCAATGCACAGGGTGTTCAGGGCCATCAAGAGAAGATCCAGGCAATTCTTGACTGGCCACCACCTAGGACACTTACAGAGCTGCGAGGATTCTTTGGACTATGCGGCTACTACAAGCGTTTTGTTAGAGGATTTTCTCAATTGGGGGCACCATTGACAGACCTTACGAAAAAGGGGGCATTTAGTTGTTCTGAGGAGGCACAACAAGCTTTTGACAAGCTCAAGGAGGTGATGAGAACTTGTCCAGTGTTGGCACTTCCTGATTTCACACAACTGTTTGTCCTCGAGTGTGATGCATCCGATAAGGGTATAGGTGTAGTATTAATGTAGAACACACACCTTATTTCTTTCGAGAGCCGCAAGTTGAGGGGACCTGAGAGACTTTACTCCATCTACGATAAGGAGATGCTCGCCATAATGCACGCATTGGCAAAGTTCAAGTAGTATTTGGTTGGGGTTAAGTTTATGGTGAGGATAGACCACAATAGTCTCAGGTATTTCTTGGAGCAGAAAGACTTGAATGAGAGGCAACAGAAGTGGGTTAGTAAAATATAGGCCTACGACTTCGACATTGAGTACGTGAAAGGGAAGAAGAAAGTTGTTGCAGATGCCCTTTCCAAAAAACCAACAGCTTGCTCACTCACAAAGATTTCAGCTGATTGGAAATCTCACCTCCTGGTAGAGTACTCCAAGAACAAGTTTGCATGCGAGGTGTTGGACGGACAAGTATAGGATGACCGATACGGAGTTATGGATGATATGATTTTCTATAAGGGAAAAATCTACCTAGTGCTAGAATCTAAACTCAAAGAAAAGATTTTTTGAGCTTCACATGACACTCCTTTAGTAGGACATCAGGGTTACTTCAAAACATATAGGTAGGTTAGAGAGAGGTTCTCTTGGAAGGGCCTCAAGGAGGATGTTTTGAGGTATGTCAGGGAGTGTACAACTTGTTAGTAGAACAAGTCTGAGCACTCACATCTAGCGGGGTTGTTGCAGCCTCTACCCATCCCTGAGCAGAAGTGGGAGAGCATTTCCATGGAATATATCACGAGTCTTCCCAAGGTTCATGGTAAGGATTGCATATATGTGGTTGTATACCGGTTGACAAAATATGGTCACTTCTTCGCTATATCATCATGTTGTACCCCAAATTAAAATTTCTGCTACACTTAGGCATTTTGAAGAATTGAGTCAAGATACTGTTAAATCTGTCAGAAAAGGTCAAAATTGAGGTCTACATGTCTTGCATGGGGATCAAAAATTAAATATTTTCCAAATCTGACAATCTGGGTCGGTTCAAAAAGATCAAACCTACAATACCCAAATTTCAGTTTTTCATCCCTAAATTTTAGGAAAATTTCTATTTTTAGCAGTTTTCTAAAAATAGAAACTTTTTTTGGGTTTTTCTGGGTTTCTTACGAAATGGATACTTGTAAAATTTTCTAAAAATAGAAAGTTTGGCTGTTAGAGTTAAGACTGATTTTGATTGGCTTAAAATAGTTCCTCATCAGGCTGATGCAGTTAGAATCACAAAAAGATCAGTTTTACTCTACTGGGTCTATTCTGCTTTTTCAAAAGCTTTTTCAGAGATCTCGGGTCATCAATGGAAGTCAGTTAGCTGCCAGGTGTCAGAGTCAAGCGTTCGAGCATCAAACAAAGGCCGTCAACGAACAATGTGCACGAGAAATAAGGAACGAGCTAAGTTTGAAAAATGATAAATGTCAAATTTTGCCTAAGTCTGGGGATTTCAGGTGCCCCAGTCAAGAAGAGGCGCCCATGTTTCAATGCCTTAGAATATTTTTCATCTTGGTAGTCAAAGACAAGGGAGACACGTTTTGCAAGGTAAAATTGAAAAGTTGATAAAAAATTCTAACACTGCTAGCTATGGGCGCCCCTGAAGGAGAAAGGCGCCCAACTTTTCAAGAGGTCAAAAGCCAAAATTAGGGCTTTTGTCTCCAGGTCAATGTTGCTTAGAATCATCTCGTCTTCGCAACGAAGCAGCCGACATGTTCGTCAGATATCCAGTTACCGACAAATTCAAGACAAACAGGGGTCACGAAGAGATATGTTTTGAAGACGAAGAACGAGGAATAGATAAAATATCAAAGTCTAGAGAATATGGGCGCCCCTGAAGGATAAAGGCGCCCAAAATTTTGAGGGGTTAAATGATCAAATTTGCAGAAGACTCCTCCAGCACAACTTCGTCAGACTGGACCCAGCTTTCCAACGAATCCGTCAGCTCGTCTGTCAGAGTCAACAGTCATCAGATATCGCCAGGCGAATAAAGGAGAAAAGTGTGAGAAATGGCAGAAGTTGAAAGCAACAATGAAAAATCCAAAATAAAAACGAACTCTGGAAGCTATGGGCGCCATACTTCAAGAAGGGCGCCTAGGGTTTTGAGAAACCAGAAGTCAATTTCCGGAGACGAGGTATCCAGAGGACCCCTTTCAGAATCATCTCAGCTATCCAGTGAATCCGTCAGCCAGTCAATCTAACAAGTACAGCACCCGGAATCACGAATTCATCTGAAGGTCAGAAGATAAGCATAAAATTGAAGATCATGAAATTGGCTAACACTGGAGAAAATGGGTGCTCTTATCAGGGATAGGCACCTGACATTTCGAAGGGATAAATGAAGTTTTTATCCAATGACGTCTCCAGAACAATATTGTCAAGATTCGACCAGGCTCCGCAATGGAATGTTCAGTTCATTCGTTGGACAAATCAAGAAGCCGGGAGACAGAGCTGAAACAAGGTTGAAAAATGAACAAAAGATAAAATGATGAAAAAAGTGGCTAAGTCTGGAAAAAAGAGATGGCATACCTCAAAAAGGCGCCCAACTCCTCATGACTTAGTTTATTTTTGAGAAATTTCAAAATTTTCAAAGAGAAGAAAAACGCCTTTGCTCAAGGCATGAACTAAATTTAGGGTTTCTTCAAATTAGGGTTTGAGAAGCTGTTTTCAAAGCAAAAACTTATTTAAGGACACCTCCATGCATTATTTTTCATATTTTCTTTCAGGTGCCTTCAAGGAGAAACAGAGCAGCAGCTTCAAACTTATATTTTTCAAGATTCAAGAAACCTAACTTGCTGGTTTCTCATAAAATTTAAGATCAGCAATCAAAGAGAGCTTCCTTTTCATATTTTCTTCATCAAGAACATCAAATTTGTGAAGTAGAAGGCTAATACTATTAAATTTCAGCAAGCTGATCCATTTTTGTTCTATCTTCTGGACAAATTGTTGAAGAATTTCCTCTAAGTTGCAGCAGTTGCTTTTATTTTTGCATGTCAGGGAAAACTCCATATTCATCCATTTCTAGTCTTTTGGGTCTATGCTAAACCTTCTTCTGGACAAAACCCATACCTCAGCTTTTTCAAAGAAACTAAAAGTTGTTGCTTTTTCAGTCAGAAGCCAAGGTTTTCAAAATCTAATCAACTGGGTCCATCCAGAATATGCTCAAGAACAATACCCAGATGCCAGCTTTTTCTGCTTTTTTTTGAGAAAATTAGGGCTTGCTGCTTTTTCAGTCTTCACTTCATATTTTCAAAAACGGACGATCTGGGTTGGCTTGCGACAAAACTCTGATCGAAACCCATATCTTAGAAAAAATCTCCAAAATTCATCCATTTGAGGAAGAAAAATCAGCAAACTAAATTTAGAAGGTTTGCTAAAAATTGTCAGAACCTAGGCGTGTTTACTGTCAATCTTCAAGTCTTTCAGAATGGAATACACTCCTGCAGAGTTCAAAGCCAAATCAGTACTGTATCACGATTTCATTGAAACAGCCGAGACAGACTTGCATCATATCAAGCCACTGTTCAATTTACGTCCTTTAGAAGATGCAGGCAACACCACCATCAGGCATCTTGGCCATTCAGGTCTTCTTGCAGCAACATCCATACCTTTCTCAGTACAGAGCTTAGAGTTCATAATTGCTTGCATCAAGCATTACAATCTAGCTACAAGGGAGATACAGTCAGTTGATGGGAGAATCATATGCAGCCTAAAGCCAGACATGATTAAGAAATGCTTCTCCATTCCACCATGGCCTGGAAGTGTCACCATCAACGTAGAAGAATGTGAAAGGATATGGGAAGAACATCAGGATAAGTACAACAAGAAGATTGCACATAGGTGGCTGAAAGAGAAACATTCTACATTGCCAAAGGATGTTGGAAGAGGACAGTTCAAGGATGAATTTGCCATTATAATCACCCTACTCAATCGAGTTATAGGTCAAGCAGATGCAACAAGGTTTCAGCCTTGGATGTTCTACGTAATACCTCATATAATGAAAAAGATAGAGTTCTATGATTGGCCTACATTGATCAGTGATTGCTTACATCATCAGATAACTGAGTATTTTCATAGACACGCATTTCACATGGTCTCCTACCTAGTCTCTTTGGTTGCCTATCAGGGTAAATTCAGAGGGTTAAACACGGAGGGTTCGCTAAATATTCAACATGCCTACAACTATTACACTCAATTGGAATTCACTGTTGCATCACGTCATTACAAATGGGTGAATGAAGCATTCTTGATTTACACAGTGCGAGACCTGGACAACGAGCTACATGTTCGCATCTCATCCGTTGCCAGGGCTGCAATATCAGAATGGGCTGATTGGTTTATTCAGTTTGCCACCTTCACTTACTTAAGGGTGTACGGTTATTCAAGAGCTCCACTTATGTTACCGAGGTATCCATCAGATGAGGTAGTATGTATGGAATTCTTCAGGCAGATATCAGTTGTTCACACCCGTCTGCGTAACAAAAAGAAACCAGCCTTCAGCTTTCCTTTTGCTTTAGGCATTTACACTTGTAGATCATCCGTGGAAGCTAAATTAATGGGTAACGAGTTAGACAAATTTGGCCTCAAGCCTTTCAGCGAGAGACGATCATATGATCCCCATGGCTTCTATGCATCTCGACTTGGTTAGAACTATGCTCATATGCCCACACTTGAAGACTTTTGGGCTAATTGCAGAGACGAGTATGAGGTGCGAAGGCGAAGTAACAGTAGGTTAACCCTTCATCAGATGAGAGATTGTTTATCAGAAGACATTGAAGGGTTGTCAGATGATGATGGGGATGTAATTCTCCTAGCCTATACTAGAAATAAGATTGAGCAGCAACCTCTTCCACATGTCAATTGGGCTCATAAAGAATGTATCACAGTGGAAGAAAGGAAAAGACAAGTGGTAGAGTAAAGTAAGACTTTATTGATTCTAAAGAGAAGAGAGTCAATTCCAGTAGCAGAGCCGCCAAAGAAACATCCATCTCTTCCCTCTTCTTCAAGAGTGCAACCAAAGAACAAAGAAAAAGTTCAGTCTCAAGAGGTCACAAAGGGCAGTAGATCAGCAAAGAGTGCCAAAAGGAGGTTGGATTATACAGGGATTGTTATACAGGAGCAGTCTACAACTGAAATAGAAGTTCCTCCACCAGAGCCCATACATCAAGAAGAAGTACAACATGATGAACCTTTGATACAAGAAACTCTACCATCTCCTAAGTCTTCGCCAATTCACATTGATTTGGAAGACGAGGAGATAGAGGCCAATGTTACAATTATTCCTCCCTTGGATGTTAGTAGAAATACCACATCTTGGCTTGAGAGCTCCTTGGGAAGGACAAGCAGAAGGCTTTCGTATCAGGTGAATGTCGATGACCTTAGCATATATCAAGAAACACCCAAAAAGAAGGCCAAGAAACAAATGCATTTTGAGAGGAATCTTGAGGGTGAAATGGTCATGGAGACAGCTACACCTCTTGAAGATAAAATCAGAGATGAGGTGGATGGTGACGATTTTATCATGGTCAAAGCAAACCTTGGTAAAAGTACTCAACATGCTGATATGAGTGTTTAAAATGGTAACAGAAAACATTCAAGAAAGAGTGCAAAAAGATGGAGAAGACAAGGCAGCCCTCAAGGCTGAAAATTGTCAACTCCGGTTATGTATATCAAATCTTATCCAAGGCACCTCACAAACAACTCAGTTGCTGCCTCAAGTCTTAGAAACACCAGCTGATCAGCAACAGTTAAGGCAATTAGTTATTTGTGGAAAACAAACTAATGAGTGGATTGAAGAGATCATCAACAGAGGAAAAGAGGTTCTAACACAGGTCTTCCAGTTAAGATACAAGGCTCATGATCTACGTCAAGGTATCCAGGATTTTGAACAGCTGATAGCCGAGTTCAAGCCAATACTCAAAATCATAATTGCAGATTTAGAGATGGTTTGTGGCTCTCCAATGGCGAGAGAACATAAAAAAAAAATCCTGGAGTGGAAAGAAAGTCATCTTTTCAAGGTGAATACATATGTCAGAATATCTGAGGAGTTTACAGTGTATAAACAAAGAGTCATTGATACTCTTAGGTTCATTAGAGAAGTAGTTGCAGCAATTCCTTTTTAGTATTGCCTTGAGGATGGTTCCTACATTGGGCTTGACATAGTCCAAGCTGAGTTTCAGAGCATGTTGCATGGCAGCGATGGCAGTGTTGGGAGAATGATGATGATTTCCATGATGTCAGCAAGGTTCGAGAAAGCAGCCAATGAGAGTGAAGATTTCTTGAAATCTATTGCAGATGGCGAAGAAATCTTGGAAAAGCGGTATTTTTCTATTAATAGCATTACTCTCCTACTTCAAATGAAGTTGCGCGCTTTTTAGCGGATGTGATCGAGCTTTAAATCTGCTTTCTTCTAGAAGCATCTTCCACGCTTTTTTTCTATTCTTTGACGATAGAAAGAAAATATTGTAACAAGTTGTCACGAGTTGGCACTTTCCTTTTTAAAAGCCTTCTAGGGTTTAGGTGTTTTAATCTTTTCTAGATTTAGAAATAAAGTTTGCATGTTGGCAAGCAGTAGTTGTAAAAGCAAGGAGATTTTAGGGTTTCCTACTCCTCTGCTTAGTTATAAATAAGAGCAGTTTTTTCTCATTTTAGTTTAACCGTGCTTGTGATAACAGAATCGTTGAGCTTATGCCTTCATGTTTGTTATCGTCTAGTGTTGTTCACTTTGTGTAAAGAGCAAGTTTGCATGCCTCTTTAGTTGCAAATACTTGTTTAGTGCATGTGTTGTGTCAATTATAATTAGGTTGATCGCATGTTGCAAGCGTGTTGCTACAACTTGCTGTCCCGAAGTTGTAATCCTTGTTCCAGAAACTTGAGTAAATAAAATCTTGACCGTGCTTTGTCTGCCCCGGTATAAATATCTCAAATTTCAGTCTATTCATTTTTGTGTTAGAAGTATGAGTAAATAAAAGCTTGAGCGTGCTTTGTCTGCCTTGAAATAAAAATCTCGTATTTCCGTAATGCTTTTATGATCTCTTTTTCAGCTTGCCTTAAAACGTATGTTGAAGAAAATCTTATTTAAGTATCTCTGTCAGAAATCAAACTCGTCCATTTCTAAACTCTCTTGCTCTGCGTTTACTTGAGAGGGTAGAAACGTTTTAAGCGTAGGTTAAGTTGTAGCTATCTAGTTTCATTAAATGGAAAACCTCAGCCGCAACATCTAGTGTTCTATAACCTTGTGTTCTCGCAGCTGAACCAAAAAGATAGGCGTAATTAAGTTTAGATTACTTTTCTTTATGCAACTCAGCAAAAGAGGGAGCTTCCCCTCCTAATTCAAAGAGCAGTTTACTGCACATAGCTGTCCATTTCCAAAATGCATTCCAGAGGTGCGATTTGAAACGCCAACACATCAGAATATAAGGCACCCCAAGTAGCAAACTTGTTCTTCAGGGAGATTTTCAAGTTGCATGGTTTGCTGAGATATATAGTGAGTGACAGGGATAGCAGGTTCCTGAGTGCTTTCTAGCAAGAGTTATTCAGGATGGTAGGGACAAAGTTAACTCTAAGCACGAGTTATCTCCCTCAGACAGACAAGCAAACTGAGATAGTGAACAAGTGGATTGAGGGGTACTTGCGTAACTACATTTCAAGACAACAGAGAGTGTGGATCAAGTGGTTGCACTTGGGTGAACACTGTTATAATACCACTTACCACATGTCGATTGGCATGTCACCTTTTCGCGCTTTGTATGGGTATGATGTGTCATCTTTCATGGATTTAGCTTTTGGAGAGAGAAAAGTTCCTAAAGCTAAGGATTGGATTCAGGAGAGTCGGGACATTCTGAAGGCTCTCAAGGATAATTTGCAGTTAGCTCAGAATCAACAGAAGATATACGTGGATAGGCATCGGGTTGAGCGTAACTTTGAGGTTAGGGATATGGTTTTCCTTTGCTGGCAGTCGTATAGACAGTCTTCATTGAAGAAAAGTGGGGCAAAAAATCTCAAGCCTTAGTTTTGTGGGCCTTATAGGATCATCAGACGTATTGGGGAGATAGCATATGAATTGGAGTTGCCAAAGAACAGTATGATTCATAATGTGTTTCATGTCTCGTGCCTCAAAAAGGCACTTGGACAGCATGTTAGTTCATTTTTTGAGTTACCCCTATTAGATGAGGAGGGACATTTGTTACTGATTCCTGAGGAGATAGTTGATACCAGAGAGAGGAGATTGAGAAATAAAGTGGTTAAGGAGTTTTTGTTTAGATGGAGAGACTTGCCAGTAGAGGACGCAACTTGGGAGGGAGAGCATATTTTACAGCATCCCCATTTACAATTGTTTGAGGGAAAGCAATCTCGGGAAGGGAGGACTGTCATCTCCCCTTCTCAGTAGCCACTCAAGGAGGTCGCTTAGCCTTTTTAATTCCCGAAGGCTAATGTCGAAATTAGGGAATCATTTACTTAATTATTTAATATTTCCTAAGTCTTAAATTAAATTTAAAAGGGGTGATATTAAGTAATTAATAAATAATGTTTATTAAGTGACTAGGTGAAATATTTTAAAAAGGGGAACTATATAAAAAGTCACTTTTTGATTGTGAATGAGAAAATAAAAGAGAAAAGGGAACTCATTTGCTGACTCACTTTGGAATGAATATTTCTATTGACAAAAATGTTCGAACTTCTCTGGTTGTGGGTTTTGGAAACCCTATGGCCCTGTTTCGGTTGTGGAATATCAACCCTAGCAGGGAATCATAGTGATTACAGAGCTACATTTTGTGAAGCCGAGTTTGGAGTAAGTTTTGGAAGAAGGAAACAAGTTATATTTTGATTTTCGTGATTTTTGGTTTTTGAGTTTTTGCTTCTTCTTGAAGTCTAGTTTTGGAGCCCTATCATCAAGTTTGGAGGTGTATCATTTTGAGGGAACCCTAGGTGCCTCTTCCACAAGCAAAATATACAAGCCAGGGTCGGATTTTGAAGGAATCTGGACAATTTATGAAAAGACGTGTTTGCAGGGCAAAAACGACTTCTGAAAGAGCAGAATTTGGGTTGTGGGTATGAATATGAGCAGTTAGAAGTAACGTCTAAGGGAAATAAGGTTGGACGCACCATCAAAAAGGAAAAACGACTGGCAAGGAGAAGTCTCTGGGTGTTGTTGACAATTTTGGGCGCTTTCTAAACCATTACAAGCTCCTTCAGGTTGGGTCGATAAATTCCCAGGTCTGCACTTATTTGTATTGTCATCTTGTGTATTGAAATGATGTCTTGCTGCTGTCTTGCATTTGCTATCAAAGATATACTACGAATTGCATTGTCCTAGTGACCAATGTTCTGCTACAGTATTAGATGCTCTTAGTTTGATTGTTGTTCAAATATTAAGGTGATTATTGTACTCAGAAACTTCAAGTCGAATTGTTGTAATAGTTGTTAAGTTATTGTTGTGGGTGTCAACAACACTTATTGAGAAATCATTAGTATAGGAGTAATCTCATGGTGTGGTTCTTTATTTTGGTATTTGATGTTAATGATCATACATACTTCGGTATTGAAATGCAATTACAATCTTGATGTAACAACCCCCAAACTGAGTAAACAAAAAAAATTTCTATTTTCACAAATAAGATACAAGGAAAGACATTTATAATGACAAAGTAAATAAACTTTTCCTTTCATTCTAATCCAACATTTCATCATAAAGAAATAATTGACACAATACATCATTATTCTCTTTTCCAAGTAAATAACAGAGTACGCATTTCATAATTACTTTTCTTTCAAATAAATAACAAAGAAAGAATCTTACAAGTTTCAATCATAGCTCGGAATCTTTTGAGCAAATAGGAATAAGACTGTCCAGGTTCTTCCCTTTCGAACCTTGGTTCATCAGAAGTCTTCTGTGGAGGAGAAACATCACTCAAGTGCTTTTCCGCCAACCACGGACTTATATTGCGGTCCCCCGCACGTTTACTGTTAAGTAAACGGCCCTCCCTTCTACGAAGAGATTGGTTGGGTAGCTGGTTCTGTATGACCAACTGAGCATAGTGTGTAATCCTACATAACTAAATCCTTGTGTCCTCACAATCTCAATCTAGTATGTATTTTGCACTACGGTGAACTGATAGTGTAATCGTCTCACAGTCTATGTGGACGTAGGTGTACTACACTACTTTGGCCAAAGTGTTTCGGCAGTATTTAAACTGACGGTCATCTATCACTTGCACTAAGTCAGGTTCAGTTTGACTTAAGGCTATCTTATCCTACGCATAGGCTGAGTCCTTTCCGTGGGTAGTCAATCACCCTAGACTTCCTACATCATCTACTTAATCAGGAATTGGAATACAGTCAACAAGGGAATAGCTTGAATAGATAGTCCATAACTCCTAACATGGAATCCTTTATCCATGGAGTACATAGCTTTTCCTAGTTAACCTACTAACTTTGAAGCTTTAGACTACCTTGGTACTGGTTCCACCCTTGACCTAGTATTTAATAACTAGTTCCTCTTTTCCTTTATATAAGGAATTCAAGCAATATTCAAGTAAATTTATTTCAAACATTCCCTTTATAACATGGACTATCTATTCTTCCATAACTAGCTATAAATAGGCTTTTCCCCTTATGAACGAGTTTTCCTTTTATAAACAAGTCATTCCCAAGAATTCAAGCTATTCTATTGAAATCAAGCGATTTACTTAAAAACAAGTTTTCTCAAAGAAATTAAGTATTTCTTAATAACAAGCTATCCTTTTCACAAACCAGCATTCCTTTCACAAACAAGCTTTCCCTATGAGATCAAGATATTTCATAATAACAAGCTATTCTATTCCAACAAAATTTCTTCTTATACTTTCCTATTTTACTTCATATCACAAAGCAAAGTAATACAGAATTTAATCAAGCAGATTAATTAAATCAACAGAAGTATTTGAAAGACATTTCACATGCCTGTTTCCTTGTTGTAAATGATTCCAGTCTGCAGCTATCTCTCTTCCTTCTTTAGTATCACTCCTCTCAATTCCGGTTTCTATTACTGGTTTTGTATTTTATGCTTGCAGCACATAAAAATACCAGTCTCTCAATAATGGCGATGGGATATATGCAAATTGGCTCTCAAACAAATGCTATACAACAATGACAGAATAAGGTTCTCGAAGCATATGCTTCTACAACAATGATAGAATATGGTTCTCAACAAATGCTTCTACAGCAATGTCAAAATATGGCTCTCCAAAAGGAATTCGGATTTAAGTAAAAACAACTAGGAAATTCGTGTGTATGACAATGAGAGAAACTCCTATATATATAGGTTTTGAATTCTCATGCTTACTACATTGTAGGCATGAGAATTTGACACCTTTCTTATTGACAATGTCAACTTATGCAGTGGCAGTAATCTAGCAAGATACTTAGCAAAAAGGAGAGATGATTCGACCTAAATTATGAAGAATATTTCCACTCTCACATGGTAAATTACGAATGACAGACACCTACAGGTGTATTCATCATAGGCACCCAAAAATGGCGGATTTATCGCAGTTCATAAAATGTCAAAGTAAAAACGCAGCCATCTGGTTTTTATTCCGCCCCTCCCCACTCGCATTTCCAGTTGGAGATACTGCAGGTCGCGACTTGGTCTTCTGGCGTGAGGAGCTGCGCGCAGGTTTACCTTATTCCGAACTTCCATTTCCAGACATTATAGTTTTGCCCCATTTCATAGTTCGCAATTTTCAGCATAGCCAAGGTTTTAAAAAACGTATTTGATAAACCTTTGCAAAAGTTTATAATGTTTAACATTTAAATTCTTCATGGCATATTCAAACGAATTTTCCCAATAGACTATAGAAGTCGAAAATATTTTCTTTCTTATGGTAAATGCATTTTATTTGCCAAATGACTATACAAGTCTATTTTAATTATTTTCCAAGGTAATATTTATTTAAAAATATAAATAAAATGTTATATCTATATTTTGCATTATATCAAATATATACTATTATAGTTTTATTTACCGTATTTAAATATATATATATATATAATATTTAAATATTACTATAGATATATCTATATATTTTATTCTAGGTAAAACTATAATAACGTTTATATTAAATATATATATAAACACATTCATAAATTTACATTTAAATATATTTATACAAATTTGTATTTAATTATCCAAATACGTGTATTACGGGCCAGTCAGTGTACCCTTAATACACCTGTTTGTACAAACATGTATATATACGTTTGACTGTAAATTCCAGGCATCAATATAACGTTATAACAACATTATAGATAGTGTGCATATGTTTATAGGTGTGCCAGCCATGTATACGTATCCGTATGTATGCCATGCCGGCACATGTGTATGGCATAATAATTGTCCATCATACATCTGTATCGACATGTCATACATGTTGTTATGTACATATGAGTGGTACATGTATACGCATATACATCCTGTCTATACCACACTTATCAGTTCACATTTCACATTCAAGGCTTACAGAATAGTAAGTCAGTCAACAAGTAACACCACTCATAAAGCATAAAGAAGTAATCCAAAACTCCTAAGCTTAAGGATGACTTATTAAGACAACTCAATCTGATTCAGTTTCCAAAACCCTCAGTGAAGTGTGTGTATGCTCAACTGATCAACTTTACTGGTTATCCGACCAAGCCCCTCTCCCGAGTGATGTCTCCCCTCCGCCTAGAGAAATAGTTCCTGTTCCTGCATCCATTGGCACAAAACCATGGAAGTTACTTGCTCATAACATTTGCAGTATATATAAATCAATTATAAAACAAGACTAATTACTCTCCTTTATGCATTGCTTTATCCAAGAATAACTTCAATCAAGAACACAAAATGAGCCAATCATAACATGTAAAAATATTCTCAAATTGATAACAAGGTTCAACACATTTTATTCATTCAAATCCTTCCTTACATTTAGAATGCTCTAAGCATTACTAAAATAGTAACTATACAATTCCGGGGTGTAACACTTGAAGTATTTAGCTCTGCCACAGTTTGCATGTCATCAGCTTTGTATCTCTTTAATGTATGCCATATATTCGCATTATCATCTGAACTAAATACTCAAAACAAATCAGTCAAATCCAAGACAACTGCAAAAAAACTCAATACCACAGGTCAAGGATTTTACGGATTTGCTCCTAGATTTCCCCTGATCACGAGTTCACAAGGATACTATCCAAGTATTCCTACACCATGTATTGTTTTTGTTTCACTGTTTGGTCTAGTGTAACGATAATGAGAAGTATGTGATATTCTTGTTTAGAGCCAGTAGTTGCCAATTTCTTAAATTGCTGGGAAACACAACCAAGCTTCATTTTCTGCTTCCCATAGAGATGGTTAAGACTAAGAATGGTTTGTAGTCGGCTGAGAGTGTTATTAGTTGGCCAAATAATATAATTAAATAAAACTATAGTATAGGTAGCAAATATTTTATATACTTTTATATTACATGTTGTTTTGGGAAATTAAGTCCCCGACTAGTTTGTAAAGTCCCTTTCCTAATGTGCCCTGAATTTTTCAAATTTTTTTGTTTGACATTTTGTCAAACACTTTGCATGCAAACTAGTTTCTGAATATGTAGGAATCTATTATTGATTTTTACTTAATGCCTTGATTAAACAATGACATAAGATAATAACATGCAATACTAGACCTATTACTGGTTACTGTATTACATAAACAGCAGTGCAAAAGGACTGATACATGAAGTTACAGTGACTGAAGCAAATATGAAACTGCACTCTATTAAACCCAAATCGTACACCCTTTACTTCACATCATTGCAATTCTTACATGGCAGCATTAGTGTGATTTTATCAGCAGAAAATATACTGATTTCTGAGTATGAATTAGGACTGATTACAATGACAAGAGACTCAGATTTTGACATCAGACCATTACATTCCTGTAGCTGACATTGAAGACTAAACTCAACATTATTTCAATGGAAATTCTAAACACAAGACCACACCTGGAGTTGCTGCTTGGTGACTGAGAATGCTATGAGAAACCATGAAATGCTTCCCAGAATTGTACCTCCATCTATGCACAGCAGTGAGAAGCTTCAAACACAATCGTCCCTTCACACAAAGTGCAGCTCCATGACTTGTCATATTGAATATTGTCTCAGATGAGTGCATCAGATCTGGAAATGCATTATCCAGTGAATGAAAGGGGGTGAACTGCTGTAGGTGAATGACACGCCACAAAATAGTGCCTGCTGATCACAAACTGGAACAGAACTTTGTCACGCCTTCAATGAGGGTTTATTGTTGCCAACAACTGATGAAACAGCCTGAAAACACTTCTTTCTTTAGGCTGATATCGACCACCAGAAAGCCTTCAGTATTATCAAACCCTCAACAACTCGTCTCCAATGCAAGTAATTGTGGTGCCTAGGGTTTCTGTCAAACCTCTTCCTCTTAATCGGCTGATACAAACTCAGAATGAAATCAATCGTTATATTACTTGCTTCAACTGATAACATTCATGATTATAATCTCTTACTTAGAACCCTTGACAACTTCAAACTGAAAGCAATCAATCTCCTCGATTTGGTCACTGAAAATGACCATTAAATTTTCAATGAAGCACCTATAGAAAACCTGAATGGCTTCCCCAATAATCTCCAGCTAGGGTAAGATAGTTTCACTACCGAAACTAGTGCCCTAGGGTCTTCAAACCCACAGACCAAAGAAGCTTTAGAAAATCTCTCCAATGAAATAAGAAAATAACTTCAAGTAGTGATTCCTTCCTTAGTTTGTTTGATCTTGTAATTTGTCTTGTTTGCCTCATAAGCAGCTAACTCCCTGATTTGTCTTTGTCTGCTTGTCTTTATCGAACCTTAGCCATGATATTATTGTCCATAATATTCGATGGTGCTCTCCCTTTATTTTGAATGCAGCAATTAATACCAGAACAAGCCTTGTTTTGTCTTTTTCTGGCCTTGATCAATTTGTCTTTTCTTCTCTTTATTTTCTTCTGACTTAGCCGCTGGAATACTACAATATAATCGATCTTTGTAAACTTCTGATAAACCCCTAATACCCTGAAATCCTTTATTCCTGAATATTCATCTATACCTATAACTTTTCTTTTTTTTGAATTAAATACTGAGATTATTCTCATCAAACTGATTTACCAAATGAATTGCCATAAACAACTGTATATGATAACTATTCACCAAAATATCAAAATATCTTTAACCTGGTAATATCGCTTAACCCTGGAAATTTCGTCTTCAGAGAAAACTCACGAAATTTTCCAAATCACTCTCCACAGCCGAATGTTCTTGTAGCTCCCATTCTGAAACCAATAAGCTCAATGTGAACTTCGTCATGAATCCACTCCTAGAAAAGAGTTAGGTTTTTGTCCAACCCTTTCCAATTTGCTAAAGGTTTTCGTCCTCATAGATTTAGTTGAATCAAAGATTCAAGCTTCTGCATAAAGCATAGGAAATATCAACTCAATGATGGATGCCCAAATGCCTTGCACTCAACTCCTTTTAAAGGCTCTAATGAATCTTCTAGAAGAAGCCGACTTGTAACTAACCCCATCTTCTAGAAGAAACTTTATTTAATAAAGTGACCTTTTTAATATTTTATTATTTCCACTTTATTTTGATTAAAATAATCAATTAAAGTCATCCTTTTGAAATAATATTAATTTTTGGACAACTTAATCAATTAAATTAATTAAGTCACTTTACCACAAATTTGGGGACATTACATAGTTGGATTAGTTGTAATAGGGAGTCGTGATGGTTGGTCTTTTAACCACCGCCAACAATTATATGTAATTGGGTTCATTGTAGTTGGGACAGGATGATATTATTACGAGGACATTATGCTTCACTATGTTACATTTTGATGTCGACATAGTAAGAATGATTGTACTCTGGTTCTATTGCATTAATAAATGAAGTACTATTCTATACACATTGTTCGTACATGAATGTTTTTGTACATGTTTTGTATGTGATACTTCCATTTACTCATGTAGTACGTTGAATCTATTCTTGTGAGTAAACATGGTTCATTGTAAGCCAATATGGATAAAGAGTTAAAATTAGCCTTGATGTTTGACAGTTTTCTTTAGGATAAACAATTAAAATCCTTATTGGGAGTTGCATTCACAAAGGTTGGAATATAATTATTATCGTTTCTTAATCAAAAATTGGTTGTGGAGGGTTTCCAGCCAATGATATTGAGAACCTAGACAATATGGATCCTTACATGTAGGTCTATCTCTTCTTTCTAAATGACAGTATGAGAGTGGTTGATAATATGCTAATTACTAAGATAGGAGAAATAAATGTAATTGCTAGATGTATAACAAGCAAATTATGCAGATCTAGGTTTTGACTTTACAATTATGAACTTTAGATTCATTACAATTGATTTTGAATATGATGAGAATGTAAATGCGATATAGTTACTCATCCAAGATTGGCAAGTGTATGATTAATGTTTGAACACTTGAGCTAGAAATGTAGTCAACGGTTGAATCAGGAGGTTGTGTTTTGGTTTCAAGCAGTAGGAAACAAATTGATTTGTTCTACCAACCTCTCCCCTGAAGTTAGATAAGAGATACTTGATTCTAAAGTTCATATGTTCGAGAATTAATAGGCTGCTATGCAATAGCAGCCTGATCTTAACCTCATGGAGATAGGTCTCTATGCAAATTAGCAAAGAAGTTAATATCAGAAAAAATGAGACTACAAATGAAGCTGTAACAGGCTAACTTATTCAGAGATCTGTCACAACTGGAACTGCTTTCTCGACTTGAATTGTATCTGCTAACTAGTAAATACTGGATGAACCAGCCAAATCACAAGCAGTTTAGATCAGTAAAAGTATCAAGAAGTGTTTCTATACGAGAAAACGTAATCTACGGTTTCTAGGTGAAAGTAAAAGTATCTTAGATCAGTAAAAGTATCAAGAAGTGTTTCTATATGGGAAAATGCATTTAAATTAGTTAGGTATGGGCAATCTGGTCATCATACCTGCAACTAATGGCATTATGATATATAAATATTTTGGGTCTTGAAACCCAAACGCAACCTCCTGATTCAACTTTCGACTACATTTTGTTGGCGTAACAATCAGCACCTCATGAGTGTGAGTTGGTACGGACAGCTATGCACAGTGCGTAATGTCTTCTCTTCAAATTAGGAGGGGAAGCTCCCTCTTTTGCTAATATGCGTGAAAAAGTAAAGTATTCTAAATCCTATCTTTTTGACTCAACAGGAAGAGGCACAAGATTAAGAAAACCAAGGACGTTGCACCTAAGGATTTTCTCTGGTTTTGCAGGTCTTTAACTACAACTAAAAACTAAAAGCTTTAAACTATCCAATCTCCTCAAGAAAATAGAGCATGAGGAAAAGGAGCAGGAATGTGATTATACGATAAACTTCAGGTACAAACTCACAACGTGAAGGCAAGGTGGCACAACTATTTGCTTGGCTGGGAAGAATTTTATTATAAACAAACAAAATACACGATAAACTAAGTACAGATTCACAACGTGAAGGCAAGGTGGCACAACTATTTGCTTGGCTGAATAAGTTTATTGTCACACACATCAAACGATAAGCTTTAGGTACAAATTTGCAACATGAATGCTAGGTGGCACAACAATTTACTCATCTGAATAGGCTTATTATTAACAACATAAGGTAAGCAACTAGGACAGTAAATTGCATAGACGAGACACACATACAATAAAAAATCGAACTAGCAATCCCATTTAACTAAGCTTCGAATAAACACCATAGTAATAACATGAAGGCAAGGTGGGCACAACTATTCATTAGTACAGTAATCACTCATGAACAGATCCAAAATAACAATATTATAGGCAAGGTGGGCAAAGCATATATTTCTATCACGTGCAAAATTTATTTACAAATGATTTGAAAGCTCTTATTTATAGACATCAAAGGTGTAGGCAACCCTAAAATCACCGTGAGTCAACTACAGTCTCGCAACATGCAAGATTTTATTCTCCAAGTCTAAATAAAAGAAACTATATAGTTAATTGGAAAGTTACCATCAGTTAACCGATACAAACAATACTAATTGGACATGTGCAACATGCACATCCTTATTGAAAAGAAAACTAACTGCTAACTAACTAAAAGTCCATCCTCCTACGAAGATATCTCCAAGAATGAGATAGGCGTTCCTGATATCAACAATGAAAACTCAAGAACTGACGTTGAGTTAACTGATGCTTCTGACTCATCCTCGTAAATAACTGCAGGATCCAACTGGGTGTCTACTACAAGCCCTCTCTATTTATCATCTCATCCAGGAATTTATCAATTGTATCATCACTTGGCACTCTGACGCTATCCACGATGATGAACTGCCTTTCTAACTCTATGTCTCCTTCCTAGATCACCCTCTGACTGTCTCTAATCTCTGTAGTCACCTTCTTGAAACTGACAATCAACATTGAGAATTCCTCCAACTTGGATGCCTCAGGATCTCCACCTAGGTTATCACGAACTAGCTCCTCGAACTCAACCTGAACTGCCTCTAGCTCTGTGCATGTACCATCTTCACACCGATAATGGCATGAGATCTGAGTGATGAACTCGCTAATAAGTCTGAGAGCTAAAAAAACCTTTTCCTGAAGCGTGGCCATCTTAGCAAAAACTCTGTCATACATTTCCACTTTGCAAAGATGCAATTCTCTCCAAGTGAAAACCTTCTTTTTATCTTCTACTGCTTCATTGGCGTCATAGGAAACTGCAAGCTGTGATATGAGAATCAGATCCTTCAGCCTATGCTCTGCTATGAAAACCTCGAGCTCCTAAATCCTCTGACGAATACCATGTGCATCAACTCTCAACTGATACAACTCTGTAAGGAGAAGTCGGCCTGCAACAATGGAGTCCTCAATCTAGGTGTACAAAATCTTCCCTCAGCTGACCAAATGACCAAGCCTCTACTGATCTGTGGTTGTCTCTCGAAGCTATGGGAGTAAAGGTGCCTGCCCTGTGTTTCCATGAAGCAAACTTGAGATGTATTGTCGGAGCTGCCTGACTTCAGCCTTGAGGGCTGCCTTATCTTCACCATCCTTCATGACACACTCCTCCAGATTACTCGCGACGACCTTGAATAGGCTCATGTCAGTGTGTCGAGTACTCTTACCTAAACTTGCTTTGACGAAGGTAAAGTCACCAAAATCAACCTCATCTAGGTTCTTGCCTTCTGGAGGTGTAGCGACCTCTATGATGAGCTCTACTTTAGGATTCTTCTGAATGTTGACCTACTTTTTGATCCTCTTATTCGACCTATCCTGATAAGGATCACCGAATTTGGACAAGTCAAGCTGATATGAAGGCATACGCCTTTCTCTACCCAATGACCTCTCGAGCCAAGATGAATGATTAACGTCGTTCCCTCGAGGAGGAGCTACTCCTGTTGTGTCAACCACTAGCGGATCAACTGGAATGAAGGTCTCGTGCACTGGAGACTCAGGCTCCGAATCAATGTCGATAGGAGATGATGAAGGTGAAAAAGGTGGACCTGGAGATGATGAATCGGCCTCAGTTTGTACTACTGGTTCTACTAGAACTACTGGCCCTCTCTCAACCTGTTTTCGTTAAGTGATGCTCTTCCCTTTTGAATTCACCCCAACCTTGACTCCTTCAGGTGGCTTCAAGATAACTTTGACTCGAGGCTTCGCCATAGAAGTAGAAGGTAATGAAGAAATCCCTACTGGCGGCTTTGTGACTGGAATTACTCTTCACTTCCGCTTTCTCTCACGGAAGTACATGCTCGTTTTAATAATTGATCTGAACAAATTCTTTACTAAAGTATTCACTAGAACATACCAATCAGGTTGGCGAAGTGGCTGGCGAGCGACTTGGTCTTTAATGAACGAATTGAGGAGCACTTCTCCATCATCATCAGACAAACCCTCCACATCTTCTGACAGGAGATCAACAATCTGTGGGAGATTAAGCCTATAGTAATGACGTCGACGCACCTCAAAATCATCCTCGCAATTGACCCAAAAGTCCTCAAGTGCTGCCGAATGTGAATTGCTTTGCTCCAACCTTGCTGAATAATGACCCAACGGATCATAGGTACACCTCTAAGGAAAACACTCGAGCCAGAGTTTCTCTAACTCATTCGCCATTAGCTTGCAATCAGCAACTGTCTTACACTTGTAAATACCTAATCCGAAAGGAAAGATGAAAGTTGACTTGTGTCGATTGCGAAGGAAAGTGTGAACCTTGTGTGCTCGTCTCATAAACTCCATGAAAAGGACTTTGTCTGACGGGTACCTCGGTAGCATCAGAGGCTCTCCTGTGTAACCATACACACGGGTATATGTGAAAGTAGGGAATTGGATGAACCAATCCGCCCAACTCTCCATTGTTGTCTTGGCCTATGGGAAAATTATAACATGCATCTCGTTGTCTAAATCCCTGACCGTCATCATAAGAAAGTGATCATTCACCGCCTTAAAGTCCTGTTCATCTTTCGAAAACTCTAACTGAGAGTAGGATTTGTGCACTCGTTGAACGTCAAGAACTCCATGAGTCTTTAATAGTCTAAAGCTGCCTTGAAACACAACCAAGTAAACTAGAAAAGTCACCATATGAAATTCGTGCTTCCTCAGGAATTTTGTAATCTACTGGTGAAGATATTCACTAATAAACATTGCCCAATCAAAGGTTTCTTTCTTGTCGATAGCTCGAGAGATGAGGTAGAACATCCATGGTCGGAAAATTCTTGTGTCTTCCTAACCTGATACCCGGTTGAGTAAAGTTATTAAGATGGCAATCTCGTCCTTAAACTCACCACACCCAACTTTCTTCGGCAGGTTGGTTTTCTGAACTTTTAACCATCGCTGAGCTACTTTCTTCTACGATCTATCCTTGTCCTCTTCCCATATCCTGTCACAATTTGGAATGGATACTGTAAAGTGATCTGAACGTGGAGGGATAGAAAATCATTTCTCAATGTCCCTCGGTTTGAGGCTACAAACGACCCTTCCATTGGCTGATCTGATTTGTCTGGTAGACGAGTCATAATGCTTGATGCAAGCGATTACAAACTCTAGATCGAAGACCGAGATGGGAATGGATGCTACTGCAATTAACCCCAAACGCTCAAGGTTTCTGACTGTAGTGTTGTTGATACCCTCCAATGTACTCAAATTGATGACGGGATAAACATGACCAAAGTCAGTATCGGTAGTTTTCAGAAAATCATGAACAAAGACTTGTTTGGCCTTGTAATCTATGGGATTGTACTACATTCTAAACAAATAGATTATAGATTGTAAAGTTGGGTATGTTTGGACAACTTTTAGAAAAGGTTAAAAAAGCTCGAAGATAGGCTAAAAATAGCAAGTAGAAGTGAATTTTTTTGGAAAAATTCTGAGATATGGGTTTTGTGTGGAATCAAATTCTAAGACAAGCTAGATTGACAGAATTGCGAAAAAATGGGATATAGGCCTGCATGCAAAAGGTTTTCAGTCGAGATTTGAATTGGCAGTTAGGGGCACTAGGGGCAATTTTTCCTGCAAAAATATGGAACGTGGGTTTTGTGCAGAACTGAATTCTAAGACAACCCAGATCGACAGATTTGCGAAAAAATGTGTTTTAGGCCCACATGCAAAGAAAATTCTGGAAAAAAGCACAGTGCTCTAGAATAGAGGCAGCAGAGCAATTTTCACAAAATAATCTAAGACATGGGTATTGTTGTTGATGCTGAAATACACGAACCCAAATGATGCGTTTCTGAAGATTTTTCCTTTTTCTTTGACATGCGAAGAATACCTAAGATGAGAAAAGAGGAAATAAGACAAAAGATAGAAGTTTTGTGTTTTGTTTTAATCTTCTTCTGTAGAAATTCGCCTATGCTTGAAATGGATCTGATTAAACTTGCATGCAAATGGAAAACAAAGTCTGAAATATTCTTCCTTCGAACATTCTGAATCTGTAGCTACAAAGAACAGTGAATTCTGACACTTTTAGCACCTTCAGATCATTTTTATGCTCAAGAAAAACGTGTTTAATCAACTCATAATGAGAAATAATGGACGCCATATGCATAATATATAAGAATTTATCCTCAAAGGCATGTCAAATGCATGCACAGCCTTAGAAAGTGCGCTTGAACTCTAACTGGACCTTCAAAACCCACGCATGGCCTATAGTTGGCTCTTAAATTAGTTAACTGAATGAAGAATATGCCCTAATTGGGTGCCACCTTCACAATTTCAGTTAACTGGCACATGCAAGCTGATCTCGCTCAGTTACAGACTACAAATAGGCTTAGAAGAAAATGACGTTGAAAACAATTAACTGAAGAGTTAATTGTAGTTAATTGAGTCCACCTTTCATGCGCATCACTTCTCTTGAGTTCAAAAAGTCAACCTTTGACTTTAGGCGCCTCTCTCCAAACTTAGCCAATTTCTTAAAAAATTGATTTTGAAAACCTCACCGGAGCTCACGTTTGACCATTGATTCTGATTGACTGACATGTCGGATTGACTGGCTGACAATTTCATTGAAGAGCAAGATCAAATCTGACAAAAGACTCCTTGAGGTGACAAACCCTAATTCATCCATCTAAAGCCTCAAAAAGCA
This sequence comes from Sequoiadendron giganteum, assembly GCA_007115665.2. Taxonomy (NCBI): domain Eukaryota; kingdom Viridiplantae; phylum Streptophyta; class Pinopsida; order Cupressales; family Cupressaceae; genus Sequoiadendron; species Sequoiadendron giganteum. The sequence goes on along the minus strand of CM021109.1, from coordinate 22,481,787 downwards.
AGGCGCGCCTGGCCTTCAAGGGCGCTTTTGACCTCAGACTTGGAAAATTTTCAATGCATTTTCCATCATTTTCATAGTGATTCTGACCTCACTTCACTTTGTGTTTCCCGGTGTTCGGCAAAACCACAGAACTAGCTGACTGGCTCACTACGGAGTTGGTTGGATTTTGAACAAGAGCTCCTGGAGAGCACTTCTCGTAAAAACATTGTTTAACTTAAAAACATGGGCGCCCCTAGCCTCCAGGGGTGCTTTTCCTCCCAGACTTGGCCATTTCTCAAACTGGCTAAAATCCACTAAACCTCCGGCTACAGGCTGTTGAGAAGTCATCTAACCCGACTGAGATATGCAACAGAAATCTGGAACCAACACGGACAGGATGAGCACCTGAAACCTTCAAATAGATTGAATTCAAGGCACCAAAACCTTGGGCACCCCTGGCCTCTAGGGGCGCTTTTGCCATTTCTGGACATTTCTGATCATGACTAAAACCTCAAGTTTGACCCCTGATACCGGCAACTTGGCAACTCTGATTCACTCGTTGATGGATGCGTTACAAAGCCAGATCAAAACTAAAACAAACCTCCTAGGTGTCATGATCAAAAAACTTCATCTAAAGCTCCAAAAAGATGGGAGCCCCTGGTTGAGAGGCACGCTTTTCACTCCAGACTTAAGTCACTTTTTCATTTCACTCGTTTTACGTTCAATCTCCATTTTCAGGTGCTAGACAGATCCATTGGACTGGTTGGCTAGCTCGTCGCAAAGCTAACAGGATTCCGGAGAGGACATCTTGGAAGAGACAAGTCGTAAAAAGTTGATCTAGGCCTCCAAAATCAAGGGCACCCCTGGCTCATATGTGCGCTTTTGCATCCAGACTTGGAAAATTTTCAAGCATTTTCACCTTGTTGAAAATCCCCTCCAAGACGAAGCCTTTTTTTGGACAAAACTTGCCATAGAAACATCATCGAAGCATTTTGAGCTTAGCTTTTGACACCTGGCACCTGGCCATTTGCCATTGAAGAGTTCAAAGAACCTAACTTTTAACTTGAAAAAAACGAAAACTACCCACCAAACTTAAACTGAGTTTTAACTGAATCTGACTTCACCATTATGACCGTGAAGCAAAATAAGCCAATCAAAACAATTTTCAGCCAATTCTGACAAGTTTCAAATTTTTAGGGTTTTTGACCTAAAAATAGGGGTTCAAAACCCTAATTTTCATTTTTCTCAAATTTCACTAGTATCTTTGTGGCATCACACCGACTCAAAGTCCATACTTGATTTGCCCAAAAACTACGTTTTGACATCATTTTGACAAGGTTTAGACTATTTTAAGAAAAATGCCTTAATGAAGCAAAAAATTTGGTTTGGGTACAACACATTCTAGCTCAAGTGTTCAGGCATTAATTACACCCTTTCCAATCTTGGATGAGTAACTATTTAGCATATACATTCGCCTCCTATTCAAAATCAATCGTAATGGATCTAAAGATCATAATTGTAAAGTCAAAACCTAGATCTGCATAATTTATTTGTTATACATATAGCAATTACATTTATTTCTCCTATCTTGGTAATTAGCATAGTATCAACCACCCTCATACTGTCATTTAGAAAGAAGAGAAGGTAATAAAGGTAAAAGTATCTTAGATCGGTAAAAGTATCAAGAAGTGTTTCTATATGGGGAAATGCATTTAAACTAGTTAGAAATGGGCAATCTGGTCATCATACCTGCAGTTAATGGCATTATAATATATAAATATTTTGGGTCACAAGACATTCTTGATGCTCTTAGTGTTATTTTTTTCATGGTTTGACCCATTGTTTCAGTACTTTCTGAGTACTCACTCTGCTACCAAGTGATAAACAAGTGGTAATTGGTGTGGGCTTGCCTACACATAGCGGGTGTGTCCAAATGCACCATATACCCTTTGGATGCACTTTAAATGCAGAAAATTGCCCTATCTAATTGCATTCTCCCTTCTTTGCCATTCGCTACTGCATTTAATTTCTTTGAGCTCGTGATTGAAGGGATTGAAGAGAAATTTCTTCAAGTATATTTCTTATTCTCTTATTTTTTTCAGTATTAGTATTAGATTTATGATTCTTATGCTTTTCATAGATAATGAAGGAGTCAATATCCAGATAATGTTTCATTTTAGTTGGTGTTTCAATTAGCACCTTTAGAGCGTGTAATACTCAAACTATTCTACAGTTTAAGAAAGGAATCTAACTACCATATTTCAGCTGAAAGAAACTAACTTGTTTTCATGCTAGGGTTTCCTTTACATTTTGAACGGAAAGAAATACAATTTTAATTAAATACATAATATTCAACTTCTCAACTAACTCTTAAATTTACAGTTCAGCTGAAAAGCAACAACTAACTGATTTCATATAACTGTAAATACAAAAGAACAACAACTAACTTTTCTTTGCTTTCATAAAGTAAGAGAAATAAATACAACTATGAATTAAACATGCTAAATACTTCAGTGAATTAAGAGAGAGAATGAGTACAAGAAAAATGCAGCTTTGATGGCTTCCTACTGGAATATTGCACAAAATCTTTTGTATCCAAGGGAAAAAGAAATATCATCAAGGGCTTTACCGCCCATCCGAAGACCTTCTGGCCTCCCTTGTTTCTTCAACTAAAGAAACCCATCCCTTCACGAGGGTAGTTAACAAGGATCACAATTTATCATCATGCCTTTGAGCCTAGTGTCAAGGACCTATACCACTTGATCGATCCTTCACTATGGGTAACTCCCAACTAGAACGATCACTCTGACCAGGGGTATATCCGGTACTTGATAGCTGACAAATGCTTATCTAGCATAGTACCTTGGCCAAAGATTCATCTTGTGCCGTCAGCACTCTCACCCTTGCTCGGCATTTAATATTCTTATTTCATTTATTTAATTACATCAAGGATTCACCTTGCAATATTAGTTTTCAATCAGGTGAAGTTTCCTTACAGATTTACAGAGATGAAATAGAAATTACGAGACCCAAACCAATATTCCCTTTCACAATAATCATAAGCATTATGTTTTGATTTGGAAGTTAAGGGAGGAACACTTTATCTATCTCAGCTAAACGTTGCTCACAGTTCAGATTTTATCCATCGTTTGGCCATAAACTTCTGACATGAACCATTCAGTTGAATTTAAAGAAAAAGTATACGTTCAGGAGTTTAAGAAGAAGAATATAAATGTTTCATCTCAGATAAATTTGAATAGATAGAAGAGAGAGAAGTTTCGATTTAGACAAGAAGGTAACAGAGCATAGTATTTTCAATGGCAGCTTGACTAGCATTCACTTTACTTTCAAAGAAGAAAAAGCAGAGAGTTCGAAGTAATTATTTCTCTAGCATTTCATTCAATGAAAGTTTCTTCTAAAAAAATACGAGTTCTTCTAAAACATTCAGCAGGACAAGAACTCTTTGATATTACTGATAAATCATGAGAAATGCCTGAACAAAACTTTTCTATCGAAGCTAGGTTAACAAATTTGCAAATCACATTACGTGCCTGATTGAGAAACACAATAACTCGATGAAACCCCGCACTGGATTCTCCAAATGATTGGCGCAGGAGACTCGGTCTCAAACCACAATTTTCACTATGCCCGACTATGAAGATTTGACAACCACCCCCAGAATTCGTCTTTGAAAGAAGAAGCACTAAGAGAGGACGATGGAAGAGTTGACAAGATATGCATGGAACAAGTGTGATGCTAAATCCGAATGAAATGAGACTCAAAAATGAATGAGAATGATTCACAATGTAGCAAAAGGCGAATGCAAAGAAATCGAGCCCGCATAGAATAAGTGAGAAGAAGTGAATGAAAAGGAGGGCCTTCCAAAATAATACGAATGCTCTAAGAAAACCCTCGACCAAGACTACAAGAGCCCTCGACTGCATGGCTTCCATCTTGGTCGTTTCTTCCAAAGGCACGATGGAACGATGGCAGCGAAAACTTCAGCCTTCAAAACCACCGATGACTCCAACTTCTATTCAAATAAATTTTGACTTTAGACCTTACTTTATGTTTTATATTTAAATCGATGGCAGAAGAATTTTAGTTATTATTGTTAATTTAATATTTATAACCATTGCAATTTCCCAAGATATATTTCGAGAATTGGTTTGCTCGCTCCAAAAGGAGATTATTAATAAATAATTAAATTGACTTGTTTAACAATAATTATATTAAATTTCTTATGGCCAAGTTATGACTTTGATGCACCGTCTTACACTGACTCAAGGTTTGATGATTGAATTGATCCTTTGTTAACCACATCCTCTCCTTGATGATAGTTCATTTTTCCCTCGAGTGTTGGTGATCCTACAACCACTTGACAACAAGACTAGGGTTAGACCATTCACAACGTATATATATACATGTTTAAATATAGTCTCATCATCATTATATACATTTCCGCATAAAAAGAAAATCATTCACATTTACATTTACGACATATGAAACAATTATTTTATCCTCAATTTCACTTTCAAATGAAGAGTAGTACTTGCACTAACATAATGACCATAATTCCATTGTCATAAACATGTTTAAGTTAGAGGGGATGTAACTGAGTGTTTAGTGGAAATGGACAGCTATGCATAACATTAACTGCTCTTCAATTTAGGAGGGGAAGCTCCCTCTTTTTCTGATGGTTGTGTAAAAGTAAAGTGAACTAAGTTCATATCTTTTTACTCAACGGCAAAGCACAAGCGTGATAAAACACAACGTGTTGCAGCTAAGGTTTTCTCTGGTTTCTGCAGATCTTAACTACAACTAGGCTAACTTTTAATCTATCCTATTTCCTCAAGAAAAACAGAGCAAGAGGATATAGGAGCTATTTGGGAATGGTTCGATCACTTAAACGAACTGTCTCTTAGAAAGCATCTGAAGGCTCTGAACTTCCAGATTTACGCCAAAATAGAACTCATGCAAGTAATCATCAAACAGTAGGCTAGATCTCAAGATTCCCAAGGAGGCGCAATGCTCTTTCCAAGGTGTAGGCTGAAATGTAGACTACTAGAAACAACATATAACGATAATCCTGCTCTCTAGATTTCCAAGGAGGCGAGGTGCTCTTTCCGAGGTGTAGATTGAAAGAATGATTATTTGGAACAACATACAAATACAGATCTAGAGAATTTCAGATCAAAGGCACATGGCTCTCTTGATTTATTTTCTCAACTTCGATCAAAGATTACACTTTGGGACAACAATTTGCATGAAAGAGACAATCACACAACAAGCGATCAACCAATAACACATGAACATAGATCGAACACACCTATCTGAATAGAAAGAATGCAAGTTGTGCTCAGCATTTAGCTATAACAAATACGATTCAAGAACATATGCTAAGCGAACAAAGTTGAAGGCTTTTGAGCTTAGCGTTTTGCTACCGTGAAGTATAGTTAAAAAATAATGAGCAAAGGCTGCTCTTATTTATAGAAGCTCAAAGGAGTAGGCAATCGTAAAGTCTTCTTGAGTTAACAATGAGTTCTTGCCAATCTGCAAGATTTATTCCTATGTCTAAAAGTAGGTAACCTAGCAGTTAACTAGAAATTCTACTTCAGTTAACTGATTCTAAACTAAAAGAGAACTCCAATATACAAAAGTGTCTCCAAAGATAGACATGCACAATTAGTGGGACAGTGAGTTAACTTGGAAAGAGGCACCAAGTTAACTCCCATGTCTAATGTCATCCTTCGAGAGTTAGGACATCCTAACTGAGAGTTCACACCTCATCAACTCGAGTCATCTGCTCCTCTAACCAGTCGTTGATTGTCTTTGCCTTTGGACAACTGATACTTTGCAGGATGATGACATGTCGTCGTAACATCTTCTCGCCACTCACAATCTGCTCCTGGTATTCAATCTTCTTTGCAACTGCATCATCAAGTCTTGCCGACATGGCTGCAATCTGACTTAACCTACAGTCAGCAAGGTCACCGCAGAAACTGTTACGGATGAGGTCCTGAAATTGTGTTTGTACTTCAACTAGCTCGACGTATGCACCTCCTTCATGTTGGTATTGGCAAGGGATGGATGTTACCAATTTTCTCATGAACTTCATAAGACTTTCCATGATTCGTCTGTACTCAATTAATTCCACAGAGTTTGTATCATAAGCTTTCACTTTGTATGCAAGTTGTTCTTTCCAAGTGTAAAGTTGTTGCTTGTTTTCGTCTGTAGTGACTGATTGGTACGCCATCTACAAGTCTAAGATAGTGATTTCATCTTGAGGCCTACTCTTTGCTATGCCTTGCTCTAATTCCTAGATCTCCGCGCGAAGATCATGGTCTTTGTACCTTAGTTGGTATAGCTCTGCAAGTATGTACCGGCCCCTAACAACAAACTCTTCCACTTGATCTCTCAAGTGCTTTCCATATAGGATCAACTGAATTAGTTGATTTTTTTTTGCGGGGAGCTCTAGCATTTGTAGAAGCAAAGCAGTGGCGTTTGATGTACCATGCATCAAGTTGGAGATATATAGTCGTAGCTGCTGGTTTTCAGTCTTTAGGGCTGCTTTATCTTCACCATCTTTCACCACTCTTTCTTTGATGCTCACTGACACAACCTCAAAGAGATCCACCTCAACCTGACGCGTGCTCTTGCCAAGGTTGATTTTCAACAAGGTGAAATCATCAACCTCTACCTCATTTGCATTTCTATCATTAGGTGGTGCGGCGGTCTCAATAACAATCTCATTGTCAGCGTTCTTTCCCACATGGACTTGCTTCTTGAGCTTCTTCTCCGATGTGTCTTGATAGACATGGTCAAATTCTAAGAATTCCAGTTGGTAGGACGGCTTCCTTCTCTTCCTACCTAGGAGATTCTCAAGCCAAGAAGAGTCTTGACTAACCTCACTGCAAGGATGGATGCTAGTCCTATGAACTCTTGACGAGTGGGATTGTGTTGTGACGTTGCGTGGTGGCAAATCCGTCTCTAAGTCAATATGGATCGATGATTGCTACGGTGGTGGCAGAATGGGAGGTCTGCTTCCATCTCTGGTACTGTCTCAGCTATAACTATCTCCATTTCTGACACTATTTCAGCTGTGTTTGTGGCTATCTCTACATGTTGTTCTTTTTGATTTGTATCAGCAATCGACATTTTTCCCCTTGTATGCCTTGACATTCTGGCTCCTCTAGGAGGGTTACTCCATATCTTTTGTTTGGGTTTTCTCTTGATGTGGAAGGTAGTGAAGTATCAACTGGTGGCGGATCTGTGTCTAGAATGACTACCTTCCATGTCCTTTTACTTTTCAAGTAGAGTTGGTTGTTTCTGACAACTCTGCTTGTTCTTTCCTCAATGGACGTACTTTCCTTGGCATACCAATCCACGGCTCGAAGTGGTTGCGAGTCAACTTGATCTATGAAGAACAAGGGAAGAATGAATTCCCCATCATCATCAGATAACCCTTCCACGTTCTTTGAGAAGAAGTCAGCAATTTGTGGAAGCGTGAACTGGCTGTAGTTGCACCTTCGCACTTCGAACTCGTCTTCGCAGTTGTACCAATAGTCCTGCATGGAAGATTTGTGTGTAGAGAGGTGACCAAGGCGTGCTGAATAGTGAACCCAAGGATCATATGACCGTCTTTTGATGAGATACATAAGGTTAAGTCTCGTCATCTCATGACTCATAGCCTTGGCATCAGTTGTTGATCTGCACTTGTAAAGTCCCATCTAAAAAGGAAAGTTTGCAGCCATCTTGCATTTGATGCGTAGAAGAGAATGTGCCTCGTGCAATTTCCGTAAGAACTCCATGAAGGCCACCCTATCTGATGGATAGCGGGGTAACATGGCGGGATAACCCGAGTACCCATACACATGGATGTAGGTAAAAGTGGTGACTGGATGAACCAATCTGCCCAATTTACCATTGCCTCCTTGGTTGCTGGTGAGATACGTATATGCGACCCATGATCGAGGTCTCTCACGGTGTGCATTAGGAATTGATCATTTACTCGCTTGCAATGTCTTTTTGATTATGTGAACTCAAGCTGCGAGAAATGCTCGTGAACCTTTTGCACACCCAAAGTTCCCACAGTGTTCAACACTCTAAACTAGCCTTAGAAGGCAATTAGATATACGAGGTATGAACACATGTGGAATTCGTGAGCCTCTAAGAAACTAATCATCTATTTGTGGAGAGTATCACTGATCAAGGTGGGCTAGTCAAAATGTTCTCTGTTGCTCACAATTTGAGCGATGACATAGTACATCCATGACTGAAATTTGTTTGCCTCTTCTTGATTCGTAACATGGTTGAGTAGAGTAATCATTACTGCATATTCATCTCCGAATTCTCCACATCCTACATTCTTTGGCAAGTTGCCTCTTTTCTCTTTAAGCCATTTTTCTGCCATTCTCTTCTAGCATTTTTCTTTCGATGCATTGAATGCCTTCTTGCATTCTCCCATAGATACGACCAAGTGTTTTGCACATGGTGGAATGGTGAAGCACCTTTCAATATCCCTAGGCTTAAGGTTGCATATCACTCGTCCATCTATTGATCGAATCTCTCGTGCGGTAGGGTTGTAATGCTTTACACAAGCTATTACAAATTCTACGCTTTGTGCTAAGATGGGGAATGATGTTGTTTCAAACAATCCAGATTTCTCAATGTTCTAAAGTGTGCATTGGTCTATGCCTTCCAACTTTTCTAAGTTGACCTCTGGGTGTGCCCGATGCAGATCGGGTCAACCGTTTCCAAGAAGTCATGAACTAAGATCGTTTTGGTCTTGTATTCGACTTGGGAGAATTGCATTTTGAAAACCTTGAAGATTGACTGTGCACACGATACTGTTCGGACAACTTTTTTTGAAGTGGCTAAAAATAGCCTCGCTAAGGGGTAATTTTTATGAAAATCTCTAAGACATGGGTTTTCTTGGGAATAATTTTCTAAATGGACCTAGAATGTCAAAAATTCTAAACAATTACTATTTCTTGTACATGCAAGAACCCTTCGGGGCAAAGGTTTTAGAGGTAGTAGAGGCTTATTTTTCTCGAAAAAATCTAACACGTGCGTATTGTAGGTGCTTCAAAGCTAAACAAACCCAGTTTTTTTTTTTTTTTAAATGGTGACTTTTTCCAAAAACCCTAAAAAAAAGGGGTAGCGAGGCAACTTTTTCTAGAAAAATCTGGCACGTGGGTTTTATGGCCAATGATATGCTGATCATACCTAGAAGGCCAGATCTGTGAATAACTGTCATTTTCTTGGACATGCAAGAAGATCTAAGACAAGAGTAGAAGAAATGTGAGGGGAGAAGCTAGAAGTTATATGTTGTTGTGAATCTTCAAGAAAATCACGCCTGGAGATGCAAACACTGAGAAATTGTTCCTTTGTGCAACCTGTTCTTGAAAACACGAAGAACGCTAAGAATAGCTTTCGTTAGATCTTCAAATGGATCTGGAGAGAAAATATTTGTGTTTGAGCTCTTCAACCTGCAAGAAATAATGAAGAATGGATGCCTAGATGCTTTGTCTTTAGCAATTTTGAGTTGAAAGCGTCAATTGGGCATCCAAATCGTGATTAGGGGAATCACCTCCGTGATTGGCAGTTAACTGAAGCATTTCCACCTGTTTTGGGACGTTTGGGCATGAAGGAGCTTTCAAATTATCTTAACTCAAGTCAACTATGGTCTACTTTGACTTTAGGCGTCCAAGTCTTGAGAGTTGAAGATTTTCATCTTTTTCCTATGACGAAGTGCCTTTGTTTGATCCCTGATTTTGGTTGCTCGATTGATCTTGAAGCCTTGTTGACATATCCACTACAGAGTTGGATCAACTCTGTAGAGGTGTGCTCGGGAGCTAGAAAACTTAAAACCTGAATCTGATGCCTCAAATCCTTGGGCGCCTTTTCCCAAAAGAGTGCTTTTTTCGCCAGACTTAGTCATTTTCTTGGGTGCTTTTCGATTTCTCCAGTTTGACCCTCTGTGCTTTGATCTGAGATCATTGATGATCGACGATCCTCGTGAACGTGCTGAGACATTGGATAGATAATTGGTTCGGTCTCAAAAAGGATGACTTACCTCGTAGGTTCTGAAAGTTGATTTAGAGATCTCAAAAGTTTGGGTGCCCCTGGCTTGCAGGGGTGCTTTGGACCTTTTGTGCTATGATTTCCACTTTCCAATCTTTCATGAACAACTCCAGTTCGATCTTTGTTGTCGGGTGTTTGATTTTCTAGTTGAATTTATTGATAGTGTCATTGCTGAGATTGATCAAAACAGAGGACTTCCTGGAAGTTACGAAGCTTGAAGACTACATCTAACTACCCAAAAAGTTGGACACCTATTTCTAGGAAGGTACAATTTCTTTGACACTTAGTCAATTCTTCATGTTCTTCATCGCGCCTTCCCCTCCAGTGTTTTTTGCTTGATCTTCGTCTGTGAATGCTTGACATGTCCTGTGAGCTTGCAACTGGATTGATCGCAAAGCTTAAAGGATGTTGAGTAGATGCCTTGGAGAAAGTAGTTGCTGAAAACCACAACAAGTGACTCAAAATGATGGTTTCCCCTAGCTAGTAGGGGCACTTTTGCCTTGATTTCCATTGATTTACCCTTCGTTTCGTGTGCTCAAACGATCAAAATCTACCGTCGTTTGATATGTCTTGTAGATTGGCAAACAGGTTCCTCGTAGAGCTGAGCTGATGCCGAGGAGATCACTTGGAGATGAGCTTACTCAAAAACTATCATTTGGATAGTCTTATTCTTGGGCGCCCCTGAGCTACAAGGGCACTTTTTCCCATGTTTTGACTGCCATGTTTGATGATACTTGCTTTCAACGTCTTCTATCTTTGTCTCCATCTGTCGGTGATGGATGAATCAGGTGAACGTGCTTGATGAGGCGTCAGAAAGCCAGCAAAATTACGAAGGAGATGACTGTCTTAGCAAAACGTGATGACTGCCTTTCCCCTCTTGGACTCATGGGTGCCCCTGGCCAGTAGGGGCGCTTTTGGCTACAACTTCATCATTTTCTTGAAGGTTCTCACCTCTTCGCACTTCGCGTTCGTCGTGTTGCCAACTGTGTTGATCACCACCATCGACCATGCGAACGCGTTCACCGTAGCAATTGCTTTCACCATGCTGCGTGTACGGGTGTTTGAAAATTTCACCAAGGCATCGACTATGTAGCATCTTTCTTGTAGCAAGGCATGCATCTTCCAGACTTAGAATATTTTCAGCATTTTTCAACCTTTGAAAATCCCCTCCGTCGTGAAGCATCTTTTCGAACATTTTCTGCCATGGATTCTTCCTTGAAGCTTTTGTGGCTTGGATCTTGACACTTGGTACTTGCCATTTTGCCATTAATGGCTTTGGAGGTCCTATCTTTCTTCCTGAAAAATGAAAATAGACCCACTAGAGTAAAACAAACTTTTTGGTGATTTTGACTTGACCAGTTTTGATTGCAAACCTTGATATTGGGCGTACTTGATGGATATGTATTTCTTCCTTCCAATCAAGCCCAAGAGCACAGAGTGACACCTAGTCATTCGGCCCCTTGGCCCCAACTAGGGGTTGGCGTACTTGATGGAGGTGTATTCCTTTCTTCCAATCAAGCCCAAGAGCACGGAGTAACACCTAGTAATTCGGCCTCCTGGCCCCAACTAGGGGTGGGCGTACTTGATGGATATGTATTTCTTCCTTCCAATCAAGCCCAAGAGCACGGAGTGACAGCTAGTCATTCGGCCCCTTGGCCCCAACTAGGGGTTGGCGTACTTGATGGAGATGTAGGTCTTGAACTTTCGGCTTCTTGCGAGAGTCATGGCTTGATTTGTGCCTCATGGATACCCTTATTTGGGTATATCCACCTTGGTTCGTTACATGCATAATAATGTTACACCTTATCCTGCAAGGAAATGACTTATTAGCTTATATTGTGTTGGCATAACAATTAGCACCTCTGGAGTGCAAGTTGGTATGGACAGCTATGCACAATACATGATGACTGCTCTTCAAATTAGGAGGGGAAGCTCCCTCTTTTGCTGATATGTGTTTCTAAAGTAAAGTATCTAAAACATATCTTTTTCGACTCAGCTGGAAGAGGCACAAGGTTAAGGAAATCAAGGATGTTGCAGCTAAGGCTTTTCTCTAGTTTTGCAGAACATTTAATACCATAGTTGGCTCACTCACCAAAAACTCTCATGAGTTTTTTTCAAACGAGTTTTACGAAGTACTAAAAAAGTACTTTTTTGAAAACGGCGAGTTTTTAAAAAAAACCCGCGCGGCCTGTGTCTTATGTCCGCGGCCGGCCAAAACGTCATTGTCATTTCATTTTGTCACTTGTTTTCACTTTTAGCAGAGGAAAAAACTTGCCCAAAGCATTTTGCACTATTTATCTGTGATTTGGCATCGAGGAGACGAGATTCGAAGGGGATTTTCATCAGATTTCGAAGGCAAATTGGATTTCCAGGTAGGTTTTCTAATTTTTCTTGTTCTTTCTTTTTTTTTCATTTTTTCTTCTTTTTTGTTGATTGTATGTTTAAAAAACATCATGAATGAACTATAAAACAAATTCAAATACATTTATATGTTTAAAAGAAGATTTAGATTCAACAAAACAAGAATTTGTGACACTTTTTATGATTTTTTAATATATTTTGCAGTTTTTTTCATTTTTTTCAAATTTTCTTCAAATTCTAGTTATTTTTTGTAATTTTGATTCTTCTTGTTTGTTGAAAACATGTTTAAATTTATATATTAGCTTAATTTGTTACTAATTTAAAGTAGTTTTCTAATTTTTACATTTTTTTGTAACCCTAGTTTATTATTTTCTTTTTTTAATCCATTTTTTTTTGATGAAAAATTGAAAATGTTTAGAGTTTAGACTTTAGAATCTTAAATTAGTTTACTATTTAGAATCTTAGATTAGTTTAGAATCTATTTTGAAATTTTCAATTTTGATTTAATCTAATTTAGCTTGTTTTTAAAATTTCTATCAAAAAACTAACAAGTTGTGATTTCACTTTGTGTGTGTACTGTGTAGGTAACAGGTTAATTGATCATGGCTTCTGAATCCGCTTCTACCCCTACCTCAGCCCCATCTGTGCCTGGGAGTGGGGAATATGTAGGCACTCGTCCAAAAGGAGCTAGAGATCCCGCTTGGAGATATGCATATGAAGGACCAGAACCTGGATCAGTGTATTGCATTAGATGTAAAGAAATTTACCGTGGAGGCATCAATCGCCTCAAATACCACCTTGCAGGCATCCCTAGACGTGATGCTAAGGCTTGCATAAACACCAATGAGGAAATCAAAAGACAAATGAATGCAATACTTTCCGCTGCAGAAGAAAAAAAGATGCAAAAAGCGAAGGCAAAAGCAGCAATGCAAGCTGCCATAGCTTCTTCTCAAGGTGTTGCAAGTGCAGACAACCTTCACTCACTGTCAGATGATGATGATGTAGTAGCCAACATAGCGGGCTCTCTTCGTGGTCCACGTGTGCGAAGGCAACCCACCACCACCACCATGCCTTCATCTTCCTCTACTAGAGTACCAGTGGCAGGATCAACACAGACACCTAGAGCCACAGGTTCACACATTGGTGATTTTTTTGTGCCTAGAAACACACCTGGTGCACAACCTTCTTTAGAGGCAACTGGGTGGAATAAGGAGGTGCGTGAGCATGCAGATGTTGCTTGTGCCGATTTTTGGTACTTCAACAACATCCCTTTCAATGTGGCAAGCTCACCTTATTGGGACAATTTGGTGACCGCATTGACAGTTGCAGGGAAAGGCTACAAGGCGCCTTCGCGCAAAGAATTGAGTGGAAGGTTAGAAATTAGTTTATGTTCTTTAATTTAATTTTATGTTTCTTAAGTTTAATTTATGATTAATTTAAGTTATTTTTTTGTTTACAAATTAAAATTGTGTACTTAATTTCACTTTGTACTTGTAGGTTGCTTTCTAATGCTACTGAAAGAGCAAAGGCAGTGATACAAGAACAAAAAGAAGAATGGCAACAATATGGCTGCACTATTCTTTCTGATGGGTGGACGGATGGAAAAAACCGTACCATCATAAATTTTTTGGTTTCTTGCAAAAATGAGGTGGTGTTCTTGAAATCCGTAGATGCCTCCAACATAGTAAAAAATGCAGAAAATTTGGCTAGAATGTTGGAGCAAGTGTGCATGGAGGTTGGGCTTAAAAATGTCGTGCAAATCATAACTGACAATGCAGCGGCATATGTGGCAGCAGGAAGAATCCTCCAAGATAGACACCAGACAATTTTTTGGACACCATGTGCTGCCCATGTCCTTGACCTTCTTTTGGAGGACATAGGAAAATTACATTGGGTCACACCGATTGTAGAGGATGGAAGAAGGATCACTAAATACATCTACAATCACCCTTGGGTTCTGAGCTTGATGAGGGAGCACACCAATGGGAGAGACTTGGTGAGACCTGGTGTGACAAGGTTTGCAACGGTTTTCTTAACGTTGCAAAGCATTCTTGGCGCATTGACGGCTTTGAAACAAATGTTTGTGAGTCAAGCATGGATAGACTCACCTTATTCAAAGAAGCCGGAAGGAGAAAGAGTTGCAAGCATTGTCTTCGAGCCCCTCTTTGCACAAAAAGCAACAGAGATTGTGAAGGTAACTTCAAAACTTTGAGTTTGAATCTAAATTCAAATTGAACATTTTCTTAAAGTTAATGTCCTTCATTGTAAATTTGTAAATTACTAAATTGTAACTCTAATAGTTTTTTGCATTTTTAAATTTATATTGTAGGTGTCAGAGCCCTTGGTTAGAGTGCTCCGTTTGGTGGATGGGGATCAAACCCCAATGGGTTATCTTTATGAGGCCATGGATAGGGCCAAGGAGGCTATTAGAAATTATTATAAGGGGGACAGCCTCAAGTTTGATCCCATTTGGGAGATTATTGACAGGAGGTGGAACAATCAACTCCACCAACCTATCCATGCAACAGGGTACTTCTTGAACCCCCGTTTCATCCATTCAGGCACCTATACAGATCCTACTGGAGAGGTTATGGAGGGCCTCACTACTTGCATTCAGCGGATGACATCCACGCCTGATGAGGCAGACTGCATTGTTAATGAATTGCAAAGTTACAGGGAAAAAAGGGGTGTACTCTTCTCTTCAGACTTGGCAAAGAGAGCAGTATCTAGGCTGCCACCAGGTATAAAATTTGAAATTTACAAGTTACAAAAATGAAAATTTGATAGTTACAAGTTACAAGTTACAATTTTCTAACTTTTTCTTCTTTTTTTTGTAGATGTTTGGTGGACACATTGGGGTGGAAAAACCCCACATCTTCAAAACTTTGCCCTCCGTGTTTTGAGCCAGCCTTGTAGTTCATCCAATTGTGAGCGCAATTGGAGTTTGTTTGAGGCCATCCACACAAAGAAGAGGAACAAACTCGCTCAAAAACGCCTCAATGACCTTGTCTATGTGCAATATAATCTTCGATTGCGCATAAAAAAGGTAGAGGAGATATCATATGATGATCCAATTGATTTGGAGGAGATAGATCCATACAGTGATTGGACAGGGCGAGGGGAGCAACCTCCATTGTTTACCGAGGATGAGATTTATGATTTAGAGCGACAGGCAATGGAGGAGGGTGGATTTACATTCTCATTGGATGACCTTGAGGATGATCCTGAGGAGGAGTCATTGCCAGTGCCACCACCAACAGCTGCAGGAGGATCTACATCTAGGATGGAGGTTGAGGAGCCACAGGCACAGCAGGAGCGGAGTCCTATGATTACACGGACACCCTCTTCCGGTCCCATACTGAGATCTAGACATGGGAAGAGGAAGATGTGATTCATGTGAATTTGTAAAAACTGAAATATATTAATGTTTATGACATATGTAGTATTTACTTTCAGTTTTACAAAAACAATTTGCTATTTCATTTTGTTTCAGACTATTATCATATCAGCACATTGAGCATTCCACATGAGGATGCCATTTTGTATCCAATTTCTTTCAAATCAATCAAATATAGCTTGTTTCTTATATGTACTCATTTATTGACTCATTGGATGCATCTTATCTTTGAATTTTGCAAAAAAAATGAGTTTTTAGTGAAGTTTAAGCAATTTTTTAAGTTCCCGAGTTTTTTGCCGAGTTTTTTCCGAGTTTTTGCCGAGTTTTTGCCGAGCCGAGTTTTTCGGGCTTGCCGAGTACTTGAAAATGCCGAGTTTTCCAACTATGTTTAACTACAACTAAACTAAAAGCTTTAAACTATCCAATCTCCTCAAGAAAACAGAGCATGAGGAAATGGAGCAGGAATTTGTTACACGATAAACTTCAGGTACAGATTCACAACACGAAGGCAAGGTGGGCTCAACTATTTGCTTGGCTAGGAAGAATTTTATTAAAACAAACAAATATACGGTAAACCAGGTACAGCTTCACAACATGAAGGCAAGGTTGGCTCAACTATTTGCTTGGTTGAATAGGTCTATTGCTACACACATCAAACAATAAGCTTTGAGCACAGATTAGCAACGTGAAGGCAAGGTGGGCTCAACTATTTTCTCTTCTGAATAGGCTTATTAGAAACAAAACAAAAGGTAAGCAACTAGGACAGCAAATTGTATTAGTGAAACACGCATACAACAAACGATCAAACTAGCAACCCTATTTAACTAAGATTTGAACAAACACCATAATAATAACATGAAGGAAAGGTGGGTTCATCTATTTATTATAACAGTAAAAGCTCGTGAACAAATACAAGAACAACAATATTATAGGCAAGGTAGGCTCACCATATATTGCTATTGTGTGCAAAAGTTATTTACAAATGAGCTGAAAGCTCTTATTTATAGACATCAAAGGTGTAGGCAACCCTAAATTCACCTTGAGTCAACTACAGTCTTGCGAGCATGCAAGATTTTATTCTCTAAGTCTAAATAAAAGAACCAATACAGTTAACTGGAAAGCTACCATCAGTTAACCGATACAAACAAAACTAACTAGACAATGTGCAACATGCACATCCTTATTGAAAGAAAAGCTAACTAATAACTAACATCAATCAACTAACACTAACTAAAATTCCATCCTTCTGCAAAGATATCTCCAAGAATGAGATAGGTGTGCCTAATATCAAAAAGGAAAACTCAAGAAATGACGTTGAGTTAACTGCTGCTTCTGACTCATCCTCGTAAACAACTGCAGGATCCAATTGGGCGTCTACTCCAAGCCCTCTCTATTTATTATCTCGTCCAGGAATTTATCGATTGTATCATCATCTGGCACTCTGACGCTGTCCACGATGACCAATTGCTTGTCTAATTCCTTATCTTCGTCCTGGATTGCCCTCTGACTGTCTCTGACCTCTGTAGTCACCTTCTTGAAATTGATAGTCAACATTGAGAACTCCTCCAATTTAGATGCCTCGGGATCTCCACCTAGGTTATTAGGAATCAACTCTTCGAACTCAACCTGAATCGCCTCCAACTCAGCGTATGTACCATCCTCACGTCGATAATGACATGGGATCTGGGTGATGAACTCACTGATAAATCGAAGAGCTGAAGCAACCTTCTCCTGAATTACGCCCATCTTAGCAGAAACCCTATCATACGTTTCCACTTTGCAAAGATCCAATTCTCTCCAAGTGAAAACCTTCTTTTTATCTTTTGTTGCTTCAATGGCGTCATAGGCAACTGCAAGTTGTGATATGAGAATCGGATCCTTTGCCTACGCTCTGCTATGAATATCTCGAGCTCCTGAATCCTTTGTCGAAGACTATGTGCGTCAACCCTCAACTGATACACCTCTGTAAGGAGGTGTCGACCAACAACGATGAAGTCTCCAATCCAGGTATCTAAAAGCTTTACTCGATTAATCAAGTAGTGAATCCTCTACTGATCTATGGCTGTCTCTCAAAGCTGCGGGAGTAAAGGTGCCTGCCTTGCATTTCCATGAAGCAAACTCGAGATGTACTGTCGGAGTTGCCTGACTTCAGCCTTGAGGGCTACCTTATCTTCACCATCCTTCATGACACGCTCCTTCAGATTACTTGCGACAACCTTGAATAGGCTCACGTTGGTGTGTCGAGTACTCTTTCCTAGATTTGCTTTGACGAAGGTAAAGTCACCAACATCAACCTCATGTAGGCTTTTGTCTTTTGGAGGTGTAGCAACTTCTATGATGAGCTTTGCTTTAGGATTCTTCTCAATGTTGACTTGCTTCTTGGCCCTCTTATTCAACCTGTCTTGATAAGGATCACCAAACTCGAACAAGTCAAGATCATATGAAGGCATATGCCTTTCTCTATCCAACGACCTCTCGAGCCAAGACGAAAGATTCACGTCGTTCTCTTGAGAAGGAGTTGCTCCTACTGTGTCAACCTTTGGTGGATCAACTGGCATGAATGTCTCGTGTACTGGATAATCAGGCTCCAAATCAATGTAGATAGGAGATGATGAAGGTGATAAAGGTGGACCTGGAGATGAAAAATTAGCCTCAGTTTGTACTACTAGTTCTGTTGGAACTACTGTCTCTGTTGGAACTATTCTCTCTCTCCACCTGTTTTCGTTTAGTGATACTCTTCCCTTTAGAATTCACCCCAATCTTGACTCCTTCAGGTGGCTGCATGATAACTTTGAATCGAGGCTTTGCCCTAGAAGTATAAGGCAATGAAGAAATCATTGTTGGCGGCTCTGTGGCTGGAATTACCCTTCGCTTCCGCTTGCTCTCAAGGAAGTACATGCTCGTTTTAATAACTGATTTGGACAAATCCTTCACTGAAGTATTCACTGGAACATACCAATCAGGTTGGCGAAGTAGCTGGCGAGTGACTTGGTCTTTAATGAACGAATTGAGGAGCACTTCTCCATCATCATCAGACAAACCCGCCACATCTTCTGACAGGAAATCAACAATTTGTGGGAGAGTAAGCCTACAGTAATGATGTCGACGCACCTCAAAATCATCCTCGCAATTGACCCAAAATTCCTCAAGCATTGCCGAATGTGAATTGCTTCTCTCCAACCTTGTTGAATAATGACCCAACGGATCATAGGTATGCCTCTAAGGAAAACACTCAAGCCGGAGTTTCTCTAACTCGTTCACCATTAGTTTGTAATCAGCAGCTGTCTTACACTTATAAATACCCAATCCAAAAGGAAAGGTGAAAGTTGGCTTGTGTCAATTGTGAAGGAAAGTGTGAACCTCGTGTGCTTGTCTCATAAACTCCATGAAAAGAACTTTGTCCGACGGGTACCTCAATAGCATCAGAGGCTCTCCTATGTATCCATACACACAGATATATGTGAAAGTAGGGAATTGGATGAACCAATCCGCCCAACTCTCCATAGCTGAATTGGCCTCTAGGGAAATTATAACATGCATCTCGTTGTCTAAATCTCTGACTGTCCTCATAAGAAGGTGATCATTCACGACCTTAAACTCCTGTTCAACTTTCGAAAACTCTAATTGAGAGTAGTATTCATGCACTCACTGAACGCCAAGAAATCCATGAGTCTTTAATAGTCTAAAGCTGCCTTGAAACGCAACCAAGTAAACTAGAAAAGTCACCATATGAAATTCGTGCTTTCTCAAGAACTCTGTAATCTATCGGTGAAGACATTCACTGATAAACATTGCCCAGTCAAAGGTTTCTTTCTTGTCAATAGCTCGAGAGATGATGTAGAACATCCATTGTCGGAAAACGCTTCCATCTTCCTGACCTGATACCTGGTTGAGTAAAGTTATTAAAATGGCAATGTCGTCCTTGAACTCACCACGCCCAATTTTCTTTGGAATGTTGGTTTTCTGAACTTTCAACCACTGTTGAGCTACTTTCTTCTGCGATTTGTCCTTGTCCTCTTCCCATATCCTGTCACAATCTGGAATAGATACCGTAAAGTGATCTGAACGCAGAGGGATAGAAAATCATTTCTCAATGTCCCTTGGTTTAAGGCTACAAACAACCCTTCCATTTGCTAACCTGATTTATCTGGTAGACGAGTCATAATGATTGATGCAAGCGATTACAAACTCTAGATCAAAAACGGAGATGGGAATGGATGCCGCTGCAAGAAAACCTGAACGCTCTAGATCCTGACTATAGTGCTGTTGGTACCCTCCAGTGTACTCAAATTGATGACGGGGTAAACATGACCCAAGTCAGTATCGGTAGTTTTCAAAAACTCATGAACAAAGACATGTTTGGCCTTGTAATCTATGGGATTGTACTGCATTCTATAAAAACTAGATTATTGACTGTAAAGTTGGGTTTGTTCGGACAACTTTAGAAAAGGCCGAAAAAGCTCGAGGATAGGCTAAAAATAGCAAGTGAAAGTGAATTTTTTCGATTAAAATTTTGAGATATGGGTTTTGTGCAAAATCAAATTTAAAAACAACCCAGATCGACAAAATTGCGAAAAAACTTGATTTAGTTCCACATGCAAAAGGTTTTTCAGTTGAGATTTGAACTGACAGTTAAGGGCACTGGGGGTAATTTTTCCCGCGAAAATCTGGAACATGGGTTTTGTGTAGAATTCGATTCTAGGACAACGCAGATTGATAGATTTGCGAAAAAATGTGTTTTAGGCCCATATGCAAAGAAAATTCTGGAAAAAAGCACAGTGCTCTAAAACAGAGGCAGTGGGGAAATTTTCACAAAATAATCTAAGACATGGGTATTGTCGTTGATGCTGAAATACTCGAACCCAGATGATGCGTTTCTGAAGATTTTGCCCTTTTTTTGACATGCGAAGAATACCTAAGACGAGAATAAAGGAAATAAGATAGAAGATAGAAGTTTTGTGTTTTGTTAAAATCTTCTTCTATAGAAATTCGTGTAAGAACCCTTCACAGGCTCTATCCGCTGTGCCGTTTGATGTGTTTTATTTTTTGTTTAATATTCTGATTTTTTTGTGTTTTCAAGGGGTTTTGACAAAGCAAAAACAATAATTGAAAACTAATCTATTTGAACTAAAATTCAAATTGATTGCAATATTGATCAAAGTCATTTATTCCCATATGACTGCTAATGTTTTGAAACACAGCGTATTGCTGATAAAAAAAATACATAAAAAGCATTTGTACGAAATGATTAAAACCTGATTGTTTGTCTCCAGAATGCAACCACACTGCTGATTGCTGATTGTTGGTGAAGCTGCAATTTTACTGTTCATGTGCACTGTTCATGCGCACTGTTCACGCGCACTGTTCACATGCACTGTTCACGCGCACTGTTCATGCGCACTATTCATGGCTGCAACTTTTTCTCCCTTGTTCTGTAAATAGAAGAATACTGAAAACGTACTGTTGGAGCACAATTAGAACCTCTGTATGAGATTCTCTTTGAAGTATCAAATTCACCAGGTATTTCACTGGCTCAAATGATGAACACATAGAAGAACTACATTCTTCAATGGCCAATACTGAAAACCCTTGTTCAGAGCTCAGAGCAAGAAGCAATAATCAATAACAATTACAATGGATGCCGAGAATGAGCTCTTAAGTCTCTTTTTATTCTTTCCTTAAGAGAGCTCAAACACCTTCCTGGCCAATGTGGGATAAAAGATTTATTCCCACATTAAATTATTCACTTAACGCACTTTACTATATTAAAGTGACTTTATTATTATAAAGTTACTTTATAACTTTATAATAATATTAAAATATTAAATAAATCACTTAAGTCACTTAAATTTTAATATCTCTTGATTTACTTGTCTGATTGCTAAGCCGTCTGAGCCAGGAGTCGAGAGACTAAATCCACATGTGACTAAACTGAGATTCTAAAAATAGCAGGGTGCTCCCATGACTTACTAAAAATAGTAAGTCTAGCCAAAAGATGTCCGATTGACCCCGAACAAAAGCCAAGCAAAGAAACTCCGCTAACCGAGGCTGAGCCATGCCTCACAAGACCCCCTAATCTCCTCATTAGCCTACGGAGGTCGCATAATAGGCTAACTCTACACTGCAAAGAGATGTCAACTAGAAGGGGACATGACAGTCCGCCCCTCCTGAAATTGCTTGTCCTCAAGCAATCTCAACTCCGGATGCTGCAAAATCTCCTCGCTCTCCCACGTAGCATCCTCTATAGGTAAATCTCTCCACTTCACCAGATATTCCCTGATAGTCCTCCTGCGAAGCTGTCTTTCCCTGTACTCCAGAATAGACTCAGGCACTAAAATCAATTTTCCCTCATCATCTAAGGGAGGTAATACTGTTGAAGGTACCACACGATGTCCTAACGCCTTCTTGAGGCGTGATACATGAAAAACATTGTGGACCTTACTATCAGCTGGGAGCTCTAGCTCGTAAGCCACCTCTCCAATACGCCTGGTAATCCGGAAAGGACCATAATATCGTGGCTTGAGCTTCTCTGATCCACTCTTCCTGAGAGTAGACTGTCGGTAGGGCTGTAGCATGAGGTATACCATGTCTCCCACCTCAAAAGATCTCTCTGTCCTCCTCTGATCCGCATACTGCTTCTGCTGATTCTGTGCCTTAGCTATGTTCTCCTTAAGAGCCTTTACAATGTCCTGGCTCTCCTGTAATAAGTCCCCTGCACTGGGCACCCTACTGTCGCTCAGAAGCAAATCAAGAAAGCTAGGCGCCTCATAACCATACAACGCCATGAAAGGGGACATCTGGATGGTCATGTGATATGTGGTATTGTAACAATACTCACACAAATGTATCCATCGGACCCATGCCTTTTGCTGCCCTGCAACATAATTCCTGAGGTAACCTTCCACCCATTTGTTCACAATCTCCGTTTGACCATCGGTCTGCGGGTGGTAACTGGTGCTCGGGGTAAGCTCGGTCCCACAAAGTTTGAACACCTCCTGCCAGAAGTGACTCAAGAACCGACTATCCCTGTCGCTGACTATACTCCGTGGCAAACCATGTAATCTAAAAACATCACGGAAGAAAATCTCTGCTACCTGTGTAGCTGTGTGAGTGGTGGTGATCGGGAAGAAGTGAGCATATTTCGTCAACCGATCCACAACTACATAAATACAGTCACGTCCTTGGGCTTTCGGCAAGCCCGTAATAAAATCCATCGACAGGCATTCCCACTTCCTATCAGGAATCGGAAGGGGCTGCAATAATCCTGCCGGAAATGTGTTCTCCTGTTTGTTCTGCTGACAAACAGGGCACTCACGCACATACTGAAGAACATCAGCCTTAAGGCCTTTCCATGTAAACCGCTCTCGTACCTGTCTGTATGTTTTAAAGTAACCCGGATGTCCTGCTGTAGGTACGTCATGGAAAGCTCGCATAATGGTGTTCTTCATCTCAGAACCTGGGACCAAGAAAATCCTGTTCTTGTAAATGATCAGCTCATTTACAAGTGTGTACCTGGTGTCTACTATGGATCCCTCAACAATACCTGATGCCCAAGTGTCCCTGGCATACTCTGCCACAATCAAATGCCTCCAATCCTCTGTAATGTGCACCATAGAACTCAGATGAGGCCGGCGAGAAAGAGCGTCAGCAACAACATTCTGTGTTCCCTTGACATAGGTAATGTCAAAGTCATATGCCTGTAACTTGCTCACCCACTTTTGCTGGCGGTCATTCAAATCCCGCTGTCCAAGGAAATGTCTCAAGCTATTGTGATCAGTTTTAATGCAAAACTTGCTGCCTACTAGGTATTGCCTGAATTTGGCCAAGGCATGCATTATGGCCAGCATTTCCTTATCATATATGCTGAAAATCCTCTCTGGTCCTCTGAGTTTCCTGCTCTCATAAGCTATCGGGTGCTTGTCCTGCATTAGCACCGCTCCTATGCCCTCACCAGAAGCATCACACTGAAGCTCAAATGGCTTCGTGAAATCAGGTAAAGCCAGTACCGGACATGTAGTCATAAGCTCCTTGAACCTCATAAAACACTCCTGTGCCTCAGGAGTCCAAATGAATGCACCTTTCCTCAACAAATTCGTCATAGGTGCTGCATGGCGAGAATAACCACTGACAAATCTGCGGTAGAAACCACACAACCCAAGGAATCCTCGCAGCTGTGTAAGGTTCTCAGGAGTAGGCCAATCTATGATAGCACGGATCTTCTCAGGATCCATCCGCACTCCCTCTGCACTGATGATGTGGCCTAAATATAATAACTCAGTCATTCCTAAGTCACACTTGGATTCCTTGGCATACAAGGACTCCCTATCCAAAATGCTGAGTACAGTCTCTAAGTGAGCTAAGTGCTCCTGCCATGTCCTGCTGTAAATCAATATATCATCGAAGAAGACGAGTACATATCTCCTCAACTGAGAGTGGAAGACCCTGTTCATGGTGGACTGGAAGGTAGCTAGAGCATTGGTTAGCCCAAATGGCATAACCACAAACTCGAAGTGCCCACAATGACAACGAAAGGCGGTCTTCTCAATATCTTGCTCACGGACTCTGATCTGATGATAGCCCGATCTCAAATCTATCTTTGTAAAATAACAGGCTCCATGGAGCTCATCAATAAGCTCATCTATACGGGGTATGGGGTACCTGTTCTTAATTGTTCTCTTATTCAATACCCTGTAATCAATGCACATACGTAGGGTACCATCTTTCTTCTTCACTAGAACAACTGAAGAAGCAAATGGCGACTTACTCGGCCGAATGTGACCCATAGCAAGCAGCTCCTTGATTGTCTTCTCTATCTCATCCTTAAGCCGCTTCGGGTGCCGGTAAGGAGTAATCATGACGGGCTTAGCGCCCTCCTCAAGCTCTATGATGTGCTCTATCCCTCTGTCTGGAGGTCTCCCTGGTGGAATGTCACTGAAAACCTTATCATACTTAACCCGCAACTGCTGGATGTCAGGATGATACTCGGTCTTATGCTGTCCCCCCTGTGTAGGCATCAAGGTACACTCTGCTGCCCACTCAATTTGGTCATGACGAATGAGTCTCTCCATCCGTCGGAAGGAAATAGTCTTAACACTATTGTCTCTGATGGCCTTCAATATGTGAGTTTTTCCTTCCACCTCGAACCGAATCTCCATGTCTTTAAGGCGAAGTGTAACCTCCTCAAGAGAATGGAGCCACTTCATGCCCAAGACTATATCAAGATCACCCATGTTAACCACATAATAATCAGCCTTGAATTCATAATTATTCAAGCGCAAAGGGAGATCCTTAATCATGCGGTCACACTTGAGAGTGTAACCATCAGCCACCTTAACCCGAAGACCCTCAAACTCTTCGGTCATTATCCCACGCTTCTCCACAAATCTGGCATCAATGAAATTGTGGGTGGCACCTGTATCCAGAAGGGTAATAACCTTTTGACCAGCCAAGACTCCGCGGAGTCTAAAAGATCCCTCCTGCTGAATGCTAGACAGCCGTGCCTCCTGGAACTGAAACTCTGTCTCACCCTTAGGCTCTGAAGCCTCTGCCTCTGCCTCTGACTCCTCAGGACTCTCCTGCTGTTCGGAATTTTCAGAATCCGAACCCTCATAGTAAGCCCACATAACCCTGTTGGCCTTTCCTTTTGGCCTCAAAGGACAATCGTGATTTATGTCATAGGGACCCTTGCAGTAGAAGCATAACTTCTTCCTGCGTAAATCGTTAAGAGTTTCTCGGTCTAAGGGTGCTGCTGATTTACCCTTAGAGTCACTCTTAAAATCAGATTTTTCCTTGTTCCTATTGAATCCCTTGCTGTCCTTAAAAGAAGAAGAACTCCTAGAATTGAACTTGCTAGATGGGGCTGCAAGTTCCATGCTACGTGCCTTCCTCATAGCTTCCTGTAGTGAGGGAGGATCAAAAGCCTTAATCCAACCCTTCAGCGGTTCCGATAAGCCCTCAGTGAATAGGACTATTAATCTCCTCTCTGAGATATTTGGCACCATAACTGCCAATCGCTGAAATTCACTGATGAAAAGATCCAAGCTTCCTGTTTGTTTCAGCTGAGCTAAGTCTCGAAAGTAAACTTCTGGATCCTTCTTATCAAACCTCTCCACGAGCCTATCCACAAAATCCTGATAAGCTGTCACCTGATTATGTTGGAGAGTGATCATCCCATGAGACCACCAATCGTGTGCTACTCCCTCCAAGTGCAAGGTGGCATATTTAATAGCTTCAACCTCTGTCATAGGTCTCAATGCTAGGAAAGTATCAAGCTTATGAATCCAAGCTTGAGCAGTCATCTTGCCACTACCATCGAAAGAAGGCAAAGTAAGCTTGCTCGTAGCTCGCTGAAGTTCACTGTTTTGATTCCTGGGCCTTCTATCTTGTCTAACTAAACGATAGTGTTCTCTCCTCTGATTCACAAACCTATCAAAAGTCATCCTCTCACGCACCTGTGGAGTTAGTAATTCCCATTCATCATTCGCAGCCATAAGGACATCTGCGAACGCCTCCTCACCTGCTTCTTCTACTGGGGCTACCTCTGGCTCATCTCTAACAAAGGTAGGACGAGTTGGCCTATCTGCTGTCCAAGAACGAGTCCTCTGGCCTCCAAGTGAACCCGCTGCACTCCTGTTATCCCCTTGATCTGGATTTTGTCTATCCTGTGGATTAATACGTTCAACCAAGGTAGTAAGTGCCTGTATAGCTTGAGCCATCTGCTGCTGTCCTGTAGCCATTGTTCTGAGGAACTCTCTAGTTTCTTGTTCCTCATCTCTGTTCCCTCTAGGTGGACTGCCTGCAAACCTGTCACCCATTTCAACTGCTGGTACCTCTGTAAATGGATTGTCTTCTCTCCAATCCCTTTCCTGTTCAGCTCTTCTGCGGGTGTAATACCTGTGAGGTCCAATTTCCTGTGGCTGCATATGAAACCCAAATCCCTCAAGCTGGCAAGAAACCGCTCTGATACCACTGTAAGAACCCTTCGCAGGCTCTATCCGCTGTGCCGTTTGATGTGTTTTATTTTTTGTTTAATATTCTGATTTTTTTGTGTTTTCAAGGGGTTTTGACAAAGCAAAAACAATAATTGAAAACTAATCTATCTGAACTAAAATTCAAATTGATTGCAATATTGATCAAAGTCATTTATTCCCATATGACTGCTAATGTTTTGAAACACAGCGTATTGCTGATAAAAAAATACATAAAAAGCATTTGTACGAAATGATTAAAACCTGATTGTTTGTCTCCAGAATGCAACCACGCTGATTGCTGATTGTTGATGAAGCTGCAATTTTACTGTTCACGTGCACTGTTCATGCGCACTGTTCACGTGCACTATTCACGTGCACTGTTATTGCGCACTATTCATGGCTGCAACTTTTTCTCCCTTGTTCTGTAAATAGAAGAATACTGAAAACGTACTGTTGGAGCACAATTAGAACCTCTGTATGAGATTCTCTTTGAAGTATCAAATTCACCAGGTATTTCACTGGCTCAAATGATGAACACATAGAAGAACTACGTTCTTCAATGGCCAATACTGAAAACCCTTGTCCAGAGCTCAGAGCAAGAAGCAATAATCAATAACAATTACAATGGATGCCGAGAATGAGCTCTTAAGTCTCTTTTTATTCTTTCCTTAGGAGAGCTCAAACACCTTCCTGGCCAATGTGGGATAAAAGATTTATTCCCACATTAAATTATTCACTTAACGCACTTTACTATATTAAAGTGACTTTATTATTATAAAGTTACTTTATAACTTTATAATAATATTAAAATATTAAATAAATCACTTAAGTCACTTAAATTTTAATATCTCTTGATTTACTTGTCTGATTGCTAAGCCGTCTGAGCCATGAGTTGAGAGACTAAATCCACATGTGACTAAACTGAGATTCTAAAAATAGGAGGGTGCTCCCATGACTTACTAAAAATAGTAAGTCTAGCCAAAAGATGTCCGATTGACCCCGAACGAAAGCCAAGCAAAGAAACTCTGCTAACCGAGGCTGAGCCATGCCTCACAAGACCCCCTAATCTCCTCATTAGCCTACGGAGGTCGCATAATAGGCTAACTCTACACTGCAAAGAGATGTCAACTAGAAGGGGACATGACAATTCGCCTATGCTTGAAATAGATCTGATGAAACGTGAATGCAAATGGAAAACAAAGTCTGAAATATTCTTCCTCTGAACATTCTGAATCTGTAGCTACGAAGAATGCTGAATTCTGACACCTGTAGCACCTTCAGATCATTTTTATGCTCAAGAAAAGACTTTTTTAGTGAACTCATGATGAGAAATAATGGACACCATATGCAAAATATATAAGAAATTATCTTCAAAGGCGTGTCCAATGCATGCACAGCCTTGGAAAGTGCGCTTGAACTCTAACTGGACCTTCAAAACCCACACATGGCCTATAATTGGTTTTAAAATCAGTTAACTAAAAGAAGAATATACCCTAATTAGGGCGCCACCTTCATAAGTTCAGTTAACAGGCGCATGCAAGTTGATCTCGGCCAGTTACAAACTAAAAATAGGCTCTAGAAGAAGTCGACTTGAAAAGAGTTGAACTGAAGAGCTAATTTTAGTTAACTAAAACCACCTCTCATGTGCACCACTTCTCTTGAGTTCAAAAAGTCAACCTTTGACTTTAGGCGCCTCTTTCTAGACTTAGCTATTTTTTTGTAAATTTGAATTTGCAAAACCTCACCGGAGCTCACATTTGACCACTGATTTTGATTGACTGACATGTCGGATTGACTGGCTGACAGTTTTGTTGAAGAGCAGGATCAAATCTGACAAAAGACTCCTTGAGGTGACAAATCCTAATTCATCCATCTGAGGCCTCAAAAAGCAGGGCGTGCCTGACCTCCAGGAGCGCTTTTGACCTTTGACTAGACAAATTTTCAATGCATTTTCCATCATTTTCACAGTGATTCTGACCTCACTTCACTTTGTGTTTCTCGATGTTCGGCAAAACCTCAAAACTAGCTAACTGACTCACTACGGAGCTAGTTGGATTTTGAACAAGAGCGCTTCTCGTAAAAATACCATTTGATAGCTTAAAAACATGGGCACCCCTGACCTCCAGGGGCGCTTTTCCTCCCAGACTTGGCCATTTTCCAAACTGGCTAAAATCCACTAAATCTTCGGCTACAGGCTGTTGAGAAGTCATTTGACCCGGCTGAGGTATGCAACGGAAAGTTGGAACCAACACGAACAGGATGAGCACTTGAAATCATCAAACAAACTGAATTCAAGGCTCCAAAACCTTGGGCACCCTTGGCCTCCAATGGCACTTTTAACATTTCTAAACAATTCTAATCATGGTTGAAACCCTATGTTTGACTCTTGATCACGGCAACTCGGATTCATCTTCTGATGAATGCATTGTGAAGCCGGATCAAAACTGAAACAAACCTCCTAGGCGACACTTGATCAGAAAACTTCGTCTGGAGCTCCAAAAAGATGGGCGCCCCTGGCTGAGAGGCGTGCTTTTCACTCCAGACAGTCATTTTTCAATTTCCCCTGTTTTGCGTTCAATCTTCAGTTTCAGGTGATATACTGATTCGTTGAACTGGTTGGTTGGCTCATCGCGAAGCTAACAAAATTCCAGAGAAGTCCTTCTGGAGGAGACAAATCGTAAAAAGTTGATCTAGGCCTCCAGAATCAAGGACGCCCTTGGCTCATAGGTGCGCTTTTGCTCCAGAGTTGGCCATTTTTTTCAGCATTTTCACCTTGACGAAAATCCCCTTCTAGACGAAGCATCTTTTCGGACAAAACTTGTCATAGAAACATCACCGAAGCATTTTGAGCTTAGCTTTCGACACCTGGCACCTGGCCATTTGCCATTGAAGACCTTAGAGAACTTAACTTTTCACTTGCAAAAATGAAAACTACCCACCAGGCCTAAACTGAGTTTTAACTAAATCTGACTTCACCATTGTGATTGTGAAGCAAAATAAGCCAATCAAAACAAATTTCAGCCAATTTTGACAAGTTTCAATTTTTAGGGTTTTTTGACCTAAAACTAGGGGTCTAGAAACCCTAATTTTCATTTTTTTCAAATTTTGCCAGTATCTTCGTGGCACCACACTTGCTCAAATTCCATACTTGATTTTCCCAAAAACTATGTTTTGACATCATTTTTACAAGGTTTAGACTATTTTAAGCAAAATGCCTTAATGAAGCAAAAAATTTGGTTTGGGTACAACATATTGAAACAAAAAGAATTACATACAATAGTTAGTTTGTTTTGTTGTTCTAGTCAAGAACTCTTAGGGGTTCGCCCTTCTTGATTTTGTTTATCTCTAAACGCTTTGATGGTTTCTTCTCTTTCCTATGTAGCATCTTCTTCAGGAAGTCCCTTCCACTTGATTAGAGATTTGGTAATGATCCTGTTCCTCTATTTCCTTTCTCTGGTGTCTAGGATAAATTTTGGCTCTCAGATAAGTTGTACTTCATCGTCTAGGTAGCTCAAGCACACAAGCAAGTAGCTCAAGTAGGAAAGCAAGCAACTCAAGCACATAGGCAAGTGGCTTAAGCACATAGGAAAGTAGCTCAAGTAGACAAGCAAGTAAGCAAGTAGCTCCAGCAAATATGCAACTAGCTCAAGTAGACAGGTAGGCAGCTTAAGAACGCAAGCAAGTAGGCAAGCAACTAGCTCAAACACTCAAGCAACCAGCTCAAGCAAGTAAGAAACTAGCTCAAATAGGCAAGCAACTAGCTCAAGCACACAAGCAACTAGCTCAAGCAAGTAGGTAACTAGCTCAAACACACAAGCAACCAGTTCAAGCAAGTAGGTAACTAGCTCAAGTAGGCAAGAAACTAGCTCAAGCACACAAGCAACCAGCTCAAGCAAGTAGGCAACCAACTTAAGCATGTAAGCAAGTAGCTCAAACAAGCAAGCAACTAGTTCAAGCAAGTAGACAACCAGCTCAAGCAAGTAGGCAACTAGCTCAAGCTTACAAGCAACCAGCTCAAGTAAGTAGGCAACTAGCTCAAGGAGGCAAGCAACTAGCTCAAGAAAGTAGGCAACTAGCTCAAGTAGACAAGTAGGTAGCTCAAACACACACAGGATGGTAGGAAAGATGCTTTGATATGTAATGTCCCCTTTGCAAGTAGCCCTCCCATTCCTTCTTAAATATGCTCTTATTTACTTATTCTTAATCTGTCTTTCAAATCATATTCATTTCCTCCTCTTGTGATCCCACTTCCCTACCATGATGAAACATAGATATCATAATATAACAGATTAACAATATCAACAAACAATACTAAATAATAATAATAATAAACAATAAACAATAATAACAACTAATTAACAATAATGACCCATCATGGGCGAGGATAAACAATAGTAAACAATAATAAACACTACTGATTCTACTCTTATAGATCTCTAATCATATTAAATGGAGACAAACAATAGAAAATACATTTATTGATCCTAATTTATAACTCTGACTATATTATAATTAGAAGCAAATAATAAATGCACCTATTGATCTATTCTATAAATTCTGACATATTATAATTGAAAGCAAACCATATTTATTGATTATACTCTATGGACTAAGAACATTTTATAAGTTAAGCATGCCTATCGGTTCCTTAATTTATCTTTGCAGATCTGCCCAAACATATGCAATCTGACTTTATCCTTATATTTCTCATCCTCTATCTTCCTCCTTTGGAAAGTCATCGGTCCTTTTCTTATAGCCGATCAAGGCCTTGGCTTGGGACATGACTCTATGTGTGCCCTTTGGAATCGCTCTCTATAGTATTTAGTATATTTTGTAATTATTTTATTTAGTATTTGTTTCTTTTATGATTTCTTATAGTGTAGGTTATTATATCAAATGATATTTATCATTTTTTACATATTTTTCTATAATCAGCTTCATTATTATAATATGGATTATTCTACAATATTTATTTTGTGATTATAATGAATGTCTATGGTAATCGTGATGTAGATAATAAGGGTTAAATTATTAATAATATCTTCTTTATAATTATAATATTATTTATGATAATTATAATTATATTTAAATTGCAATTTTTCGTATTTGTATTTTGATATATTTGCCATTACTTGTGTTTATATTCTGATATTTATTTGGTTATCATAATTATAATAATATTATATTATATTTTATCTCTGACTATTATAAATATAATATTATCATTCCTCCATAGACACCATAACTCCCATAGCTTTATCCATTGTCCAAAACCTGTTGCCTCACATGCCTCATCCTTGGCATCTTGGTAAACTCTATTTCCAATATCTTCTTTAATAAACAAAAGCACCAACAAACACAGCTATATAAGCTTTTAGGATTTAAGTCCTTTAAGCATTTCTATTTGCTTGCACCATTGTACCTAGGCCAGCACACACTCCAAATTTTTATCTATTGCTACGTGGAGATTGGAGCATACCATTTAGAGGCCTAATTGATGCCAGTTTCCAAGCAGCCATAAGTATTTTCCTTGTCCTCCCTACAACTCTCAACCCCCATATCTCTGATGTCCCCATCACAAAGATAAGTATATTTGATATATTTATACTTTAATGGATATACTTATTCAAATAGAGTAATCATTATAGAACATTAAAATTATAAACGTGACTAACTTGGGTACCGTTGGTGACAGATTAGAAGAAGAAATCCTAGAAGAAACTAAGATGTTTTTTCTTGAAGACAAGCAAAGTCAAGCGGGGGAGATTTGTGATGTCCCCATCACAAAGGGGCATCTGAGATAAGTATACGCTTAATATATATTTTTAGATATACAATAACATGTTAATAATATACACATTCAAATAAAATACTCATATCAAAAAATATAAATATAAAAGGTAATTTAAAATATCATTATAATTATAATTATCATTGATAGAAAATCTTAGACAATTCACAGGAAAATAATAGAACGAGTTTTAGAATACTCACAAGAAGAGAATAACCAAAAATCAGATTTCAAATGATAGAGGGAATTCCAAATTTACTATAGAAGATTGAATGTAAGAATGAATCAATAATTAGGTTTGAAATAGTATTTTATTAAAAATTTCATGCCTATAGCCATTCAAAATGGAAAAACTCCACTAGAAGCACCTTTTAACCCTTTTAAAGTAGCTCAATGTGTATGGATGCTATTGTGATTGCATTAGTGACCAAGGTCACTATTATGATTGTGGAGGTACCCAAGTGGACACAAGTTCTTAAGAAGTTATGAAATGGTTAGAAAAAAATATTGGATTGGATTGGGTCCCATATGGTGTCTTGCAAGAGGGTTTTAAGGATTGGGAATTGGTTAAATGAATCTTAAAACATACTAAGGGTATGTATACAAATGGGTGTGCAGTATAGAGTGGAAATTGTAGAGTAGGCGACAAGCTTGTGACATTAGGTGATTAAGTATGCTGAAGTAAAATTTACAAATAATAACTTAAAAAAATTTGTTGCCCCTATGGAACTTCACTTTTAGGCCTCGTTTTATCAACCAGTTATTAGTTTATTCTCAAGTTCACATTAGGTCCAAGTCAATTTTGGCTTTCCCAATCAATTTGCATGGGTTGTCTTGTTTTCTGGTTCTTTTAACACTTTTTGCATATTATCAGTTGTATTTGTTGATGCAATAATATACTCTTTTTTATTCAAATCTAAAAGAAAACACTTCCCCAATGTTGTACACACCCATTTCATATGTTCTATAATTGTATTTTGCATGATATTTGTTTTTTAATGAGTTAGTATTTTTAAAATTTTCCAATTCACCAAGTTTGAGTCATAATTAGGTTTTTCCATTGATTAGGGCACAAATCCCTTAACTTGCCTCTTCTCTAATTTATAGGTCAAAGCATAGTTTCAAAATTCATGACTTAAGAATTATCTTTTCTATATGCTTTCTCTCTTCATTGACTGAGCTGACCTATAATTGAAGGAAATTTGATGAGATTTTTCTTAGTAACTTTTTGCCACTTCAACGTTGACATATTAGCATTTACAATTTGTATGGAGGACTTCTAAGGTGTTTGAGCACCAAAGTATGATGAAGACTCAGTTTGGGAAGAAATTTCTTTTGACTAAGCTGCTGCCCCAACCTTAGAGCATAATGTATGTGAAAAGGATGTCATAGAGGGAATTGATTTTGAGAGGCATGATCTTGAAGACAAAGCAGAATTGTTTTGGCATGGGGCTGATTTTGATTGGAGGCCTAGTGACGAAGATGAGAAAAGCTTTGAAGAAGAGGCACATGAGGCTTGGGAAAGCCATGGTGACACCATTGCAAGGTACGAAGGAAATTCTGATTTTTATATGCATAATAACAGCAAATCACCGAACTTGCGTGGTCTTGACATTAATGAGGAAACTTGGAAGAAACAATTAATGGTGTCAGCTGAAAAGTAAGTGCAAACATTATCCAAGTTGGATGACATGAAGAGTCTTGTTGAAAATCTCATCTGGAAGATACCAATAAATCAGTGTGAACAAAATGTTTTCCTTGCTGATTTGCAAAACATTAAGAGCACAATGGGAGACATTAAATCAGCCTATTTGAATATGATCAAAGATAGAGATGTGGCTACTAAGATTGCGGATAAGGCTATATCTACATCCTAGGAATTAAGGGTTAAGGTTGAAGAGCTCATCAATGAGCTTAAATCGATCAAACATTCATTGGGCAACACTCAAAAGGCATTACTTGAAGTAGAAGATCAGCTATATGTGGTCAAACAATTCAAGGAACAAGAAAAAGAGAAAGGGATAAAGAAATCAAGCAGGTAATTGAAGAGCTTGATAGCATTCAGAAATATTTTGACCTTATGCCCTCCCGAAAGGAATGAGAAATTGGGAATTTGGACCAACAAGGGGATTGGGTTGAGCATGAGGATGATGATAGCATTCAACTAGTTGATAATCCATTGTTTGAGATGGATACTGAGTCTTCTTTTGATAATCCACTTTTCGAGTTGGATGATGGAGCTTTTTCTAATTCCAATGATGAAATGGGAGTCGATCACAAGATTTGGGAACCAAGTATAGTCCCCAGTAGTATGGAGTTAGGTCAGAATTGGAATTGTGAGCCAAATTTCAGTAGTGATGCCACTGTCCACTTTCCAATCAGTTTACATGGGACTATAGTTTATGTCACACAGATGCATTGGCGGGCTTCTTCAAACCAATAGTTGAGATATTGGTGGTTTGCATTGATGGGTAGAGTTGATCTAGTCGTAGGAGATGATTTTTCAGCTACTTCCACACTTCCAACTCCTATGTTTTCAGAAGGATTTCATATTGTTGATCGCTGCCCTTGCCTTTCCACATTGGTGATAGTGACTTCAGTCCATGGGCAGATGGATTTTGAGCTCTTGCATGCTATGGTGCAGCCAGTTGTGGGAGATTTTCTAGTATGTTGGGTGTGCTGGAGTATTCGGATTTTTCCCTTTGACACTTGGAGATTAAGTTTCGTTAATACCTTTTTAGTTTGTAGCAGCAAAGGTCTTTCCTGGATGGCTGATTTTAGAGATTATTTTACTGATATCTTCTTTACCGACCCCTTGACAATGTTCGATCATCTTCATTTTAGGGACAACGTGAGGGGATATGCTAAGGTTTATATATTATGGTTGGGAAGGTTTTCTTTTTTGTTTCCCAGGATCATATTTGGCAAGGAGATTGTAGTTGTGGACTTCACTGAGATTCCTTGGCAGGATATGTCTCCTAGTGTGGGTTTCAATCCTTTTAGGTATTTCAGTTAGGGATTTAATGGTGATTAGTCTTCAGGGTTCCAGGAAAGGAGAATGCAATGTGAGCATGATGGCCACACAATTATGATTAGAGTGGCGCAACATCGGCATGGTGGTACCTTCCTGAGATTAACTTGGAACCTTGGGATCACATTGGGTTGTAGACTAGTAGTTGTTGGGAATGAGAGAACCAGTGATGACTTGCTTGAGCTTGTTCCAATGGTGCCTTGGATTGTTTCCTAGAAGAGCAATTCTCTGAGGGGTTGACTGAGCCCTTGCGCAGTATTTGATTTCTTTTCTTATCGGTGGTTTTCAGGTCTCTTGTGTTGGTACCCTGCAAGTCAATGACTTGAGAGGATGGTACTACAGATCTCCTAGGTTGACTTGGGACCCTGGGATCATTCTCGGTTTTAGTTTAGATCAATTTGATGATTGTAGAGTTGTATTGGCATTGCTTGAGGACAAGCAATTTTTTGGAAGGGCGGACTATAATGTCCCCATTTTAGGGTTCTCTTGCTCTACAGTTGGAGATGTCTTTTTGGGTTTTTGTTTCCCTAATCGGAGGGATAATTTGAGGTTATCTGTTGTACGCAAACCAAATTTTGTAAAAAGGAGGTCAAAACTCAATTTTTGGGCAAATAAAGTATGGGCTTTTAGTCAGTATGATGCCAAGAAGATACTAGCAAAATTTGAAAATTTTGAAAATTAGGGTTTTTGAACTCTATTTTTAGCTCAAAACCCTAAAAAATAGAAACTTGTCAGAATTGGCTGAAATTAATTTTGATTGGCTTATTTCACATCACGATCACATTATACAGAGAGACAAGCGGCACACGAATCGGAGCATTCCAGTGCTCGGTATCAAGGGTCAAAGTATGGTGCTTGGATGAAAGTAACACTTCAGACAAAATGGTGTTTGCATCTTCACAGAATAGGGGCACCCATCTTTTTGAGGTTCCTGATTCAGTTTGCGGATACCTCACATACGGTCATTGATGCGGAATACTTCCAGTCACGCAGTGAATCCACTATTCAGTCAGCAAGGTTCATCATTCACTGTCAATAGCAGTTTGAAGCATCAGAAGGCAATACGAAGAAATGGCTAAGTCTGGAATCAATGCATCAATTTAATCAGAGGCGCCTAATTTTCTAAGGTGTCAGATGATGATTTTAGCAGTTGTTGCTCCCAGCAGACATTTCATCCTTGTCATGTAGGCTTCGTAGTGGATATCTCAGCACGGTTGCAGAATCATTCAATCATCCAGAAATCAGAGTTGAACATGGACAGATGTAATTTCGCAGTCAACTATAAAATAGGAGATTCTCAAAAATCTCATAACTCTTGCAGATGGACGCCTAAAAAATCAAAATTTGACTTTTTAGAATCAGTGAAGTGTGTTGAGTACAACAAGATGCTATTTTTAGAAAAATGATAAAAAAAAAATATTTTGCATGCAGAGCATTAAAAAGTGACGAATTTCTTCAAAGATAGATATTGGCACCACTTTTAGTACTTTGCATGTTTTGAAATTAAAATATTATTTTTAGTCTAAAGACTCAGAGACAGTGGCAATTCAACTGGTGAAGGGCCAATCAAATTCTTCTTCACAATTAGGGTTTCAGCATGCATGCATGATGGTGCGAATTTATCTAGTTATGCAAGCATGGCATTCATCATTTCATTCATCTAGCATGAGCAGAGGTGAATTCTTTCCATAGTTGGGCGAATTTCTTCAACATTCAGTTGTGAAGGCATCAAAAATCTTCTTTTGCAGGTACAAGTCAAGATTCATCAGCAGAATTCAAGGCAGAGTGGCGATTTTGACAAAAGAAGATAATAAATAAATAAAAACTAAAAAAAATATTTCTTCTTCTCTAAAATTCTTCCATCTTCTCATCTTAAATTCTCTCGCATGTTTGAAAGAATTGGCGTTTTTGGCAAAACAAATCATCTGGGTTGATTCAGAATTGCTTTCTCAATAAAACCCATGTGCTAGAATTTTCAGGGAAAATTTGTTCCAAAGCATCAGTTATTGAGGCTCTGATTTTCTAAAGTGAAATTCCTTTGCATGGTGGAGTAGAAGTCGATATTTTTCGAATCTAACGTTGTGGGTTGTCTTAGAAATATCTTCTGGACAAAACCCATATCTCAGATTTTCTCGGGAAAAATGTCCTCACAGCCCCTCAGATCTCAACTGAAAACCTTTTGCATGTGGGCCTAAATCACATTTTTTCACAATTCTGACATTGTGGGTCATCTTAGAATTTGATTCTACATAAAACCCACGTCTCAGAATTTTCTGTGAAAATTCCCTTCCGACAAGCTATTTTTAGCCTCATTAGGAGAGATATTTGGTTTTTTGGAGAAGTTGTCAGAATATAGCCATGTTCACAGTCAACAAGCGAGTTTTTCAGGATGCAGTTCACGCAGAACGAATTCAAGACCAAGTCAGTCTTAATTCATGATTTCATCAGAAAAGCTGACATCGATTTGTATCAAGCGCATCGGAAAGGTTGACAAGCGCAGTCATTCAAGTTCACATGGTTTCATGCCTCGTATAGCTGATTGTCTTCGAAAGCCAGTTTAGAGGGTTGATACCGTTGGGTTTCTGCGTATGCAGCAAGTTCATTTGCATTTCTCACAACCAAAGTGTTTGCAATCAAACTTTGTGGTTTCATCATGCAACACTCTTCCATAGAGAAAAGCGTCAAAAACGTGAGAAGTGTCAAGTTGTAGAAGAAACAGTGGCCATCACTTCAATTGCAGAACCGCCAGAGTTACCAGTCAGTGAAGTGCCAAGAGGTTTCCAGGTTTTCTTGAGTTGCTGACAAGCAATGAATTGATAGTTAAGACATGTGATGACCTCTAGATGGTGATGCAGTCACTAACCTCATGGAGGGGTTACTTGCTTGAGATCAGGGGCCAGTAAACTTCAGTTCAAGGCATCCTACCTTTTCCAAGATAGACATTAGACACGAGTTAAACTTGAGGCTTCTTTCCGAGTTAACTTGTTGTTACACATTGCATGCCATGTCTTTCTTGGAAACATCTACATACACTTGGAGCTAAGATTAGATCTTTCAGTTGACTGATGATAGCATTCCAGTTGACTTGCTTTCAATAAGGACGTGCATGTTGCACCTTGTCCATTTAGATTAGATGTTTCAGTTAACTGATGATAGTTTCCCAGTTAACTGTATAGTTTCATTCAATTAGGGTTTAGGAATAAGATCTTGCATGTCTTGCAAGACTGTAGTTGACTCAAGGTGATTGTAGGGTTGCCTACACCTTGAAGTCTATAAATAAGAGCTTTTAGCTCATTTGTAAGGAGCTTTTCCTGGTGATAGAGAATTGTTGTGCTGTCAACAACATGCCTATTCTCAAGATTGGTTCACCCTTGTAAATTAGAACTTTTGCTTGATAGCATACATGCTACGCCTACCTTGCCTATAGTATTGCTATTATTGTATCTGTTCAAAGAGTGATTGCTGTTATAATAAATTGCTGCGCCTACCTTGCCTTCATGTTATTGTCATGGTGTTCATTCAATCTTAGTTAAATGGGGTTCTTGGTTTGATCGTTATTGCATGCGTATTGCGTCTATACAATATACTGTCCCAGTTGCTTACCTTGTGTTTTGTTTATCATAGGCCTATTCAGAAGAGCAAATAGTTGTGCCCACCTTGCCTTCATGTTGCAAAACTGTAAAGCTTATTGTTTGATGTGTGTTATAGTAGACTCATTTAGCCAAGCAGATAGTTGTGCCTACCTTGCCTTCATGTTGTGAAGCTGTACTAGGTTTACCGTTTATTCGTTTGTTTTAATAAACTTCTTCCCGGATTAGCAAATAGTTGCGCCTCCCTTGCCTTCATGTTGTGAGCCCGCACCTAAAGTTTATCGTACAATACATTCCTGCTCCATTTCTTCATGCTCTGTTTCTTGAGGAAACTGGATAGATTTAAAGAAGTTAGCTTAGTTGTAGTTAGATGATTTGCGAAACTAGAAAATACTTAGCTGCAATGTTCTAGGTTTTCTTAACCTTGTGCCTCTACCAGCTGAGAACAAAAAGATAGGATACTAGTTTACTTTTCCATTCCATGCATTCCAGCACAACGAGGGAGCTTCCCCTCCTAATTTGAAGAGCATTCATTACGTAGTGTGCATAGCTGTCCGTACAAACTTACACTCCAGAGGTGTTAGTTTTTATGCCAACATTATCAGTGACCTTAGATGGTGTAGAGGAGTTCTACGATGTTTTCAGATGTTATTTTCAGCTTTCGGTTTGAGCTCCAAGATTCTTGGAGAGAGCATCTATTTATAGTCACGCAATCGGCTTCGTTCATCATTATTCTTTATCGAGATCACTTTAGTGCAGCTAGTTTTCGATTCCAATGCATTTCGACAGTTTCCGCAAAATGAGTATATTAATGGTTTTATTTTAATTATTTTACTAAGATTGTTAAATACTATTTAAAATATTTAAAAACCACCTTAGTGTTATAACTCGTCGGAATCGGGATGAAATATTTTAAATCGTGGTTGTATTATACAAGGACCTTGCGTGTCAAATTATCATTATTTTAATAAAAAGGTCATTTTTGGAGCTAAAAGGGAGTTTAAATTAAAAAGTGAAATTTTAAATAGAAGCTTCTAGAGTGTTTGGCAAAAAAAGTATAAAAGAGGTTATGAGAACTCATTTGGTCATGTTGAAATTATTCTTTTTCTCTAATTGAAACCCTTGTGGTTTTGGAGATCGAACCGGGTTCATCTCAGCCTATGGAAGGATGGAAACCCTCTTGAAACAATTCCACCCTAGCTAGTTCAGGGGGAAGGTGATTCAAATCTTCTGGTTGCACAAAATTGCTCAAGTTTGTGTCTCCTTTGGAGACAAACTTGGAGATAGCGATAATATCA
The DNA here is from genome assembly GCA_007115665.2 of Sequoiadendron giganteum. Classification (NCBI taxonomy): domain Eukaryota; kingdom Viridiplantae; phylum Streptophyta; class Pinopsida; order Cupressales; family Cupressaceae; genus Sequoiadendron; species Sequoiadendron giganteum. The sequence goes on along the minus strand of CM021109.1, from coordinate 22,441,284 downwards.
TTTGCATTTGGTGATGGAAGTATTTACAGCAGGTCATTCCAGTTGGAAGGGAATATGGTCATGGGTTTCATTTGGCAATAATATCCATGCGTTTGCATGTTGTTACACATTTTGGAGTATGGTTTATGAAATTGGTCGACCACCCTGGAGGTAGATATTATTGGAGAGTGCGTATGACTGAAGGGTTTATATTTGTATATTGAGATTTGGGCGAATACCTTACTGTGTGCTGGCTGGAACGGCATCATTCCTGAGTTTGAGGTTGCCAACACTTCCTGCGTAGAGATTTACATCGGCAAAAAGGTGGCGTTTTAGATTGAGGAGCCCACGTGAGCAGCTGGGGCTAGCCGCGGTTATTCTAGAAGGGTCGCAGCACTGAGGAAAGTCTCACACCACCCCACATCATTGCAAAGGAAGGCTGTGAGGGGATCGTAGTTGCAGCTAAGTGATTATTCTGAAGTTTTGGTGGTTTGAAGGGGTTGTGTTATATCAAATAAGTCGTAGAGCTGCTGCTGTATAAAGAATCTGTTAGAAACTGTTTATCCATTCGTGGTATTGCAGCCTTCTCTAGCGCCAACTCTTACCTACAGCCTAGACGTGTTGAAGAGTAGCATCTTTACCAGGCGCAGCCATGTATATTAAAAGGGAAAACAAACTGGTATTTGTGACATCAATTGTCATTGCTTTCATATAGTCATTGCTGTTATTAATATTCATGCTCAAGAAGCATCTGTAAAGGGATTCATAACTGTGCAAAGATTAGTTGTAATCTGCATTCATTCATACATGAACTGCTGTCATTAATATCTCAGAAATATTGTTGTTAAAGGCTCTAAGTTTTCATGCTATTGTATTGAATGTTCTACTTTAACGTTGCGAACAAAGTATCTATTTGCTGCTGTTAATACATACTATCTGCAAGTCTGAAACTCTTTGAAAACTCAGTCAACTAGCATGCACATGTTTGACAAAATGCTAGCATATGTCAAAAGGAATTCATGGTATCATTTTGGAAATTTTATTATTGGGAGAAATATTGGGGATCAAAACTCTTCAAGAGCTTGAGGATGAAAATTCTCGAGTTTCAGGGTGGATTGAACAAAAACTCAATTCCACCGAATGGCAGATTCACTTAGGATTCGCAATTAGGCTTCAAGGATCGATTGAATGGTTTCGAAAATTTGTGAAGTCTTTTGTAAAGACAAATTTCAGGTATTAAAGGTTTGTGGAATTTATCTGCAGAGCTTCTAGATCTATAGGAAGTGTGAATAAACAATGCAAATAAAGTTATTAAAAGATTGTTATGCTTGTGTGTATGGCGATAGAAGATTGGTTTGAATAATTACATGTCATCAAGGGCCGATTCTGATTCTTCTTTCCTAAGGTTAAGTCTATTTATTATTTATCCGAAGGCATTAACATTTATGTTCGCCGTAGCAACTGCAGTCTGCACAAGGAATCACAAGAAGGCATCGCACCATATGGTAAAGCTGGCGCAGATTGGATAGCTTTGGGTTTATTCTGATATATGCATCTGCTACCCAGAGATTCCCATGCCACGTCAATAAGAGGGTTCGGGATTATTGGCGCTTCACTTTCTATAAGCCGCGGCTGCTAATTGGAGGACCTTAAATTCGTCGATGCAATATAAGTCAACGATGCTGATGATCAAAGCGTCCCTTCAATAATATGAAGGGATTGAATTGGTCGATTAGGGAGTTGATTTTAAATTTATCTATTCAATGGCAATTCAGTCATAAAGGTGCACAAGTATATATTTATGGGAGTATTGGAAGGATTAAAGGGTGCGATCATGGCAAGGAAATTCATACGCTGCCTCTAAAAGACAAAACTCCTGGTCAAGTCTGAAGTGGACTTAAGGAAAAAATGGGAATGCTAAAAGAATCATAAGGAGGCACTACTACATCCAAACGTCTCAATTTCCCTAAGTTGTGAACTGCCACCAATTTACTATCAATCACTACCATTACTAAAAGGAGCCGTTCCTAAGCTTTTTTGGAGTCTCGTCAAGTATATGATGGAGCCAATGGATTAAATTGGAATCTTATACCAGGTTAGCCAAATTTATCGTCGAGCCTCTGATTCTAATATTCACTCATATATAGTAAATTGTATTGTTGTCTTTTCCAATTTTGCAAACTGCCAAATTGCTATTACAAGCATAGCAGCAAAATCTTTTCGGGGAATAAATCGGCGAACCAAAAGTTCAAGATTTTTTGAAAAAATAGGGAAAAAATCGGATTTAAAAAAAACATAAGAAAATGTAGAATAATAAACAAAAACTTCTTTTTTTTAAATTGAAAGGCATTTCCATAGCAATAGAGATATAGAGAGCAAATAAAATAGAGAGTTTAACTAATGAATCATAGAAAATAGATTTTGATGTTTATATTCATATCGCTGATTACATTGCATTACACATTTTTCAAAGCATTAGTTCACAACGCATAACTGATAGATAATAAAATTTCAATTACAATATAGTTTGTACTTTGTAGTACAAAGTTTCAAAAATCAAAAGTAGCCTATGACTCTTGCTAGTTGCTACTATAAATAGAGCTATGCTAGAGGCTTGCAGGCCTTGATGATGAAGCTCCTGAGGCTTTGCCTGGCCTCCTAGCCTCCTAAGTTCATCAAGCGTATGAGGATCATAGTTGACCTCCTCTAGGATCTCAAAATCCTCATCCTCAAGAGGTTCGTCATCATTAGCAATCCACTCATTGTCTGGATCAATCTCATCAAGGTCAATTGGCTCAGCATCCTCAATGGTACCTAGTTTTTCCCATGGACAAGTTAGTCTTTGGATTACAAGTGCAAAAAAATTATGAATACAATTACAAATTTACAACTACGATTGCAAGTATACTAAAAGTCTAACCTTGAGCTTTCTTTAGCTTCAAGCGGAGGTTGTGGTGAACAAACACCAAGTCATTCATTCGTTGCTGTGTTAGGCGATTGCGTTTCTTCGAATGTATGTGTGCAAAAACACTCCAAGTACGCTCACAAGCGGATGAATTGCATGGCTGGCTCGAAATGCGTTTTGCTAACCACCTAAGATTTTTGGTTTTGTGACCAAAAAAATCCCACCATAGCGCTGAAAAACACATTATATGGAGATGATGTCACGTAAGAATATCTTAAATTTTTAGACATTTTACGATTTTGTCCACGAAATAGAGAGATTATCAAAATTTTATAGAGTCTACCTAGTTGCACAGTCTTCCTGCCTTCTATGGCAGCCTTGGATGAGAAAAAACCATTTGCTTGCTTGTACATGGCTAGCTCTTGCATAGTTGTCGTTAATTGTTCTATGGTAGCAAACATTTTTTCCATGCATATGAACAAGCCCTGTGCAACCTCACCATCATCATCTCTAAATGAAGAGCTATAGTACATACTTGGATTAAGATAGTATCCTGCAGCATGGAGAGGAGAATGCATCTGTTGATCCCATCTTCTATCAATTATGTCCCATAGTGGCATATACCTGTCCCTACCATTTTCCATCCTACTCCTCATCACCTCCTTGGCCCTATCCATGGCCTCATACAAAGATCCCATGGGGGGTTTATCCCCATCCACTAGTCTCAAAAATTTCACTAGAGGCTCTGAAAATTGTACAACTTCTTCTATTGCATCCCAAAGACTAGTAGAATAAATGTGATCTGATATTGCTATACCATTTGCTTGATTTGAGAAGCCACATGCCATCCACTCGCCTGAAACAAACATTCGTTTCAAATTCATTTTTTGTTCACATAGAGTTTGTAATGCAAGGAAGTGTGTTGTAAATCTTGTCACCCCTGGTCGAACTAACTCCTTGCCCTCTATGAAAGTGCGCATCAAACACAAAACCCTTGTGTGATTATAGATAAATTTGGTAATTGAGTGAGCCTTTTGTAATACCTCCTTAACCCACTCAAGTTTACCAATGTCCTCTAGGGTTAGATCAATGCAATGTGTTGCACATGGAGTAAAAGAGATGGAGGGGAATTTGTTTGTCAGAAGTCTCCCAGCAGCAACACAAGCAGCAGCATTATCTGTTATAAATTGAACCACATTTTGTGGCCCTATTTCTTCGACCACTGAGTCATACATGTCAAACAATGTAGCTGCAGATTTGATTGTGTCTGATGCATCCACAGATTTCAAAAAAATTGTACCAATATCACAAAACACAAGGAAGTTGATGAGTGTTCGATTCCTCCTATCTGTCCATTCATCTGACTGTATGCTGCAACCAGTCTTTGCCCAAATCAATCGATGTTCAGCAACAACATCATTAACATCATGTACTGCATCATTAAGCAAAGGAAGCCTCAATGACTCATAAGATGGGGCTTTGAACCCAGGACCTGCAGATGCAATAGCATCCACCATACCTTGCCAATATGGAGACCTGGCAATATGGAATGGCAAGCTAGAGTAGTACCAGAAATTTGCTATTGCCTTCTTTGCTTGTTCATGGACAACCTTCTTCCATCCTATACTCTCCAAAGTGGTCTGTGATCCTAGTGTAGTACGAGGTGCGAAGAAAGAATTTATGTTTCCTCCACCTTTGTTTGGGCCATGTGCTGTAGAAGAAGGTGTCGACCCACATTCTTGTGTACCATCTTCCCCATCCAAGTGATTCCTCCTACCTTTTGTAGGATTGGAATCTACTTCATTCCCAGTTCTTACCTTTTTAGCCTTACTCTCTGCAATCCCTTCAAGAGCTCGTTTTGCCTGGTACGTGGCTTCTAGAGGACATTTTGTGCAAATAATCGTGTTATTTCCTAGCTCCTTTGCCAAATGCCTTTTGAAGCGATAAATGTCACCATTGATGTCACTCAAACACCAATTGCATTTAACCTTCGTTGAACCTGGTATTGGTGTGCAATGTGTCCATGCGAAGTCTTTTACACGTGGCATTATGACGTATTATGCAAAAGCATTTTAATTAGGTCTAGTATAACACACATTGAACATTGATTAAAGTTGAATCATTCAACACCTTCTACAACATTGTTAACTTCTCATATGTAACAAAGAAAAACATAATCATTTCACTTCATTGTATGATTGGCAGCAATCCACAAAGCATGGTAAATTGGTATTGGAATATGCTGAATAAAAATTAAGTGTTTCTTGTAAATTTCCTAGATAGGCAGTCTATAAATGTTTCTTGTAAATTTCCTAGAGTCAAAGACTTCATCTGCAGGGAGTGAGCAAAGGTGTTGCAGTCCAGAAAATTTTAACGTCAATGGCAGGTGTAAAAAACAATAAAAGTTACAAGCAGCATTGTATAATAGAAATTTAGAATAATAAGTTATTAGTTACTGTTCTGAATTTTTTATTATACAGTGCTTGTATAAAAAACAATATTATATAATTATTTTACTAAGTCTAATAATTTTACATGTGTTTTTTTATTGATATGATTTTTTAATTTGTATAGATATATAATTTATATTTCTAAAAAAATTATAAATTTAATAATTTTACATAGTATATAATTTACATATAAATATAATATTTCTAAAAAATTATATAATAAATATAAATATCTCTAAAAGATTATATAATAAATATAAATATCTCTAAAAGATATAATATTAATGTTAAAAACTTAAAATATCTAAAAAACAATTTAAAATTATATACGTAATATTAAAATTATAAAATAAAATATAAATATTTCTGAAAAAGATAATAGTTATAACTTATATATGTTATTTAATATATATACCTAAATTAAAAGGCTATATATTACTATATTAAAAATTTAAAACTATTATATTTTAATAGTTATATATAGCTATATATTATTATATTAATACTATTATTTTTAATAGTAAATATTATTAGAATATTTAACTCATTTTAGACTTATGAGAAGAAAAAAAAAATTGATAAAAAAAAAAAATTTCTAAAACACACAGAATTACAGAGGTCAAAAATACAGAAAAAAATGAAGATTCGAGCATGGAAATAACAGTGAAAAAATCGAGCATTGTAAAGGCGAGCCTACCTTGCAAAATGAAAACATTGAAGAATGTCTGCGAGCTTTGAAACTCTGATCACGCGACCCTTAAAATATTTGATGTCCATCGCCACCGCCAAAGACTGTGATTTTCGTCGCCGTCGCCAAGCTTGGTTACTTCCCAGCAAAATGCAGCCGCAACTTATAGTATTTTGCGTGGGATTTAGGGTTTTATCTTTGACGCAGGTTGGTGAGAGGTTTAATCGCATTTTTTTGCCGTTTTTTTGCCGATTAATTCCCGTTTTAAACCCCTCAAAATTTGTTGACTTTAGTCAACATTTTTTTCAGATTTTGGGAAAAAAAACGTGAAGGCTGTGGTTTTTTCCATAATCTCGATTAATCGTGTTTTTTTGCAGATTTCTGCTTCTATGATTACAAGTATGGGATGAAACATTTGTGTTTCCCACAAATATTGTAAGTGAAAGAGTTTTGTTAATGCACTAATTGTTAAGTTTGATGATTCAGTCATCCTTTGCATTAGATTCCATTGTTATAGTCTGGAGTTAAGTAATGAATGATTAAATGCTGCAAATGCTATCCGATTCCTTAAAAACAGAAAAAATTATACAGCCAGCCAGGACACAGGTGAGTTGTTTGACAGAATGCATATTCATTAAAATTTGGAAGAGGTGAAACGTTTGGTACAAGATTAGGCACAGGACATCACATAAAGAGGAGGTGAGGGAGAAGGCACGTCCAGGTTGGACGAAATCCCTCAAATAAATGTGGGATGGTGTCTTTGATATGTAATTGTAAGGGTTCTTGGATGCTCACTTTGAATTAGGATCAATATCCATGGGAAGTGTAATTAGAGATCTTGATGTTCTTAGATGGAAGTGTTATAATTTAAGCTGGTTAAATTGGGAATTGTGTTGGAATTCTTGGTTGGTCGTTAAGTACTATTAATAGTTGGGAATCATTAAAGGAACATTGTTGGAGTATGACATAGTAATTAATGAAGTTTTGCTCATGGGAACCTATGTGTAGGTGTCTTTTGAGAAACCATGTCATGAGAACTATGTATGACTTTGATCCATTTGGAAGCGGGTACATAGGTGGTCCTTGAGCGAAGGATGCCTCTGTGACCTCAAGTTCATAGGGGGAGGGTTTAGGGGGCATAACTCTGAGATTTTTGGGTTGTTCCCAATTGATTTGACCTTCTCTCTTCAATAGGCTTCGGATGAGACCAAAATGGGTATTAGATGGTTATGAAAGAGTTAACACATAATGTATTTCTAAATAGCAAGTTGAATGAAGGGAATGGATTCGGGTACATGATGAGTTGAGCTCATCTCGTACATGGCGTATTGAAATATAAATTACAATAAACAATCTGAAAAAGAATTATGTTAAATTTTTTTTCTTGTTTATGACAATTTCTAGTGATACAAATCATTAATTTGCTCCTCAACAGTTGTTTGACTTGTGGAATTTGTAATATAGTGGCAATAGTGCAAATAGAAAGCTTGCAGCCATTCTTGAATCACGATATGTATTTGTAGATTTTCATATGAATAAAGAACATGCCTACAAACTTACAAAGTATAATCAACATTTCATTCATGGATATCATGCATTGGTGAAATGTAGAAGAATTTGTTTTCCCTCAAAATAATTTGTCGATCATATTGCAAACATCTCAAATTAACACTCCCCTCTTCCTGATGATGGATCACCGAGTGTGATTTGAAATGTTGATCTAAAAAAGCATACACAAGTTGAATCCAAAAACTTTCATAGTATTATCTTCATAGACTGTAGAAAATTATGCCTACTACATCTCTCAACATTCGACACACTAATAAAGGAGTATAATTACCATTTTCTCCCCTATAAATCTTCTTACATCTTGCAATCCTTGTAAAATTCACAGCAACAAAGCTTCATATGTTTGCAATTCACACCATTGAAGGGTTCCATTCCGTCCAATGCAATATGAAACTCCTACGAATTGGTGAGGTGCTATCTTCAACTCTACGCCTGGCCTCTGAACATGTTTAATTTCAAGTGGAGTTCTTGTTGAAGCCGATAGCTTTGTAATATACAACTACATGATCTAACTACTGATAGTATTTAAAAAGAGCGCCATCCGGAAAAATAAATTCTATCCTACTGCTATTTTATTGGTTGTAAGGAAGACGGCAAGCTGAGAATGATAAGATACTTTAAGGATATGCGAAAAACAATTCCGAAATTAAATTCTCTCTCGATAATGAATCATCTTGAAAGGTATTTACTTAAAAAAAAATCAGAAAATAATAGTGATCTATAAATGAATCAAGAAAATTATTGTAGATTCTTATCTAGCATCAATTACCCAGTAATAGTGTGTTGTAATAATAATATTTCAAATGCCTAATTGGTGAGAACTTCTCCATTCCCACGCAGTGTTCTCATGACCCAATGTTTCTAACATGTGCTTATTTGATGCCTTTCGTGTTTTCCGAAATGGATTTTCATGACATTTTCCAATCGATACCATTAAATGGAAGCTCTTGTTTGGGCAGTCAGTTTCAGTGTTTCCCACTTATTTGCTTACATACATTGGCTGTAATTAGTAATTACTAATCATCTATCTGTTCTCTTTCCTTGTATACCTTATAAACCAATTCAAATTTGATCAATTTAGAAATCAACTTTATGTTCTTATTGTATAAATGATTTAGATGGTGAGTCGGTTGTATTTATGATCAACTAAAATTTGAAAGAAAGCCCATGCTGCAGATTGAAGGTGCTTTTGTACAAGGAGTTGGGTTCTTCATGATGGAGGAACATGTTGTTGACAGGAATGGAAAGCTTGTATCTGATGGAACATGGACTTACAAAATTCCAACTATTGACACAATACCTCGAAAGTTTAATGTTGAGCTACTTAACAGTCCTCTGCATGAAAAACGCATTCTCTCCTCAAAAGCTTTAGAAGCTTCCATCTTCAGCACCATAGAGAGTTGTCTTTTTTACATTACGAGATAGATGCTGTTTTTCAATATGGTAATATTTATCTAATATGTAATGTTTTGCATGAATGATATGGTACAGCTTCTGGTGAACCACCTTTGCTTCTGGCCACGTCTGTTCACTGTGCAATAAGAGAAGCTATAAAGGCAGCACGCAAGGAGCTTCCAACTGATAAGAACAGACACTTCAGAATGGACTTCCCTGCTACTATGGATGTCATAAAGTCTCTATGTGGCCTCAATAATGTAGAATGCTATTTAAAGAGCTTGAATGCTTCTACTAATCAATGAGATGATAATTTTAAAATCAACAGTCTATTCAGGCATGATATGTAAATATGCATTATAGAGATGGGAATTATTGAATAAGCTGTTGCTATAACATAATGAAATGGCACTTCATTATATCTTCATAACAAACGCAAGTTCATCAATTATTATAATTTTACTGTCTAAGATATAACAATGACACTATTTATATCAATCCTCATTGAAGGAGCAAAGAAAATCATATACCATATATGTATGACTAAAGTAGGTATTTATCCTGACAAGTTGACTATTTAAATATCTTTTTTTGTGAAAAGAGGTTAATATATTGGTGAGAGTGTGGGGCTACGAAAATGCAGCCAACTTGAAGCATAAACTTGGAGCTGGAAGGCCGTACTCCAGTACTTCACATATGGATTCTAAAGGGAGATGCTCTCAAACTACTTTTACGTGCAATAAATCACCTATTATGGCTGTTAATCTCCTTGACATTTATTAAAGGACAATACAGATAACAACTCAATGTAGAAAACAACACGCGCAAATGCAACCCAAGTAAACTTTGGAGAAACCGTTATATGTACAGAAAACTCCAAGAAAAGTGAGCTATGCTCTTCTTGTCACCAATTCACGATCATGTGTTTTACAATGCTCTCATGTGGTCTTATAATGCATTCATAGACTGCCTTGAAATGTACATGTCATGTAGCTCCCCGCTGTTGTGGAGAGTGGCGGATTTATACTTCCACACATGTTTTGTTATACACATGTAGTAGTCCAGAACTAATTGCCGCAACCCCAATGGCTCAGCATGCAACCTCTAAAGAAATAAAATAACTATAGCATATACCCTACATTTGTCGTAGCATTCCTCTCTGCTATCAGCAATCTCTCCCTACCAAATAGTCTCAGCTCTCCAGTGAGCTCAGATGGACACACCTATTTGTTGTGATTGTGTTACTAGAAACTTTTTCATCTGTTGTACCCAATCCAAAAGTTGATTGCGTTACAAGAAACCTTTTTGTTGTCAAAATCAGTCATTTGTGTCACATCAAAGTCATAAAAGTATCATTTTGGACTGAATTGCTTATTCTTGACAAAACCAAATTGTCAAGTCAAAATTCAAAATGGTGAGAATGTCAAATGTAATTTGTTTGTTGGTTTTAAAATTATTTTTATTGATATTAATTTATTAATTATTTATTAGTATTGCTATTGTTAATAAATTTTAATTTTAAGTTATTAGTTATTAATTATCTTAAAATTATTATTGTTTAAAATTAAATTTTAAAAATATAAAAGTAAAATTCAAAGTAATTTTTAAATAATATGAATTATATTTTGAGGCATAATCTATGGGGACAAAAAGGGTGGAGTGTAATAATATGACCATGTCAACAAAAAAAATTAAATAATCTACATATTATAACAATAATAAAATGTTAAAAAAGTATAGCTTGACACATGCAACATTAATAATTAAAACATGTGTGTGTTTTTTATAACTCCAATATAAAAAAAAATCAATTATTTTTTAAAAGATAATCTATAGATGTGTAAAATAATATATAGAAAATAATCAAGTATAAATGTCAACAACCATTACAAAAATCATAGGTATGAATTTCAAATTAAAAACATTTGAAATTTATAAAAATATTGTTTATTCATAATATTGAATGTTTTTTAATCCAAACATACCAATGAAGAAAGCAAGTTTGGATATATAAATGTGAATAGGTAATAAATGGCAATATAGGATTCAAAATAATAGTTAAAAAAATTAAATAACCATTCCTCAAAATTATTTCATATTGGTGAAGTTGAAAGGTTTTGAATGTGTCCATTAGATATCGAGTCTTGCTAAGTCTAAGGCCCCAATATCATAAGGGATAAGGTTAAGATTGTGACTAGAGTGACTTTGGTAGAATAGCTATTCTTCAATTCTTGTCTCTCAATTGAAGAGGTTTTAGTCTAAGACTCATGCTCTCATAATGAGTAGCTAAACGACTATGTTGGTTTGATATAAAACCTTCCACCAACAACAAAAATGAATCCATACACAGAATTTGGGTCATAATTTAAAATGCAATGTCTAATAGTTTAATAAATATCTTAATATTCATGAAATACAAAAAAATGATATCTCAATAACTTTTCATTTAACTTAGATTTATGTTTTAAATATCTAATTTTAATATTTTTTATTGCTTAGTAAACTTGGCTTAAAGGAGCCATACCCATATGTTAGAACATTCAAACATTGCATAGTTAAGGTAGCTCCATTAATAGAGGATTTGTTTGCAAAACTAGGGGGAAGGAAACACAAACCATTTTGAATCTACATAAGAGTAACATTATAGACATATTACTAAAAATTTAGAACATTAATAGACAATCAATTATCTTTGCAACATTGGTCCAAGGTCATCCTTGTTGTCAAAAGAAACATTTTTAAATACAAATGCCCAATCAATCCTTATAGATGATGTCACACCTATAGAAATTTTAGAAAGGCCAAGCCCCACTTCACCTAATGTATGTGAGTGACATCATTGTGAATTAATGTAGAGAAAACAAAATGAATCCACTAATTAGAGGCATCAATGATGAGGGTAGGACAATTGCAAATTCCAAGAGGAAAGCCCACACCAGACACCACATCATCCAACACGATATCAAGCCTCAATCTCCAACATAATTTAATCACAACCATGGCAAACACCCTAATCACCTCCTTCAACTCCCTAGCCTCCAACAACATTGCCACAAACATGGATGAGATATTAGTGTTGATGTGATATCTATGCATTGTGGAGAGAAACAAATTACCCAACACCATCTTGACAATGTGCACCATGATCACTACGTTACCTTTGAAATTATTCTTCAACCGTAGATCCAAAATATCCTCAAGAAAAGAAATTTTCCTATTATAGGCCAACAACCTTAAAGAAGACTCCATGAATAGGTAATGAGATAGCCATCATGAATGGCAATAATAATGGGCCTTAAAATAAATAATCACCATGTTTTCCCATGATTTTTTCCCTGTCAGAATTGCCTCCTTGAAGTGACTAAATTCTTCATGACAATCCATGCTAGCTATTATTGTCACCATTGCATGCAAGTTAAGGCCAAAAGGAAATAGGGCATTTGTGACAAAACTTGGGCATTTGACTTAGTATAAATTAGCATCCCTATTGCATATCATCTTCATGTCAATATCTAATGAAAAGTTGGAAAGGGAGTCCACATGGGTGTTGGCCTCTTTATATACATGGAAAACACTATATTCTTCCAATTTTTCCAACTAAGGCCCTATTTTAAAATACTATTAATTTTCCTATTTGGGCCCCTTTTTTCTTGAATGTATTAACAGTAACTATTGAATCACCTTCTTTGTGCCTTGTTTATGTCAATTTTGACACATGTTTTTAGACCCAATAGGAGATCCCAAGCTTCAGCTTTGTTATTTGTTTCATGTCCAAGACCCTTAGATGCAACAACAGTTAGGAATCCCTTTTAATCTCTTATGATGTAATTGTTATTTGTTTCATGTCCAAGAGCCTTAGGTGCAACAATAGTTAGTAATCCCTTTTAATCTCTTATGATGTAGTTGACACCAATTTCTTTTTGGACTAACCCTACATGCTCCATCAAATTCAAACTTACAACAACCCATAGGAAGAGACCAACTGCATCATTGTCTAGGATTTGACTATTCGTGACTAGCACCATGAATAGGGGGAACTTTCAAGCCCACAATTTCTCCTCAACTTATCATCCTGAAGTGTAAATGATTATTTGCATGCTTTGAGAGCATACATGACTATTCTTTTGAAAAATATGGTGAAAACTTACAGCAATAGAATTTAATAATGTGTTTGCAAATCTGAAAATATGTGTCCAAGATTATCATAAAGAGATTATGTGATTGACAATTTAAAGTTACATGAAGAAAATCAGCAATACCACAAGTCATCAAACACAAGTGACACAAGATATACATGGAGAAACCCTTGCAAGAAAAAACTCCATACCCAAAGAGATCCAAATTTTGTATTAATCTTCAAATGAGATGCAACAATACAACACTTCTCTTTATATTTCGACAACACTTCATCACTCTAACAACTTGCAAAAAAACTCTTACAAAACACCATCTCAAGGCCCTAATATATAGAATTTTGTGGGAGAGAATACCACAAATGGTATCCCAAGATAAGCAGCAAAACCACCTGGAAAAATCCATGCCCCCCTTAGTGGATGTCCCACAAACATGGCACAAAAAATTGAATAATCACATGGCCTTCACATGGGCATGTAACTCACAACCAATTAGAATTGGTCAATACCGAGTGCTCCATAACTCTTTGACAACTCTGACAACTTCATGCAATAACATGCACCAACATGCAAATTTAGGCACCCAATTGTGCAAGAGCATGCAAAACACACAAATGGTATGCAAAGACATGCACACCAAAGTGGTCCCCACTCACAAAGTTGGACGCCCAAAAGGAATATCCTCCCAAAATGCTCTTTAACTATCACTATAGTGGGTCCACCTCTTTGAATGCAATTACAATTTTTCGTAGGAAACTAAATAAGAAATATTTTGTCCCTCATGTCCTCCAAAACACTTTCCAAAGAACATGGAGACACACAATTACCAACTTAGGTTAGCAATTATAATGTCACCTATCCTAACATTTTCCCACTTGACATTATACATTGTAATTACATTCATAAGATAAAAAATAAAATATAACTAAGTACAGTGATCAAGGCGAATGGCCATCCTGCACCAAGAGAACTTATTTGTGGTCACTAGCTTTCTAAGAGAATCTAAAATATTATCCAAAGTGTCAACTTTCTCAATCAAGTCCTTACCATTCTCAACCATTTCTTGCATAAAGTGATACTAAACATCAACATGCTTAGTACAAGCATGATACATAGTATTTTTGGCTAAACATATGGCACTTTGATTGTCACATCCAATCCTCACAGTCCTACAATCAAAACCAATACCTTTACCAAGTCTTTGTAACCAAACCACCTCCTTAGAGGCATGTGTAGTATCCATATACTCTTCGTTGATGGTGGACAATGCAACTATAGGCTACCTCTTACTCATGCAACTCACTGCACCTCTAAATAAAGTAAAAACATAGCCACTAGTGGACCTTCGACTGTCCAAGTCATCTGTGCAATATGCATCAACAAAACCTTGTATGCCCAATGACTTAACCACATCATTAGTACCATGATAAACCAAACAGTAATCTGAAGTACCACACAAATATCTAAACACCTTAACAAAATTTCAAAGCTCTCTACCAAGGTTAGACATAAATTTTCTCAAAACTCCCACTACTTGGGCTATATCTAGTCTAGTGCAAACCATTACATACATCAAACTACCAATGACACTAGCATAAGGAACGTTAGACATTTCCTCAAAATCATCATCAAAATTAGGACACATGTCTAAACTCAACTTAGTACCAACCGAAAATGGAATATTTACTAGTTCATAGTCATGCATATTAAACCTCTACAAAATGGTATCAACATACTTACTCAAACTTAACCAAAGATTTTTGTGAACTTGATCCCTACTGATCTCCATCCCAAGGATATATTTTGCAGCCCCCAAATCCTTCATATAAAACATGCCAGAAAGTTGATTCTTAAGCTCCCTAATCATCACCTTGTTGTTACCCATAAACATGTCATCAAGATACAAGACAATAATTAGTATCTAATCATCAATAGCCTCAATGTAAACACAATGATCCTCCTCGCTCCTAACAAAACCCAACTTCAATGTAAAAGCATCAAACTTTTGGTACCACATCCTGGGTGACTATTTCAAACCATATAAAGATCTATTTAACCTACAAACCTTGAGTGTTATTTTCCTTTCACAACAAAGCCATCAGGATTTCACATAAATTTCCTCCTCAAGATCCCCATGCAATAAATTAGTTTTAACATCCATTTTCTCTATTTCAAAATCATAAGCAGCATCAATAGATAATAGGAATCTAATTTAGAAGCTAACTTAGCAATAGGAGAGAAAATTTCACCAAAATAAACTCCCTATCTCTAGGAGTATCCCTTGGCCACCAATTTGGCCTTGTACTACTCTAATCGACCATTTGCTCTAAATTTATTTTAAATACCCTCTTGCAACCAATGGGCTTTCTTCCTTTGGGAAAACACACAAGGCCCAGTTATCACAACTATCCAAAGCCATCATCTCCTCCTGCATGGCCTACATCCAAGACTCACTTTCTTTTGAAGAAAGAGCCTCCTTGTAGGATCTAGGTTCATCTTCAGTACTCAACAAAGAAAATACACAATGAAAATTGGATGGGCTTCTCAAATACTCAATTGGATTATGTCATCTTATGGATCTTCTCAAGGTAGGAGTAAGGGGTTGTTGCTACTCTTCCTCTTCTACATGCTCATCCTGCACATCATTTGAACTCTCTGAACCATCTTCTTCTTCTTCATCCTCAAATCCATTTGATTATTCTTCCACATGTGCATCTTCCTAGTTCTCAATCTTTGTCTCGAAGTGCACTATTTTTGTCTTATCTTTCTCCTTTGGTTGTTCTTCACTTAAATAAGCTCTAAACTCCCTAAAAATCACATCTCTAGCGAAAACCATTTTACAGGTGAGGTGATTCGAAATCTTATAAATTTTTTCATTCTCACTGTAACCAACAAAGATGGATTCATGTGCTTTTGGATCCAATTTAGAATGCTTCTCTTGAGGCACATGAACAAAATCGTCACAACCAAAGACCCTTAAATGTGAAACAAAAGGTTTTCTACCTATCCACACTAAAAAGAGCTAAACAAGGAGATCTATTAACCAAATAATATGCAGTACCTACAACTTCTTCCAAAAATCATCTATAAAGATTAGCACCACTCAACATGCTCCTAGCTCTTTCAATCAAGGTTTGATTCATTCTTTTTGCTACCATATTTTTTTGGGGAGTATAAGGAGTAGTCTTTTGTCGAATAATACCTGCATGCTTACAAAACTTATCAAATTCCCTACAACAATATTCACCCCATTGTCAGATCTCAACACCCTTATCTTATAATTAATTTTCTTATCAACTAAGGCTTTAAATTCCTTAAACTTAGTGAAAACCTCATATTTTGCATGCATAAAATAAATCTAGGTGTATTTTGAGACATCACCAATGAAAGTAACATAATAAGGATATTTTCCAAAAAAGTCAACATCCACTAGTCCAAACACATCTGAATGAATGATCTCTAGTAATATCTTAGTCTCATTAGTCCCATTATGAAATGATGACCCATTCTTTTTACCAAACACACAATGCTCACAAAAATCATTTTTTCCAACATAATAATTAGAAATACTATCAACCAACTTTTTATTCAAAATGGTCTTAAGACCCTTTGCACTTATGTGACCCAATCTATGGTGCCACACCATACATACATTTTCAGTTCCAACTACATTGGAAGAGTTACAAAAAGTGGAAGCATTAAGCCCAAAAAAAGTCTCAACTCAAGATCCTTTAGCTATCACCAAACTCCCCCTTACAAATCTACAACCAAACTTGTCAAATGTCACATGCATTCCAAAATCATTCAACTTCGATACTGAAAGTAAATTTCTTGCAAGTCCTAAAATATGTAAAACATGATCAAGGGTTTTAACCCTTCCATCACTGAAACATAACTACATTTCCCTTACCAACAATCTTCTTCATGTTGTTATCACCAAGGAAAACTTCTCCCCCACCATAAGTTGAATATGAAGTAAACCGCTCCTTGTGAGGAGTTGTAGTCAAATAGATTACACCCATATGCTTAAATATTGAAATTTAGCAATCTGTTGAAACATTGGAACTAATTCCAGGCTGTGGGTATCCTATAAGGAATTAGACCTCCAGATTCTAGGCTAGTTCCTATGAATTTTTTTGATTAATACTTGGGTAACTTGGTTGGGAAAAGGATAAAGACTAAAACTAAAAAAACTAAACGATGAAATTTAACTATGGTGATGCACCGAAGAATTCAAAGTGCAGATTTAACTCACAAAATGATTACTGACTATTCTGATTCGCACAACATGATCTAAAAGCTCAAAACACTTGAATGTTTTAAACATAGGCTTTTAAAAGAAGCAATCATAGAAGGGAAATATGATTCCCACAACTAGACTGTTTCGATTATTGATTAGCACAATGTTTAACCAGTGGATTTAAACTTGGATGCATACAGAAATTCATTAAAGAGACAGAAATATTTAAAGGTTTCAAAAATTGCAAACATAGTAAACACTTCGATCAATCCTGCATGACAATGATGCTTGAAAACTTGAAGGTGAATTCTAAAAATATGGTAATGAAAGGAGTCCTTCTGCAAAAACACACTAAATGACCTGTAAACCTGTTGTTGTATTAATCTGAAAAACAAAGATGAGTTACAAAATAATTCTCTTTGCAAAGTGCAAAGGATAAAAATAAGAACTAAAGAAAAACAATTAATTTTTTCAATATATATAAAAGGCCTTTCAAAAAGGCATGGAAAAAAGAACTGAAAGTCAAACTCCAAGAGAGGGTGATAACTCCAAAGAAAATTCCGAGCAGAAGCAAATATCTTTGAAAAGGGGAGTCAAACCCATGCGAAAATGAGCACATGATGGTCCAAACTCACTGTCAAGTCATAACTGAAACATGGAAGACTTGAACTGAACTGCAAATCCCTGAAAATGTGGGCCTAAGCATGCAAAAAATTGCCTCGTTTGTATCAATCTGCCCATGCAAAAATGAAACTCCACTTTGCCCAATACTCTATGCTTGCATTTGAGATAGTTAAATAAATTAAATGATTTATATTTTATCATTTAATTTATCAACTTTACAAAAAATAATGCAAGGCATAAATATTTTAATTTATATCTAAAAATGGAATTTAGACTTGGTCTCCATACTTAACAAATATTTGCAATATATGCCTTCATCATTCATAGCATATTTGGTTGACTATTTCATACACCATTTAATTGCAAGTATTGGCAATAATCATCACTGAGCATTGTTTTATTTGGGCATCTTTGAAAAGTCGACCCAAATGACTAAGGAGAATTGACCTAAAAGTCTATATCACGGGTATTGTATAGAAAAGTCGAACCCTAAATCTACCCTATTCTTTCACTTCACCTTGTCACTTGCTGGAGAAGCTTCATTGCGCCGCCATGCTGAGGGTTTGGAGTTGTGTGACTTCCATTCGAACTATCTTCTCTCAAAATATGTACCAGATCTAGCCTCTGCTACTCATGGTAACCTTGATTTGTTATTTATGTTCTCTTTCCACTCATTGGACGCCATGAGAGGGTTCGAATTTTGAGTTTACAAGCTTTTGTGAAGACATTTGGCCGTGACTTTCTAATGTCTAGCAGGCAACAATGGTAAGCCCTCGTTTCTACTTGCCTTCCATTGTCTGAATAATCCTTTGTATTTCGTTGCCTTTGTATTTTCTTTGTAAAAAACTGGCCCTGTACAGGTCACGACTTCCTTGTGCTTCTTATTTCGTAAAGCATGATAATGAATGCAAATCTATTGCTCTAGCACCCTATGAATACTTAACTCGATAATTCCTTTGCTTTTTATCTCATTGAGATTTATTTTACACTCTACTTCGAGCCCGTAGGAATTTTCCTTCCATTGTTGCCTTTTTTATTTAGAGAAATAGTGTTTTGTTATCTTCTTGAATATTGCCAATAAACCCCTTGCAATAATCATCACTGACCTCTCAATATTTTGGGTCTTCCAAAGTTTATCCTTCCTGCATATTATGCTCGACGAACTTGGTTTTCAGAAAACAACATTGGGAACCTAGTAAGAAGTTTATTACTCTTCAAAAATATATAAACCCTTATGTATATCATGGTTGCGACTATATCTTACTGTTAACTTCATTCTTGTTCAGAAAGTGAAAAAATAGCGTACATTCCTTGGAGCAATCAATATATCACTCTATTCTTAGGAGTATGCTCTAAACCCCGAAGTTTTGTTCCTTTGTATAGCATACATTTCTGAATAAAGCATACTATTTTGTTGTAAAAATGGCAGGCTGAAATATCATTGTTTTATCTGTTCCTATGAGATTAGCATGTCGGTCTCTTGCACATTTTCTATTAATAACTCCAATAAAGCTTCCAGCTGTAAATTGTCATGCTTTTCTCATATTGTATGTATCTCATAGGATTCCATGATGTCTTCATTTAGACTGTTATGCTTTTGATGTACGAAAATACTCCAATGCTTGAACTCTCTGATCATTAAACACTTTGCTTTGACTGCATTTACTTCATTACTGAAATTCATTATCCCTTCTTTCAAACAAAATGTTGATTCACCTGAAAAATTATTACTTCCTTTTGAGTCAAAAACACATATGCAATAACCCTCATGAACATTTGAATTTGATGTATTGACTAGTGAAGATTTTACCGTAGACAATAGTAATCATTTATAAATTGGCCTTTTGTTCTTGTCTACTTTTGACACTCGTTGTCTTTTAATCCTTGAGACTATTCTCATGCAAAAATGAAGTTGGCAGTCTGACTGCTGGATTTCGCATACTGGTCACCATACTAGGCTTGTTATCTTCCATTCTAAAGAAAGTCTGAGCTCCTTCATAGCTTCACTATTTTTGCATTACTAGGACTGTATTTACTTTATCCTGGCATCCGATATCTTTGATCCATTGCTCATGGCTGGGACCTACAATTTTTTGCTTATTACCTCTGAAATTGTATTGCTCATTACTTCCCTTTCGCAACTTTCTGATGCTGATGAACATTCTTCACTCAAACCATGAGGAGTAAAAATGTTATTGTCAAGAAAAATCTTACCAATGGCACTAGTAAATGTTGAGCAAGGGCTTTCATAATTTTCTCTTTAAATAACTAGCTTCAAAGCTCCATGAAATAGCCCGATGTATGACTTTATGTTTTTGTCTCCCTTCAGTGTGAAAGGGCTCTTTACTCCATTTAAATGTAATGTGGAAAAAAAGTAAAGTAGAGCTGAAAAAGAGTAATAACTTCAAAATAGGGTTGCTTATATATGAGTTTCCTTGTTTTAGCAGCTCTTTGTTTCTATTTCCAATATTAATGAACTCTCGTATGTAACTTGAGAGTGTGTCCTCTTTGATATGCCGAGATCAACCCTCGTGGGAGCCCATTTTACTCCACATATCTGATAAAATGATTACGAACATAATGAACCTGTTCCTGCACAGTGAACAAACATGTTAGCAAAATAAAAGAAATTGAAAGCTTCCTCATTTCTTTATGTTGTTTGAATTTTTGTAATCATCCAATGGATGCCTGATCGACTATATATTATATTTATGTTGGTAGCGTAGGCATATGATAGGATTTCATCCGCATTTCTCTAACAACATTTCCCTCAACTTGTAGGTAGGCTAGAGCTGGAGCTGAAACTGGAAATGAAGCTGGAGCTGGAGCTGGCATCACAACATTCCTCAACTGTCAATGATTCGTCATTCCAAGCAATGACGAATCACTTTCTACCCTATGCTTTCGCTATTCTCAGTTGTATAGTTTGCTTTTACTCATGCATCTCTTTTTTATTGTAAAAATCAAATAATGAGTTACTCCCACGGCTTGTGTGGGATTTTGGTTCGTACATTATGAATAAAACAACAAAAATTATGCAAACTTATGATATCATTTTTTGAATTTTTTTTGCATAATATCACTTAAATTTAAACTGTTATGAAACAATGCACAATATGAGTACCTTAGCAGAAATTTTTAAAACAACTTGTGTACCTTAGCTTGAATTTACAATTCAGCTCTACATGTTTGAGCTGGTAGTGAAAAATAGGTAACAAGAGTCATATGGTAGGAGCAACCTAAATCAATAAGCCAAGCATCATCACTCATAGTGTTAGAAAAAATAAACAAAGCATCAGAATCACCATCTTTTGAGGAATTTTTTGTGGAAGTATCTAAACTCCTTTTCTTGCTTCTATGTACTCCTTCACATGTCCTCTCTCACCACAATTCCAAAACTTTACTCTGCTCTTCCCGAGGGTTTTAGAATGTCCTTTAGACTTGTCTCTCTTCTTGTCTCATTTAGGCTCTCCTTTTTCTTTGGACCTTCCTCGTATATGCAAGGCATATTGAGATCCCACATTCATGAAATTTCTCCTAATCTCTTCTAAAAGAAGTATAGCAATGAGACTATCCAGCTTCGGTTTTTACCACCACCACTTATGGAAACAATTAGATTTTCCCAAGGTTCAGGTAAAGAACAAAGCAACAAAATAAATTTATCTTCTTCTTCTATCATAACATCTAAAAATGCAAGCTACATTATAATCATGTTAAAATAATTTAAATGTTTTGCAATATAATCACCATCCTTGATTTTTAAAGAATACAAACATCTTTTGAGATGCAATTTATTTGTTAGACTTTTTATTTGATGAATTTCACCTATCTTCCTCCACAACTTGAATGCAATAGATTATTTTGAAACATTCAAGAGGAAAAAGTATACAAGACACAACCAAATGGTTCCTCATGCCTTCTTGTCTATTTTCTTCCAATCTTCATCAGACACTGATTCTGGTTTATTTCACTTGAAATTTCCAACCAATGATCTCTCTCTCCAAGGAGATCCTCCATCTTCAACTTCCACAACTCATAACCAATTCCATTGAACCTCTCAATATCTAGATGAGAGGAAGAAGCCATGGTTTCCAATCTTCTTCACCAATCTGCAAAACCCATAATGCACAAGCTCCCACTGCAACCAAAAACCCTTCAACACTCAAATGAAAGTTGTCCCTCTCTTAATAGAACCATTACCTCTAATACCAAATTTTAGAAAAGAAAAGTGAAAACTTGCAGCAATAGAACTTAATAATGTGTTTGCAAATCTGGAAATATGTGTCCAAGATTACCATAAAGAGATTATGTGATTGAAAATTCCAAACATGAAAGAAAATAAATAATGCCACAAGTTATCAAACACAAGTTACACAAGATATATGTGGAGTAACCCTTGTGGGAAAAAACTATACACCATAAGAGATCTAATTTTTTTATTAATCTTCAAATGAGATGCAACAATACACCACTTCTCTTTGTATTATGAAAGCACTTCATCACTCTGACAATGTACAAACAATCTCTTACAAACCACCATCTCAAGGATCCAAAGAATAGAAGTTTTTGGGAGAGAATAACACAAATGGTATCCCAAATAACAAGAAAAAACCATGCCCCCTTAGTGGACAGCCCATAAACATGGCATAAAATATTGAATAATTGCATGGCCTTCACATGGGCGCCTAACCCACAACCAATCAGAATTGGTCAATACCAACTGCTCCATAACTCTCCAACGGCTCTAACAACTTAATGCAAGAACATGCACCAATATGCAAACCTAGGCATCCAACCATGCAAGAGCATGCAAAGACATGCACACCAAAGTGGTCCCCACTCACAAATTTGGACGCCCAAAAGGAATATCTTCCCAAAATGCTCTTTAACCATCACCGTAGTGGGTCCACCTTTTTTAATGCAATTACAATTTGTCATAGGAAAATAAATAATAAATATTTTGTCCCTCATGAACTCTAGAAAACTTTCCAAAGAACATGGAGACACACAATTACCAACTTAGGATAGCAATTATAATGTCACCTATCCTACATATTCACCACTTTTTCAATTACACTTTCCAATTTTATTGTCAATGTCTTTATAGAAATCTCTTTTTCTTGATTTTTTTTTAAGTTTCTTTCTTTCCAAATTTATCAAATAATGATCGATAATCACATCACCCATATGCGATAAAATGTGGCCTTCTTATGAAACATTGGCCATGATTTGAAAAATTCTAACAAATCTTGGACCCTAGCCCATGCCATTAAAGCTTCAATTGATTTTTTTTCCAACATTTAGTATCAAACTTGTTATTTAGAAAAAAAAAATCATATTCTCCTCCTATTTACACATCACACATTTGGATGGGCCCATGAATCCAAGTTTCCCAAGTCCTCCAATTATTATTTTTTCTTGTGTAAAGTAGCCCAAACAGACACTTCAACTTTGGGCAAACAAATTATATTCCAACAAAGATGAATAGAAAAATTATCTTTCTTAATAGTATCTTCCTCAATGGTGTATCCCAACTTCACCTTATAATTTCTAGACTTGGACTTGCACCATCTGAGGTAGTCATCCTCCTCTGAGATAAAAAAAAAATTCTTATTAGGCAACACTGCTTCAATAGATTGGAGTTGATCTTTTGGGATTGTGTCCCCAAAATATCTTACATTCTCATTTACTAGCACCTACCTTATCATTAAAATAAATATACTCTAATATGGCAGCCCCATTGATTCTTCAATTTTTTCCTAGCCTTGTCAACATTGGGGAGATCACATGTTAGAGTGTGACCATTCCATGAATTGTCCTGAATTAGGGTTTTGCTTGTATTTTTAATCAACCAAATGATGTGTTAGAATCAAATCTCTACATATGACAATACATTTCCACATTGATGATCTCAAAGGGAGTATGCTTGTTGAAATAACTTTACAAAAACCTAAATCCAAATACTTATTTTGTAAAATTTGGCTCGCTTAAGATCTAATTTTTTCGTAATTCCCCACATCTTCTATTCCAAATATTTGTTAAAAAGAGGTCATTTCCTAATGTAAACACCCCTTGCACATTTAGGTTTTCATATTTTGTCCCAACCAATGAGTGGAAACTTCTTTTAGAGGTGTCCTTCTAATATAAAACCTAAATTTTGTTATTGAGAGAGAACATAGTTTCGTTTTGAAATTTTAAGCATAAAAAAGAGGAAGATAGGGATGACCAAGACAATTTCCTTCAGCAATAGAATTCATCCCACATATGAGATACATTTCCTCTTCCAAGAGGACATATTTTTATTGCATGATGTAAGCATAGCGTCCCAAAGTGTTTACTTTCCAACACCGGAGAACAATGAAATGCCAAGCTAGGAAGCAACCTAATATTGAAGTTCAAAATTAAAGCTATATCTCTTTGCTTTCAAATATTAGTGTTGAAAAAATATTTAATTTTTTTTTTTTCACACTTTGATCAAATACCTTAAAATAACACTCCAACATATCTTTCAAAATTTAAACAATCAAATAGCCTTCTACTCATGTTATCATTCCCTCCTTGTCCAACTCTACAATCAATAGCCTTATATCCAAATTTATTGCAAGAAAAATAGTAACCTTGAAAAGATTGATTGATCCTGGCAGGAGCATGTCGCCTTGTAGTTGGATGATTTCTAAATCCTTTTTGCTTCTGGTCAAAATTGGACCCACCTTCTTTCTTTCCATTTTGAACAATCTGTGCATATTTGGATCCATTCTTCTTAGAGTCTTTAGTGCAAGATTTCTCCTGCTTTGTTTTAGGCCTTCCAATTGATTTGGAGTTATCCTAATGACTAGACTTCTCCCCTTTATTAATTTTTTTTTTTTCTATTTTCAAGGCATTCCTCGGAGTAATAATTTCCTACTCAAGTTTTAATCATTCAATTATTTTATCATTGAGCTTGACATTCAAGCAATCTTCAATTCTCTTGCCTTCTTCAACCTTTTCTTTTAAATCAGAGATCATACCTTTTTCCTTTTTTAGTTTGATTTCACATTCTTTACCACCTTCTACTTTGGCTTTCAATTTATCAATTTATTCCTTAGATTTTTCAAGCAAGCTCTCATATTTCTAATTTAGTGCCCTTGCTTCATCTAGGTATTCCAAAGCAGACCAAAGTTTTCCTTCAAAACCTATTTCCCAATCATCAGAATTGAAGTCCCAACCTTCAGGTTCCATTGATAATAGATCTAGATCAAAATAAAACATGTCTTCATCACTCAAGGAGTTGGACTCCTTACATTTTTCAACATTGCACTTTTTGTTATCAACATTGAAGGCCATAAAGAGGGTTTCATCATTTGAATCATTATCCTCATCTTAAAAAGAACTACTGGTCTCTTTGGAATATAGACCCTTTTTAACCTTATCTCTTTTATTACCCTCATCAGATTGTATAGGGGCATTTAGATGCAAAGTGACCAATCCTTCCATAATTGAAACATTTTGAAAGGTAACTTACCTTTTTACTTGTGAGTGCCTTTCTTCAACCTTCTGACAAAGTTTGCTTCAACTTCATCAAAGTCGTCACTTTGATCAACAACTTCATTATCAATCTTTTTGTTAGCTTTGAATGTGGCTTCATTCTTTGGGACATCTTGATCAAACTCTCTCATCTCAAATATGGTAAGAGAACCAAACATTTCATCAATTAAGTACTAATCCAAGTCCTTGGAATCTTCAATGGAAGACACCTTATGACTATAGGATTTTGGGAGAGACCTCAAAACCTTCTTCACAATTTCACTTTCTTTTACTTCTCCATGAAGATCGGAGATGCCAAGTACAACTTCTTATACCTGGAGCATATAACCTACAATGTCTTCATCTTTTGTCATCTTCAAAGTCTCAAATTTACTTTTAAATATTTGCATCTTGGCTTGCTTTAATTTTGTATCACCTTCATAGATGCTATTACGTTTTCTCTAGACATCTTTAGCAAAACTACAATTCATCACCTTCAAAAAATTTGAATCAGCCAATCCACAAAAGAGAGCATTCTTAGCTTTAGTATTGCACTCATATAACCTGATTTTAGCTGGATTTGTTGGAGGAGTAACAAGAAAAAAATAACCATCCTTGACTGATTGCCACACACCAAACCCTGGAGATTTTTGGTGGCCTTCCATTCAATTTCCAGAAAGCATAATTAGTCCCATCAAACCTAGGACCCTTGTATGAACCAGCATGTGTCATCCAAATATTTGCTTCACATTGTTAAGCTTCTTCAGAGGAACTTGGATCTGATACCAATTTTTGAACACACCTAGAGACTGAGAGGAGGGGTGAATAAATCTTATCAAAAACTTAATCCCTTCCAAAACTTAAATCTTTCAGCCCAATACAACCTTCTTTATCAAATCAAAACCTTTAAACAAAATAGTAACAAAGAAGGATATAGTAGTTTGAATCTTCAACAACTTCAATAATCCTTAGTAGTGAAATATATAGCAATTCTACTTCTAATCAGATCAAAAACAAAGAAAGATGAAGCTAAGAACACAAATGCACAGGAAAACACCAGATTTGGTTCAATATTGCTTCTAGATTTGATTGTGTTCAAATTTGTGCATCAACGTTTCAGATCATACTTTGTGATCCATCATCAAGATGGTAGAGAGCAAGATGAGAAGAAAATGGTTGATTGTAGATTTAGACTAGATAAAAAGAGAGAGGGGAAGGGGAGGGTAGGATGCACAAGGTTTGAGGAGAAAAAACAATTAATAATCCAAAAAAAGCTTCTAAATTTCAAAAATAAAAGAGAATATAAATATGCAAATATATGCAAAAAATAAATAACATAATAATGGAGAACTTAACCCAAAAAGCTTAATAATAAAAGAAAACACTATAAAAACCAAAATTAACATAAGACAAGTTGAGGGTTACACTCATCTATAGGGTTAAACCACCCCTCCAACCTTAATTGTGATGAGGGTTACACTCTTAGTATTGCTTGGCAACTCTTGCTTTCTAACCTTCACGGCCAATTTTTGGCCTAGTTCGCTCCTTTCTCCTTGCCTTTGTGCTTTTCCCTTAACTTTTGTGGCCTTCTATTTATTTTATCACTTTCCTCCTCCACTAAACCTTTCTCTCTCCTTCGTTTTTCTCCCCTTCCCAATTTCTTTCTCCTCTCCTTCTTCCTCTTTGGTGGAGTGGTGTAGCCTATCCTTCTCACTTTGTGTTCTCCTCTTTCCCTCCCTTTGTGCTTCCTCTTGTAATCTTTTTACCTTTTTCCTTTTTGTCTCTTCTTGGATAAGTCTTGCATTTTATTTGTTTCCTTTTATTTATTTATATATGTATGTATGTATGTATGTACATATATATATATGTATTTACTTACTTACTTACATATATATATTCACATATTTATTAATTTATTTGTATTTATTTTCATATTTTTGTTTATATATATTTATATATTATTTCCTTATGGTTCATTAGTGTGTGTATGTATATAATATTTGCTTTTTCATGTGCATTGTCCTATTTTATAAATCTATATATTAATTAAAAAATTACTTTATATTTATTGATTGTTGTAATCTTCATTTAATTGTTATTTTTACCTTTATTGTCTTTTTTATTTATTCAATCTTATTAACATGCTATTTTCTCCTTCTTTCTTTATTTTCTTCTTATTCTTGAATCTTTTATGTTTATTTTCTTATCTTCCTTTTGATACAATTCCACTATATTTATAAAAATCAGCTTTTTTATATATATGGTTTTCCTTTTTATATTCTTTCTTTTAATCCTTTTTATGTTAAAATATTTACATATAAATCTATAAGGTTTGTTTTCTTTTATCTTTTTATATTTGTGCACATTTGTGCTTCTCATTCTATATTTTGTTTTATTGCTTTAAATTCATTCATTCTTTTAGATTTTATATATTTATGTATTTTGTTCTTCTCCAACTCTTGTCTTACTTCAATTTTCGTTTTTATAGTGTTTTCTTTTATTATTAAGCTTTGTGGCTTAAGTTATCCATTCTTATGTTATTTATTTTTGCATATATTTGCATATTTATATTCTTTCTTTTATTTTTGAAATTTAGAATCTTTTTTTGGATTATTAATTTGTTTTCCTCCTCAAACCTTGTGCATCCTACCCTCCCCTTCCCCTCTCTCTTTTTATCTAGTGTAGATTTGCAATCAACCATTTTATTCTCTTGCTTTCTACCACCCTAATGATGGATTACAGAGTGTGATCCAAAATGTTGATGTAAAAATTTGAACACGATCAAATCCAGAAGCAATACTGAACCATGATATGGATTGTGGAAACTTGATATCATTAACACCAGATTTATGTGAAAAACCCAATAAGGAAAAAACCACAATGAGAGTTAACTCACAATATAAAGGCTCGCTACCAAAAAGGACTTGTGAACTAAGGTACACTACCTTAGAGCAAGATACAAAGGACTTGTGGAACTGAAGCTAGCACAACTTCCTTGATGTGATTCACTATCTCATAACAAGATACAAATATTTAGAGAAAGTACAATATTTGTCAACATATCACTCTACTGACTGAGGCGTTCAAGCACTTTTGATCTTAATTTCACACATTCATACTTATTTCTATGAGATCTTCAAATACAATCCACAATTTCTTGTTTGCACACTTGTACACTTTTCCACCTTGTTGCATCCAAAAATATCTTGTATTTATATCCACCACAATAATTCAAAGCTTCAATTAGGTCGGCCAAGAAGAAGATAAACAATGAATTCAACAAGTCAGCCAACAAAGCATAATTTGGTCCTATCTCGAGGATAGAGAGGACCAAAAACAAACTTATTACATCTTCCAAAGTGATCCAAAATAATTCACATGTTGGTGCACATCAATCTAAGTCGGCATCAAGGAAATATGTAGATGAAACTTTGAAGCGCATAAATAATCTACCCAAAAACATACTTTCAATTGAATTTTCTCGAAGAGGTTCTAACTAGAATAGGTCACGACCCAAATCTAACTTGACACATCTTTAAATGCTAGCATAGACCCCCAAGCATATGGCGCAAGTAAGAAAACAAGCTCTATCGGCCAGATATCTACAAATAACCTAGAAAGCCAACTCAAGACACAATGCAACACCAAAGAGACCAATCAACACCATGTTGATCACGTGGGGATGTTCTATGAACATCCAAAAACAATTTCAACCAATTATTCCATACTTTCATGCCAAAAACAATCAATGAAAACCAAGTAGGAACATAATACTTCATTCAGGAAGCATAGATTATAATCAAAAGATATAACATTAAAAGATCAATTAGTGGATCACTTTAACACATGAAATTAGAATTAAGACACTGCACAAATTTTGAGAACACATTCACCAAGTTGGAGGAGTAGAGACATGAATGTAGAGAAATGTAGAGCATTTCCCAGACCAATCTAGATAATTTCACATAAAATCTCATTAAACAAAGGTATTTACTAGTCAAAGTTACCACATGGGAATTTTTTATACAAAAGCATCCATTATTGACTAGTGTTGAGGATAATATTTTTGTAAAGAGGGGGGCATGATACACCCCTAATCCTATAGTGTGTATCGGTTCATGAATAGTCAACTTGTGGCTACCTTAACTCTTAAAAAATTTACATAATCATTATAATAATAATATATGAGTAGGTATGTCATCCTAGAGGTTATAGTTAAGTATCTAAGTCATATTAGGTGGCAACCAAGGTATAATTAGGTATATATAGGAGCTAGTTGGTCGTTATTATCATTGTATTGAGTATTGTGTTCTTAATGAAGACTATTGGAGGTCTCACATTCAAGGTGAATTGGGAGGTTGCCCCCTCAAAATGGTATATTATTATTTTTAGATTCCTTAAGAAGTGAGAATCAAGCCAGGATTTGATGTCGGTCATAGGTCACATACAACTCCAATCAACAGATGATCAAAGATTAGAATAGTAGAGTGGAGATAGAATTTGAAAAGAGAGAAAAATAGAGACAAACAAGAGAAATTTTAGAATACTCGCATACTCTCACCATGCTATCACCAAGCTAGTGAAGGTGAGAGTGGAGTGTTATATATATAGTAAAATTAGGGTATATACATCCAAGATGTTCATTAACTCTTACTACCCATAAAAGGTGAGAGGTTTTACCTACTTAGTAAATGCCAAAACATGTGGCATAACCTCCTTAGGCCGTGAAGACCAAAGAGAGGTTATGAGAGGTGGCACAAGATAAAATAGGGTGAGAAACCAAACTACCCCATAACCTATTTAGGTAAGGAAAAAATAGTGGTTATGAGAGGTGACACAATAAGCCAAAAGAGGGTGTGTAACTCAACTACCCATGTGTGGGAGAGAGTGACACATATAGCTAATGTATTTCACCATGTTTCCTCATATTAACCAAACCTAATAACCCTAAGAAAGCTTAAATAATATGTGTAGGAAAAAAAATACCCCTAACATAAGGAAAATAAAAAACCTACACTAACACCCCCCTTAAGTGTAGCCTAGGTGAGTGAAAAGATGGGTCCCAAAAAATGAAGCCTAATGAGGTACCTATGTACATAAAAATGCCCCCAAAATAAGAAGAACCCCATAAGAGTAATAGCCTCCCTAAATAGAGATAAAAAATGGACTAAAAGGCCCCTCCTAAAGTAGACACCTGTCACACCCCTAGCAAAGCTCACAAATTAATGAACTTCCTTTTTGTGAAGATTTTGGTCAAGATGTATGTAGTGTCCTTTGATGTAGAAAAATACTTAAGACCAATGATGCCTTCCTAAATAATCTCTCGAATGTAGTGCATATATATCTCAATGTGTTTTGTCCTTTGATGATGACATAAATTCCTTGAGATTTGTATGGCACTTTGATAATCATAAAATATGATTGTAGGCTTTCGAAATGGAATTCAAAACTAAATGAGAATATTTTGAATTAAAATAGCCTCAGTGGTGGCAATAATTGCCCCTCGACACTCAACCTCTGTCTATGAAAGATAAATTATAGATGGCTTCTTGCTCGACCAACAAAATGGACCGAAACCAAGTGAGAAGAAATACCCTGAAGTAGACTTACAATCCTAAGAATCGCCTACCAATTTGAATCTATGTCCCACCAGTTAAATATCCACACCTATTGCATGCTGAGTCCCATAATTGTGAGTAACCTGAATATAGTGGAGGATCTACTTAGCTACTTTCCAATGCAACTCAAGTGGCTCTTGCATCAATCGGGAGACCATTCCCGCAACATATGAAATGCCGAGTCTTATATGATTCAAGTAAATGAGACTCCCAAAAATTTATCGATATAAATTTCCTTCAATCAATAGTGAATAAAAATTAGCCTCAAGTTTGACCCTTCACAAAAATGGAGTTGGTGTAGGATTATAGTCAACCATATGAAATATGGAGTGTATATCAAGTGCATACTTAGGTTTGCCAAGGAAGATACTAGAAGATGATTGAGTGATCTAAATTCCCAAGAAGTAATGCAAGAGAACCAATTCTAACATCAAAAATATATCATGCAAAGTAGTTTTCACTACTTTGATGGTGGATGAGTTGCTCCCTTTGACCAACAAGTCATCAACATAGAAAACCATAAATGTGAGAGTGTCATCCTACTTGTAATGTCCCTTACCTAGAGTTTGCTAGTTGATTAGATTTAGGGTTTATTCTTTCCAAATGAATGTTCTCCTAATTCAGTAACCTTAGATTTGAACCCTGTATTCACATATTAGCACATATATGTTAGCATTAATATCTAGATATCCAAAAATACAAACATAATCACAAAGACAATAATGAAGACAGATGAGGAGTGGGCATGGGCAGATCCGCCTGAAGCTAACCATCTAAGCCCAAGGGCACAAGCATCCTATCAGGATAACCCACCCCTTGGCTCCGAGCTGAATGTCCAACTAAGACCATTCCAGTCCCGGAGTGGCGTGCTTAGTGGGACCACTTATACCTTTTGCCCACATCATCACCTCAGAAGACACATGACCTACTGGGGGAAGCCAGCAGAGCTCATAAGTGGCCTAGGCCTACCACCCCTCCATGGCCGCAGCGGATTGTTAAGTGGGGTTTTTAGGCACCACTTGTCTCAGGACCTTCCACCCTAGCAAGTTTACAAACACATAGAAGACAACCTTTAACAATCACAAAATACATTTATATACACTATGGATTCCTACCCATCATTTCATAGGTTAAGCATAATTATGATTCTATTAAAGAAACCATGATCAACTTATTAAACAATTATAATCATGACGATATTAAAGAAAGCATTGTACTAATAGTCAGATTGGCAACATCTCGTATGCATAATAAATTCTAAATAATATGATTAGTTCTCTTATTATTTCTTCTTTTTATGTAAAGAGCATCAATTGATATATATATATGCAACCAGACAAATAATGCTTTCAGTAATATAGAAATCAGAGTTAGTCCTCCCCCAGGAGCAAAAAATTTTGTGATCAAATTATGGCCTGACGGGAGATAGGATTTGCATATACCCGGTTCATACTTACTTGTCGGGCTATTCCATGAAAATTAGACATGGTAGAGGAGTAATCAGGTCGGGTCAAGGGGATTTCCATCAGACGTATAAAACAGATTGCAAGTTCTAAGCTTACGGTATCAAAGATCAAAGTGGGCTATCGCTGAATGATTCCCCTATCTTTATGTTTGAATATGCTAGATATTAAGGCTAAGCGAATAACTTCACCTGATTTCGCTACGTTCCTCCTGTTGGTCTTCAATTTCCTACTTGCTTCCTCTCATCTTCCATGATCCCGTGGTTGACCATCGGCGACCCTATTTCTAGCATCTGATGCATCGCGTCTTTCAACCAGATGCGTCTAGGACCAATGGAGGTGTCTTTTCGTGGATTTCGTTATGCTTGTTGGGTTCGCTGGTAGCTGATATACCAATGGCGACGAAAACTAAAATCTACGATTATTGGAGCGATGATTTGTATTCAAATGTTCAACCCGATAATTATATTCACGTATTCATTTTATATTAATTTGAGTTGATTCGAGTGTTTTGTATCTTAATATTGATATATTTATAATTGCAATATTACCTTAGGTAATTATAAAAGTGTTTATATACTATAGTATTTATTTAAGATATTTAAATTGCTAGCTTGTTCATATAATTACAATGATAAAAATGGTCCTTCGGTAATCAAAAATTGTGATATGATTGATGGTACGTGTAATAGCCATATTAAGTTGCAATGATCTATATATTTATTTTATTTATTTGTTCTTCCGATATCACTAATTTTGATGTCATGGGTCCAGGGACATGACACTACTACAAAATATATACATTCAAATTAGAATGACATCATTTGAACCCAACTATCAAAAGGAATGAGTCCATCTCGACATACCAAGCTCAAGGAGCCTATTTGAGGCCATAGAGAGAATTTCAAAGATGAAAAACAAGTGAAGGATCCAAAATGAACCCCTGTGGTTGCTTCGTGTAGATTTACTCTTGAAGGTCACCATGAAGAAAGACACTCTTCGCATCCATCTAATGAATGTTCCAATGATGGGTTACAACTATAGCAAGGACAAGTCAGATGGAACTCATTTTGGCAACTGGTGTAGAAGTCTTAGAGTAGTCAATCTGTGGAACTTGGGAGAATCCCTTAGCAACCAAGTGAGTCTTATACTTATCAACTAACCCACCTGCTACAATTTTTTTTGATAGATCCACTTACATCAAACAATTTTTATTCCCTTAGGAAGAGGTACTAGATCCCATGTATGATTCCTTTCCAAGGAACTAAACTCTTCTTGCATAGAAATATTCTACTCGAGGATACCCATAGCTTCCCAAAAAAATTATGGATTAGAATCTGAAGCAATAAAGAGATGTGGAGTTTACTAAAACTATGAACTTATTCTTCTTATGTCTTATGTTTCACCAACCCAATCACCTACTAACTCCAATGTCTATTGAGCTCAAAGAGGTGTTGAAGTTGGAGAATCTGGAGGAGAATAATCAACCTCTAAATGATGACTAGGAGAGGAATGTGAATCCTTGTCATCACTGTCACCATCTAAAGTGGAGGAAGAAGACTCCTCATCAATATTACGAAGATTTATATCCTCTGAAGAAATTTCATTTTGATGCAATGTCTCCAATGTGATGTTGGATGGAGAAGTGGTAGGAGAAGAACTGGAATTACTCTCCTCAAAACAAACACTCCTCTTGATGAAAAAATCATGAGTGGTCAGATGGAGAAGCCTATAACCTTTGACATCATCTAGGTACCCAAAAAATATACAATGCTTTCTCTATGGATCCATAGCCTTGCATTTCTCTACTAGAATGTGGGCCCATACAAGAGAACCAAACACTCAAAACTTCTTAACTATGGGTTTCTGACCAATCCAAGCTTTAAAAGGAGTTAGCCCCTTCACAGCTTTGTGAGGAGCTCATTTTGGATGTAACATGCATATTTAATAGCTTCTACCCAATATTGAGGTGCCAAATATGTCAAGTGAGTCATACAATTTAGCATCTCCTTTAAGGACCTATTCTTGCATTCTACGACACTATTGTGTTGAGGATTATATGGAACTATGTGTTTCATGTTGGTTCCTTTTGAAGAACAAAACTATTCAAACTGATTATTAAAATGTTTACCCCCATTATCTATGCGTAGAATCTTAATGAACTTCCCAAATTTTTAGCTTTGAAATCCTAAAATTGTTCAAAGACCTCGAACTTTTATTTGAGAAATTAAACCCAAGTGCATCTAGAAAAGTCATCAATAAATGTCAAGACATATCTATCCTTGTTGAAAGATGGTTGTGAAAATGGTCATGCTAAGTCATTATGTACCAACTCCAATAGATGTGTAGCTCTCCATGCTTTTCCTTTATCATATTCCTTCTCAAGATGCTTACCAAGAATGCATCCTTGGAAAAATCCATTAGAAAATAAAATAGAAGGCAACCCTAAAACCATGTCATTTTGATTGAGTTATTGCAAGTAATGATAGTTTAGGTGGCTAAATCGTTGATGCCACAAACAACTCACCTCATCTCTATGTGTAAGACTGTCAAACAAGAGTTAGGAACAAAGTGAGAAAACTAATATAGTCTTGATTCATGATTTTCTTCTCCCATGAAAATTGTAGAGCCATTATGTATTTCATTGATTTCCATTGTATTTGGAGTGAACTCAACTTTCTTTCCAGGACCAATGTGAGTGATATGATAAACAAATAGGAGATTAGTTGATAAATATAGAACACAAAGAAAATATTTAAAATTTCCTTCTCCCACATCAATAGACTCTCTCCAATGCACTTCAATAGTGTTGTAAATATTAATGAACAATGAACCCAAATGAAGTTGTGGTCTTCAATGGATCAACCAAGAAAGATACCATCTACAAGAAAGTGTTGCAACATGAGCTTGCATGAAGATTGATGATTGATCAAATGATTATCTATTTATGATATCTAGAATGATCTACAATGTACAAGTACCTTATATATATAGGCAAGGTGTGATGAGGTAGGATAACTACCCTTGATATAAACATTAAATGCTCAATGCAAAAAATAAATGCATGAGAAAACTATTAAATTCCTAGATGACTAAAATTAAATAATGAGACATGAACCCATTATAACTAACTTCTATAAATGACACCAAGGATAGCTTAACTCCTAAGTAAACTTATAATATGAATAAGTCCTCACTTATGATTATTTAGGAAATGACCCCATTCATATCAACACCCCCCATAAGTTCAACTTAGGGAGTGTAGTTATTATGCAAATGATGCAATATGGAAATGAAATATGGGTCTCGAAAATGAGGCCATCTTAGGTACCCGTGTACAACTAATCATGCAAATAATCTCTCTCAAACGAAGAAAAAGAGAAAACCCAGTGGGACAAAACTCCTCTCCAAAAAAAAGATGCAATGTAAATCATGTACAAGTGATAGAAGAAGTGATGTGTGGAGGTCTCAACATCAATACCCACAAGAGCTACATCCATCACAAGGATAAATTACAATCAATAGTCCCCCCGTAAGAGGGAAATAGAGAGACTATATAGACCCCCCATATAGAATAATCACTTACAAAAATGGCAAGTGCTTGAAGACAAAATATGATCCAATGTTAACAAACAACTTGTCTCCCTTTCGAAAGAAACAAAACTAAGTAAAAATGCATGAATTCTTCCCATTCTAGATAGGAATTGAAATAAAGAAGCATAAATATGTATGATGATCGTAACCTACTTATAATGTCATAGAATTGCACCTAGGGGAAATTCCACATTTTCGCATCTTGCCTAACATTTATGACACCTTAGAAACATTAATGGAAAAATCTCATGATTTAGAATTTCACAATTCTGACTCCATGTGGACACATGGTGAAATGATAGAAGCTTGATAAGGCATTTCCCAAAAACCTAGGCTTTGGACGCTTGTGTAGCGTGCAGACACATGGTGAAATGATAGAAGCCTGATAAGGCATTTCTTGAAAACCTAGGCTTTGGACGCTTGTGCAGTGCGCGGACGTTCGCGCGGTGCGCTAGCGCCCTAGTAGTTTTCTGAGTCTAAAACAGTGAATCTAGAACCCCAACCCTTGTGAAACATGCTCTGATAGTTAGGTCTTGAGTGAAACGGCTCTGTGTAGCCCTTGCATGCATGGAAACCCCCTTTTGGCTCCCATTTTGGGGTGGGAAGTCATCAATTGAATTATTATCACTACTTGCTCTAGTCTCGGTAAGCTCTATCCTTGAATAGTAGCACCTTTATAGGAAAAGCCATGTCAAATTGAGGCCTCTCTAGCAGCTACCAACTCTCAAGAAAACACATAGTGGTGTGCCTATGTGCTCCGGAAGAGGGTCTTGACCCATGGCTAGCTCTTTCTCTCCCTATCACTCTTTCTTACTAGTTCATTTGCTACTTTGTGGTGCGAGTTCTACTCTGAAGCGGGTTTTTTTTTCACCATGCACTTTATTTACTTCCTTTACACTCTTTTCCAAACTTGGTTGTCCATGGAGGTGGGAAAACCGAAATGGGGGTCTGACTGAGGAAGACCCCTATACAACCCCAACCTTTTCCCCTTGAT
Organism: Sequoiadendron giganteum; assembly: GCA_007115665.2. NCBI lineage: Eukaryota > Viridiplantae > Streptophyta > Pinopsida > Cupressales > Cupressaceae > Sequoiadendron > Sequoiadendron giganteum. The sequence continues at coordinate 22,404,129 of CM021109.1, read as the reverse complement.
CTATTGTGTGCAATTTACAAAGAGAATCTTGGAGTAAAGATTCCAATGCACGGGGGTAATCTTGTTTCAAGTCCTCTTGTATTTCCCTTTAATTTCTAGCTTTTTATCAATTATTTGGTCCTTCAAGCTTTTGAACTGATCCAAGAAGTGAGATTCAATTTCATCCACTTGAGATCCTAAGTTCTTCATGGCTTAAGATGCCAATGCATCTTGTGGACGATAGTGCACCACATTGGCGTCCTGAACTGTGTTGTCATCTTTCAGCCAAAGGGCTCCTCAACCAAAGATAGAAATCTCGAAGTCTTTCTCTTTTGGGGCTTGAGGTTATTTTCCTGCTTTTATTCACAGTTTCATCGATTCATTTAGTTTGAGGTGTATAAGGAAAATTCATTCCTTGGTGATCTCTTGAGAATAAAGAGACCTGTGTACATTAAATCCCTCTTATATCACATTTTGGTGAGCTCAACGTGAAACGTCGGATCCATTTTCATAATGTTGCATAGTCGTAAGGATTCTTTCTCTGAACAAGTTTTTGATATGTTGGAAGATGCTCTAGATGATTTCTTAGAAGAATTATCCCCTATCTATAAATCTTTTAAACAAACTCCTTCCTCGCCAGTTGAGGAGTCGGTAAATGTGGTAGTAGTTTTTGTGGCTCCTCCAAGCCCTAAGAAACTCATCATTTATGTGACCCCACTGAGCCATTCCCTAGATAGGACTATTCCATCTATGGGATTTCATGTCATAGCAATCTATTAGATTTATATTCGGGATTCGAGAAAGCTATTGACTCTACTTCTTATAATGTAGTCAGGCATGCATACCCTACAAGAAGAAACAAATAAAACTTGGAACAACAAGCACTTTTTTTTGCATCACAACCTACGCAAACTCCTATTTCATTACCATTGTCTCAACCTAGCCATCCTTCAGCTCCTAAACCCGCGATCAAAGCTTCGGGTGATTATGATCTTATTGAGAAACTTTGTGTTACTACGGCTAAGATCTCACTTTGGGATTTGCTTCAGACCACTCTGGTTTATCAAGAAATTTTGTAGGAAGCCTTACAGAATATTCTCTTGCCTTCCTCTACTAGGCCTATGGACGTTGATGTGTTGATGACACATTCGAGCTGATTCGCCGAAGATTACGTTCCACTTGCAAGAACTCTTGCCTTCGGATGTGCAAAAATGAGCAAAACCTTTGATGATTATATTAAACGTTAACAACATCGGTATTAGTTGTACCCTCATTGACACCTGCTTAGCTCGCAATGTTTGCGATATAGATCTACTACCTAAAATTAAAGTTGATTCATCTTCTTTAGTAACTTCTTCCTTGTACATTCGCGGGTTCGATAATGCTAGCACCCAAGCTCTAGGTACATTAATGCTACCTTTTCAATTGGGTCTCGTTACCTTGCCTACGTTGGTCTATGTAATGCCTAACCCATTACCATACAATCTTCTTTTAGGAAGACCTTGGATTCACAATATGGGTGCAGTAACTTCTACCCTACATCATTCCTTAAAGTTTGTTGCTAACAATCGGGTGGTTACGATTAAAGTAGATCCAGAGGTTGTGCACCTTTTCTTACTAGCCACTGCTAGTAGTATTTGGCCGCACCCACTCTCAAGAATTGCATTCCCTCCTCAACCATTGATGCTATGGCATGTTCCTCATTGATACCCTCCATGGGAGTTATCCCTCGAATGAGTATTGACCAAGACAAACTACCTAAAGTAGAAGATTTTAAATCTCCCCCATATTTTTTGTCATCCCCTCAATCGAATACTCTCTTAGGTGATGATTGGGGTTCCTTGAAATTCTCTGAATTCTTCATAGCAGAGTATAAGTTAGACCCCTCTGGTATAGAATTTCTAGGTCCTGCTAACATGAGGATGAGTGACCCTCCCATTGAGGAAGAGAAGTGTGATCCTGTTCATGAGACTGCTCCTCCATGAGAAAGTGACTCCACTCCCATAAAGGGGGTTAATGTTTGTGAACCAAGTAAGGGAAGTGGGACCACTTTTGTAGAAACATTCGACATCCATTGGTGTAATGAGATGCTCTACATCGAGCCACCCCACCCTGAAATTCTACAAACTTGTTATGGGTTTGGTTACAAACTCGCTTCTCAGTATGGCTATGGGAAGAAAGGCCTAGGATGTATTGAGCAAAGAATATAGGTCCCTATCTAGTTTAAGCAATGACAATGCAATTTGGGTTTGGAATGCCCTATTGAATTGTCTAGAAAAAATCCTTGGTTGAGTGTGAATATGATTTTGACCAAATTGTTAAGCTTGGTCCATCCCGAGTTGATAGAAGAAAGGGGACAAGCTGAAAAAATTCATGTGGATGTCTTCTCTTCAGATGAAGCATTAGGAGAATTTATGGGTGCTTACTCTCTGTTGCCTCCTTATCATCACAAGAAATGATTCTCGTATCGCTTACATAAACAAGCATACTTTGGAGAATCCATTCTAAACATTGATGAGGAAGACCCTCTATCTAACATCAGTGATGATGTTCTAATATCTCATCATACTAAATCTTCGAAAAAGGTAATAAATATTGGGAAGTGCCTCTCTTCTGAAGAAGTAAATGAGTGCTCTACTCTCTTGTGTAGTCACCCTAATATCTTTACTTGGATGTATGAGGATATGCTCCATATTGATGAATCCATAGTGGTCCATAATATCATTCTATGCTTTGATGCCAAGCCCGTTAAGAAAAAAATTTAAAAGATCAATCCTAGGGTAGCTTTAATGGTCAAGACCAAGATAGAGAATTTGTTGAAAGTAGGATTTATCCATCCTATTGAATACTCTCCTTGGATTTCAAATATAGTTGTTGTTAGAAAACATGACGATCATATTCGTATATGCATTGAATTTTGAGACCTTAACAAGGCTTCTCTTAAAGATTATTTTTCGTTACCTAATATATATATGATTGTGGACTTGACCACAGACCATGCGTTGTTATCTTTTATGGATGGCTTCTCGGGTTATAATCAGATTTGTATTAACTTGGGCGATCAATACAAGACAACCTTCACTACCCTTTGGGGGAATTTCTGCTATGTGGTCATGCCCTTTGGTTTAAAGAATGCAAGAGTGACTTACCAACGAGCGATGACCCTGATATTTCATGATTTTATTCATAAAATCTTAGAATATTATGTTGATGACATCTTGGAAAAATCTGTGAATCATTGGGATCATGTGAGGAATCTTCATCTTATCTTTGAAAGGCTTCGACTTTACAAGTTGAGACTCAATCCCCATAAGTGTGCCTTCAGCGTAGATGTTGGCAAGCTTCTTGGGTTTATAGTCTCTTATCATGGGATGGAAGTCGACACGAATAAGATTGATGCTATTGTTAACATGCCCCCACAAAGGAACATCATTGAGTTGAAAATTTTATAGGAGAAGATTTAGGCAATTCATAGATTCTTATCTCAGTTGGTTGACCGTACCCTCCCTTTCACTCATTTACTGAAAAAACATGTTCGCTTTATATGGTATGAAGAATGTCAGAAATATTTTTAATCCATCAAGGTTTATTTGACCAAACCTCCTGTATTGATGTTGACTATGCAAGATAGACCCTTCCTACTTTACCTTGCTACATCATCGTATGCTTTGCAAACCCTACTAGCTCAGTATGATGACGTAGGAAGAGAGAGAGCGGTATACTACATTAGCCACATCCTCGTCGATTATGAAACCCATTATTCATCCATGGAAAAGTAGTGTCTTGCTCTTGTATTCACTACGTGGAACTTGAGGCACTACCTCCTCCATGTTGAAACCCATGTCATAGTAAAAATAGATCTTTTGAAATATTTGTTCTCTAGCGCTGACCTTGCTAGAAGATTAGCGAAGTGGGTTATGTTGCTTCCTGAGTTTGATATAAATTTTGTCACTGAAAAATCAGTAAAGGGACAAGCAATTGCTGATCAATTGGTAGACGCTCCCTCATCTCACTTCTTCCCAAGGTTGGACCTATTCTCTGATGATAATATTTTCATAATCAATTATGACCTCGAATAGAAGATGTACTTTGATGGATCGAGGTGTCAGACCGGTTCTGGAGGAGGTGTGGTCCTGATGTCCCTCGAAGGAAAATCGGTCTCCCTATTCTTTTGATTAGATTTTCCTTGCACTAATAATATCCAGAGTATGAAGCTCATATTATCGGTTTACATGTTACGATTGCATTAAAGATTAAACATCTTCGTATACTGGGTGACTCTAAAATTATTGTGAATCAGATCATGGGAGCTTATCAAGCTAAACAAAGTAAATTATCCCGATATCAAGACCTCACTTTGTCTCTGCTCAATCAACTTTCCTCTTTCATGATAAATAGTATCCCTAGGAGAGAAAATAGACATGCAGATGCCATGGAAAGTGTTGCTTCCTTGGTACCTTCAGAAGAGGATACAAAGGAATATCACTTCATTTTCAAGTTGCATGAACCCTTGCGGTTCCCAATCAACTCTGAGCCCAAGTATCTAGTTTGCTTTCATGCAGATTCAAAAGAGTGGTTCTCTAGTGTCTACAACTACTTAAAGATGGGAAACTTTCTCGGTGACACGATGAAAAGCAATCGGACTCGTATACAAAATCTTTCAGCGTGTTACGTCATCTTATCAAACGTTCTTTATCAAAAAAATTTATAACGCCTTGTTGCTAAGATTCCTCACTAAAGTAGAAATACCCCTTGCCCTTAAAGAAACCCATGCAGGCTCTAGGGGTGGACACTTTGATGGTAGACCACTGGTGAGGAAATTGGTACACATGGGATACTATTGGAAAATGATGGAACGAGATTCCTTCGGTTTTGTCAAGAAGTGCCTTCAATTTCAATAGAATAGCCACCTTATCCACACTCTTGCTCAAGAGTTACAAAATAAAACTTCTCCTTGGCCCTTTGCAAAATGGGGGTTGGATATTATTGGAAAAATATCACCTCCTTCTTCCAAAGGACATACCTTTATCATTACCGCTATAGATTATTGCACAAAGTGTGTTGAAGCTATTCTGCTTCAATCCATGAATGTTGAAACTATCTGTAGCTTCCTCTTGAACAACGTCATTTCTCATTTTGGGTTGCTTGCTACGCTTGTTTTTGATAATTCTACGCCATTTAAAAACAAGGAAGTAAATCAATTCTTGGAGAAGTTTCATATTCAACATAGGCTTTCTACACCGTATTATCGGCAATCCAATGGCCAAGTAGAAGCCTCTAATAAAAAAATTGCACTCATTCTTCATAAAATAGTTAATAAACACGACAAAGATTGGCATATTCAGTTGACATATGTTTTGTGGTCTTATCGCACGAGTGTTCACATAACAAAGGGAATGCCTTATAACCTCGTGTATGGCACAAAAGCTATCATTCCTTTGGAGTTGGAAATTCCATCTTTATGGGTTTCCCTTACAAGGTTGATTGGCGATGAAACCTATCGAGTTAACCATTTGCATCAACTAGAGATGCTCGACGAGCACCGTTTACAAGTCCTTGACCATCTTAAAGCTTATCAGTGGTCGTTATCAAGACAATATAATCAAGGTGTGCTTCCTAGGACGTTCAAGCTAGGAGACCTAGTTCTATATGAAAATCAGTGAAACGTAAATGCACCGCCCGATCATAAAGGAAAGTTTAGTCCTAGTTGGTTAGGTCCTTACGTTGTAGTTTATGTGTACAGTTCAGGTGCCTATGGATTATCGTCTATGGATGGAAAACCTTTATAAGAGCCTATTAATTAGATGCATCTTTGTCGATACTATGCATAGTGTCCTAATGTGTCACATATGTGGTGTTCTCCCTGAAGGGTAGTAATATTGCATATGTTAACATTTACTTATTTTCACATCATGAATTTTTTTGTGTTTATGACATGACCATATGTGTGTGCATGTAATAGAAACATACATATGTGTGTCTAACTATGACATATATCCATACATCACATTACATCTTTTTAAAGTAATTAGATCATAATAACATTCAATTAGCATGTAACCAAACGTGTTTAATTAAATCATGATTAACATCTAATGAAAGCATACATCCATATAAGAAAATAATACCCATAGCATGAGCATACATGAAAATGGAAAACATACACATAAACAAAACCTTGATATTGAAACCGATGTATATATGTATATATGTCCAATGTATGAACCATATGTCATGTACATGTATCAGTCCACTGCTATAAAAAATGAGTGGTTGTTGAATATGTGTCTATACAAAAGATCTACAAGTATATATGTGTTTCGATTGGTGAGCACCATCTGTAGCTCCCCCGACAGTTGATCTCGTTGTCCATGAGTGGTCATCAACTCTACAGTTAGTTGCACCACCTCTACACCGCGCTCCTCGTATGCAGTCCTCAGACGTGCTATCGGCTCAAAAGTGGGGGCATGCCTCCCTGCTGAAACTAATCGATAGGCCTCAAGGATTGTCCCCTAGATTGGAATGACAGGATCCACCTCTGAAATACATTGAGCTATAAGCCTAGTACATCCCTGTGTGTCCTCTACAATCACAAAGAGAGAAGAAGGAATCAGTATCACATGGCATGTATATACATAAACATAAAATAGAAAAATGGAAAGCATGAGAATAATAATAATGTACTATTTATACTTGGATCCCCTAGTTGCCATATGGGATCAGGGTGTGGGTCGACGCTAGGGCCTATGCCATCGGTATCGGTGGCTGACCCTAGCGATGCTAATGCTACTGTTGCTAGGACAGTGGAAACTGGTGGCACCGACAAGATAGGGGTAGCTAGGGGGGAGATGATCTCCTTCGCCGCCTCAGGCTCACAGGTGTTGCCTCCTCCTCTGCACCACCCTGTTGGTGCCTCTCCTTCTGTCTTGTGGAGGTTGGTGGGGTGCATCCTCCTATGGGCCAGGGTCCCCTCTCAAGGCACCCTCATCAAAAACTGGAGAAGAACAATGCCTCTCCCACCACCATGTGTAATTTGTTGCTACCTCGACATTATCTACCGTTGCCATGGCTAGCAAATCATGATCAGGCTCATCATCATCCAAGAAGATGATGTGTATAATGGAAGGGCGAGGGCGATCACCTAGCCTCGCTACATTGCGGTGTGCCCTAGTGTATGTGGGTACATCAGGTGGTATGGTCTGAACATGGTCGTGCTACCACATGACTCGACTCCAATAATAGGGAACAATAATATAATCGCAGCAACCAACCAAAAAATGGTCCTGTTGCAGGTTCTTAAGGAACCTGTTGTCATCGACCCACCTGAAATATTGGTAGGGTCTCCAGTGAACCTCTCACACAACAATAGTATCAAATAGTAGCCTGCAAAATTATAGGTCCCTGAAATGCCACTGGCTTGTCATGTCATGCCAATGGGCCATCAGGACCCGATACAATCATCACTGGGGAAAACCAATTGGTTGGGTGCACATGATGTGGGCAAAAGCCCACACATACAAAAGTGTGCATGTTGTAAGACAGTGGTACTCATAATGAACGTACCACCCAACCTCCTGGTATAAGTGTGCCAACATGTTGTGCCCCCAAGAAAAAATAGTCCTATGCTCAACCATCTCTCTGATAATAGGGACAAGGCCCTTGTGCAGGTGTGAGCCTCACTTGTTTATGGTGATGCGGAAGGTGACTGTGACTATCATCACCCAACATAACAATGGTGTTGTGGTCCTCACCTGGTCATACTAGTAAGTGTAGATGTGACCAATGTCGTCACCACCATCTATCCTCCCTTTGCAGTAGAGGACGCCCTCGCTACGCTCCCACGTCGACCGGGTATCATCAAGCACCACTTGCCATACACGGATGGGTAGCCCAAGAATTCAATAGACATCCTCGAGAGTGATAGTCATCTCTTTGCATGGAAAATGGAAAGATGATGTAGTGGAATCCCATCTCTCCATCAAAGTGTTGAGCATCCCCTCATGTTATCACATATATGGCATAGTGAATACATGCTAGAGATAGACCTGCTCCAAGTGTGTGATCTCATCCTATGAAAGGTGATCCCTCTGCTCGTGGACGAGTCAGAATGCTCACCCTCCGAGATGCTCCCGAATCCCTAGGTACTCCTGCAAAAATCATAAAATTTCTAAGTCAAAAACATCGTCATGATAAGAAAACCTATAAAATGACACATACACGTCACCCAGACGTCTTTGCGTCGCATATGCGTCCTAGATCGCCATGATCACTCAGAGGACGCCAACGCATCCTTAGAACGATTGCATGGATCTAGAACCCCAATGCTTAAACCGGATGACAATGTGTGTCGAGGATGCGAGCATGGATTTAAGACACTTGCGCACCTCGACAAGTGGAAAAATTCAAAAAATTAGCTAAAATGCACAAAAATCGAGGCTAAGAGGCCTACTTGGTCAACCTCGCGACCCTCAGCAATGTCCTCGTGTAGTTACTCTAGCATCGACACCTTTTACTCTCTCTTGCTCATAATTTTTCCAAATTTTCTCTCACAAAAGTCAACAATCTGCTCACAGTGAATAGTGAAAATGACCCTTCTAGGGTCCCACCTAGGTATATGTAGGTCCCCCAGGGCCCATTTTTCCTAGAGATTGTTGCCCCCCGATTTTTCCTGAATTTACCCCACCATGTTGGGGGAAAACTCAGGAGGGGGCATATAGTCACCTCTTGATCATATTTTTCCTCTGAATCGACCACTTTTTCTTGATCATTCTTCTCTCCATGGTAGTTTCTTCCGATTTTTCAAAACTGACTCAAAATTTTAGTTTTGCAGGATACACTTTGAGGAGTTTTTCACAACCATTGTGTTGTTGTATTTTGATCTCATGAGTTGGGGGCATCCTTGGTACTAGTTAGCTCGACCTCAGTGACCTCTGTGGTCCCTCTTTCTAGCACACATTTCTGTAAAATTCAGAGTTTGGATAAAATTTGTTTTTATCTACTTTAGTGAAGCTATTTTTTTCCAAAATTGAGCCCACTAAAGTGGGGGAAAAATGTAATTGTTGTCAATTCAGATTGCACCTGAATGCTTGAATATTGAAATTCAGCAATTTGTTGAAACATGGGAACTAATCCCAGGTTGTGGGTACCCTATAAGGAATTAGACCTCTAGATTCTAGGTTGGTTCCTATGAATTTTTTCTGATTAATATTTGGGTAACTTGCTAGGAAAAGGATAAAAGATTAAATCTAAATTCTAAACTATGAAACTTAACTATGGTGATGCACCTAAATGGAAAAATGATAACACCTACAGACTGATTCACAACTACTTTCAAGAGAAATGTTCACACAGTTCAGAAATGATCACAACAATGTTTCCAAAGGAGGCTAAATAGTTTGTCTTTTCAAAAGGAAAATCAATCTTCGCAACTTGAAGAACGGTTTTGTTATAGCACAACTTTAGACCTATGACATGATGTACAATTATGAACAAGACAAAAATAGAGGTTTTCAAAAGCTAAAACACAATAATTTCATCGAATCATTCATAAGGACAGATTTTATAATTCTGAAAAGGAAAATTTAATGAATCCTGAAAGAAAATAGCAGGAAAATACTGCAAGATGACACCAAAATGAACCTGCAAATATTAATCTAAAAAACCAAGTTACAAATAATTCCCTTTGCAGAACGCAAAGAAGGAAAAACAAGAACTGAGAAAAAAAAGTTAAGTTTTTTCAGTATATACAAAAGCCTTTCAAAAAGGCATGGAAAAAGAACTGAAAGTCAAACTCCAAGAGAGGGTGATAACTCCAAGGCAAATCCCGAGTAGAAGCAAAATCTCCAAAAAAAAGAGGCTCAAATCAATTCAAAAATGAGCACATGATAGTCCAAACTCACTGTCAAGTCATAACTGAAACATGCAGCACCCAAACTGAACTGCAGATCCCCGAAAAGGTGGGCCCAAGCATGCAAAAATCACCTTGTTTGTATCAATTTGCCCATGATGACTTAGAAAACCATCTTTTCTTAAAAAGCTCCAAAAGCTATATTTAGCTTGACTCACCAATGCATAATTTTGCATTTTGCAAAATAATTGTGAGTAAACAATAAAGTAATTTAAATTAATTACTTTATTATTTAAAACTATTACTCACCCGACTTTATAATTCGTATAAAATAATAAAGTAATTTGAAGAATATTACTTTATTATTTATTTACAATTATTCTCCAAATTGAAAAGTCATGCACATAATATGTAATTCCTTATTACTCCACATGCATATTAAATTCAAATACATTGGCCGACCACTTGCATATTCAGGCACTTTTGACTTAATAAATTATAGATCATGGGAATCGAATAAAACATAATGATTAACTTAAAAAGTCATTAGCAAAAAAAAAGCCCTATGTCGAATTAGGGTAAACAAAAGTGGCAAACCCTAATCATTTCCTCACTCTCACTTTGGCTATTTGGAGAAGCTTCCTGTTGTGCTGCCACAGTAGAGAGCTTGGGGTTTGATGAATACGAAGAAAATTGGACGTTTAGCTTCTCTGAACTTTGTCTCCACTTCTGGCAACCATGGTGTGAGCTCGGGCTATTTATCTGGTAACTCTGTGAGTGCTTGGTCGTGGCTATGAACTCCAACAGGTGAAAACATGGTGAGTTTTGCTTCTGTATTATTTTTCCATGTCCAGGTTGCACCATTGTTGTTGAGAATATGCAAGGATATGGGCATTTGTTTCTTGTTTGATGTGTCAAAATTGGGACGTGATCTCCATTTTTCCTTATCTGTGTTGGCAAGGGTATTTTCCTTCCTTCCATGCAAATACTAATTCATAATAGAAAAAGAAAAAGGGTCTGAAAGTTTCCTCTTACTATGGTATTCAACTTTCATTCACAGATCATGAAGATTTGTCTCTATATGAATATGCGCCTTTGGCTGCCATTGAGAGTTTTGATTCAGGCCTTGAAAAGATGAAAATTTCCATGAGTTGGAAAACACCTTGATTTGAACAGACTTAAGGTAAGAACTCCCAAGCTTCGGGGTGTTTTCCCTTACATTTTGTACATTAGTATTTCCTATTCACTGTGCTTTGTTATTCCTTCATGTTGGTCGTAGGTTTGATTATGCATCAAAAATTGTATGTCATTTTTTGGGCTCGACCCAAGAGATCATCTGTGTATTTAATACTTTTGCAACAAAAATCCTGTATTGGTACCTAATAATTTTAAAGAAATCACCCCCACTTTATAATCTATGTTGGAAACCAGCGTGTTCACTATGATATGGATAAATTTGAGCTTTAAATAAAACCTCCATAGAGATATTCTATTTTTTCCATTGTGTTTTTTTTTTTTAAAACCCCCACATGGGTAAATGATATTACGAATAAAATACAAAGAAAATACATACATCCCCATGTTCCATGAAAAGTAGACAAACTCCTTTTTACTCATCTGCAGATGTGGAATCTGAGCTGTCACTTTCTTGACATGGCAGACCTGTAGGTGTTTGTCTCTTCTTTTTTCCCTTTTGGCACTGCTATTTGGTTGTTTAACAAATAGAATTGTATACTGTTCTTCATAATTAATTGTCACTGTAATCTCGAATTGTAGCACATTACCTTGTTTTTGATGCCAAGACTGTCCTTCGCATTGTTTGAAGTCAACCTCAGTGAGAAGCTTTGCATTACATAGCAGTACCTCCATTATCTATTTCTAAGTGAAGCTTTTGTTTTGATGGCGAAAGTCTCTAAAAGCACTTGATGGAATAAAAGACCCTTGACTTCTAGGACCTTCGCCCATATTCATTACTTGTTGCCTTTTGAAAAACTACTTAATGTGAAATAAAGTGATTCCTTTGTTGTTGTTCACATCATGGTGACTGTCATTTCGTGGTAATTTATGACTGTGGCTAAGAGCTGAAACAAATTCTATGATGTCTTCTTTTTAAGACTGTTATACGCTTTCTAACTACTTGACATGCTGCTACTAAATGTTGTTCAGATTCTTGTGACTGTCAACAAAAGAGATAACAAAAATGTTGATTATTTAATCCTTGCTGGTGGAAATTTTCCCTTTACATCTGTTCATGCAAAATTAGCATTTTGTAGATGATAAATGCAATCTGTATTTAATCCTTGCTTCACATGCCATAAAATACTTTTCCTGATGTATGACCTTCTTCTTGAAAGGCAAGAAAAAACATTGTTTTCATTGTTTCTTGATCATAGGAACGTCAATTGTCTTTTAGTGTATATGAAGCATTTAAATATTCATGACAACATTATTACTCTGCTTCATTCTGTAGCCTGCATATAATATATGGTAGAGCTAAAATAAGGCTGCTTTTATGACTATGTTCTCAGTTTCAGCAACTCTCTTAATGACTGTTATCAATATTAATGAGCTCTCATATGTAATTTCAGAGTGTGTCCTCCTTGATATGTTTAGCTCAACCCTTGTGGGAGCCCATTTTACTCCATATATCTGATAGAATAATCATGAACATAACAATCCTATTCCTACATAGTGAACAAACATGTTAGCAAAACAAAAGAAGCTGAAAGCTTCCTCTTAAGTTTTATGCTATTTGAATTTTGCAATCATCTGATGGATGCCTGATTGACTGTATCTTATATTTTTGTTGGTAGTGTAGGCATATGATAGGATTTGATCTGCATTGGTCTAACAACATTTCCCTCAGCTTGCAGGTACGCTGGAGCTGGAGTTGGCGTCACAACATTCCTCAACTGTCAATGATTCGTCATTCCAGGCAATGATGAATCACTTTCTACCCTATGCTTTCGCTATTCTCAGTTGTATAGTTGCTTTTACTCATTCATCTCTTTTTTTATTGTAAAAATCAAATAATAAGTTACTCCCATAGCTTGTGTGGGATTTTGGTTCATACATGATGAATAAAACAACAAAAATTATGCAAACTTATGATATCATTTTTTGAAATGTTTTTTGCATAATATCACTGAAATTTAAACTGTTATGAAACAATGCACAATATGAGTACCTTAGTAGAAATTTTTAAAACAACTTGTGTACCTTAGCTTGAATTTATATTTCAGCTCTACCTGTTTGAGCTGGTAGTCAAAAATAGGTAACAGTAATATTGCAGAATTGCACCTAGGGGCAATTCCACATTTTCACATCTTGCCTAACATTTATGACACCTTAGAAACATTAATGGAAAAATCTCATGAGTTGAAATTTCACAATTTTGACTCCATGTGGACACATTACGAAACGACAAAAGCTTGACAAGGCGTTTCCCAAAAACCTAGCCTTTGAATGCTTGCACAATGCACAAACGTTTGTGCAACGCGCTAGCGTCCTAACGATTTTCTGAGTCTGAAACAATGAATCTAGAACCCTGACCCTTGCAACATTTGTGCAACACGCTAGTGTCTTGATGGTTTTTAGAGTCTGAAACGGTGAATCTAGAACCCTGACCCTTGTAACATGTTCCCTAGCAGTTAGGTCTCGAGTGAAACGGCTCCGTGTCGCCCTTGCATGCATGAAAGCCCCCTTTTGGCTCCCATTTTGGGGTGGGAAGTTGTCAATTAAATTATTATCACTACTTGCTCTAGTCTTGGGTAAGCTCTATCCTTGAATAGCAACACCTTTACAGGAAAATCCATGTCGGATTGATGCCTCTCCAACAGCTACCAGCTCTTGAACAAGCACATAGTGATGCACCCATGTGTTATAGAAGACGATCTTGACCCATGGGAAATGCTATCTCTCCCTATCACTCTTTCTTACTAGTTCATTTGCTACTTTTTGGTGCAGGATTTACTCTGAAGTGGGTTTTATTTTCACCATGCACTTTCTTTACTTCCTTTACACTCTTTTCCAAACTTGGTTGTCCGTGGAGGAGGGAACACCAAAACGGGGGTCTGGCTAACGTAGACCCCTATACAGCCCCAACCTTTTCCCCTTGATCTTTTGGGTGCAATTTATGAAGAGAAGCTTGGAGTAAAGATTCAAATGCATAGGGGTAATCTTGTTTCAATTCCTCTTGTATTTCCCTTTAATTTCTAGCCTTCTGTCAATTATTTGTTCCTTCAAGCTTTTGACCCGAGTCAATAAGTGAGATTCAATTTCATCTTGTTGGGTAAAAATAGTGTAATCAACTTTTCAACAGATTACGCCATCTAGACTTCAACCACAGCTGTATGAGATATAATCTATCCTCTCAGAAAGGGGAGGCACCCTTCTTACTGCTAATTAGAAGCTATAGTAAACTTAAAAGAATACTTATAAAATGTACACTGTACTCATGAAATTGGGGGGGGTGTTACATTCATACTTCTCTCTTTTTTTAGAGAAGATGTTTACAATGCTTCACGATGAAAAGCTTTAGATCTGAATAATTTAAACTTAAACAATAGCAGTAATGCTAATATTCCTATCTTGACAAAGCACAACTTATAAATACCACGTATGATTTATAATAAAAAAAGGTAAAAGGAAAAGGGAAGGCTCACAAAGGCACAAAGTCGTTCCATAGCCTTTTCAATGTTGAATCTTGTAATGGTATCCTTCGTTGTATTAGAAGTACAAATTCTTCTTAGACATAGCGATTCCTCGAACAACATGAATGATTACAAGCACAAAGTATTGTAGATCCTTCAACAAAAACCTTCAAACATAAACAAATCCAAACGATAAATGTAACACAAAGTTTACATCAACCACTTGAAACCCTTTCAATCTCATACACAAATCATTAATGATATAATCAACACACAAGACAATCAATTCCAACACAAAGTCTAGTATGCAATACTCTTCATTATTGATTAGATCTGAATTCACAATATTGAACACAAAGTCTCAATGCTTATTTCAAAAGAGTAGCACTTCGTTGCAAAATCTCAAAAGGTAAATATTACAAAGGAAATCCCTCTTATTTAGAGAAAGGAGGGAAGAGCAAAATTAGGGAATCAGATCAGTAAAAATAGGAAAACCTAATCTACCTGAGTGTAATTTATTTCTATGTAATCGCACCTCATATTTTGGTGCAATTACGTTTTACAAAAAGACACCTAAAGTGTCAAAAACTATTTACAATGTGCAAATTAGGGGACAACAAAAATGACGAACACTCAAGACAAAAAGAAGACTATTGTTCTTTGCATTGGGCGCGAAAGTATTCATATTTCTTTGTTGTCTCTCTCAAGAAATTTTCATCTGGCCCAACTGTATAATCCACCAGCGTGTGTATTTTGGTAATCAACTTCTTTGCAGACGAAGAAACCTTTTTACACCTTTCAAGATGAGCTTTGAAACAATCAAGTGAAAGCCGCAGATCACATACAATGTGCATGGTGTTTTTGGTAAAACCTTTGTCATCCACCAGCTTCATGAAGGCCTCTTTATACACTTGAATTATTTCGTTGAGGGGAAGGAAGGTGTACTCGTCGTCAAGGAGATCACCTGGCAACTCTTCCATTCCATTTACTAGAAGAACCCGATAACTTTCTACATCTTCTTGTACCTGGTGAATGTCATCAATCAAAAACTTCAATACCTGGATTCTATGTTTGAGCGATTCTTTCACCTCCACATATTTCTCCTTGTCAGGTATTACTCCATTCTTTACCAATTGGTTGATCTTGGATTCTTTCATTTTCAGCCATGACGATAAAGTCCTTTCCATCTGATGTAGATCCTCACAAGTGATCCTTCCTCTTTATTAAGCTCAGTCTGTAGCTAGGCTACTTGTATTTTCTTCTCACTTGCAGTGGTGATGACCTACATCCCATAGTCTATGATCTCTTCAATAAACTCATTTAAGACTTTACCCTTGGCTACAAGCATTTTTGCCTTTTGAATAGCTGGTTCTTCGACATTTACCAAGGTCATAGATTGGGCATCACCTCTTGAAGATCCCACTCTGTTTCTCAAGATGTTCGCATAGCATTCAGCTTTTCCCTTGTATAGATTTTTAGCTTGCTCCATCTTGTCAATCCTTCTTGCAAGAGCATCTAACACTAATTGGGCATCTGCTTTTGCACTTTCATTGGTTACCTTCCCAAGTTGTATTCTTTGTATGGTATAATCTTCCATGTTTACATCTCCCTCTGGTTGTGGAGGAAAACCTACCTCAGCAAACTTTTGGACAGCTTTATCAACTTGGAGTCTTGACAACACCTTAGCCTTTTTCTTTTCCTTGTTCTTGGGAGTAGGTATTTCTTCCAGGTCCAGCTCATCGAGGGAGATCATCTTCTTTTTTCACTTAGGAACCTGCGACACCAACCAAGGAGGGAGGGAAGAAGTGTACACATCACTTGTTACCTAATTCCTGAGCTGCATGGGCTCTTTGAGGAATAGTTGAAACAATAACTATGGGTGTCGTTGTAGTCATTATGGGCCCAGTTGTCTGTACGCCAAGATGACTCTGCAAAGATTCATTCATGAATCTATTAAACTTAGCCTCCGAAGAAATGTCAAAAGATGGAGATGACAAACTAGGGAGAGAAACTGGCAAACTAGATAGGTCATTGATATTTTGTGCTCCGCCAACTGTAGAAGAAACCAACATCGTTGACACTACTGGTAAGGAAGAAACATCTTCTACCCCTGTAACCGTGGTAGGAAGAGGAGAAGCAGGAATGGGTGGAATAGGAGATTTAGGAATTGAAGGAGTGTGAGGAGGTGAAGATACTGGAACCTGTTCGGTTTCTCCTCGAGGAGAAAACAAAACCTGGTCATCCTCTTGGTATTCCTCAACCTCTTTTCCTGATTGATCTTCTTCTTCATTTGATTCAGTTTCTCTAGAGTTCTCATCATCTAATTCTTCGGATTCAAACTCTGTATCTCCTCCTTCCTCATCTGAAGATAAATCCTCGGAAACAAGGTCCCTCTCTTCTGCACGAGATGTGGTAGCCCTTGTTTCTTGTATTTCAATAGTCTGTGGAGTATTTTTCCCCACAGTGAACTTAATCCTTGGCCCTTTTCGTGACGAAGAGGGAATCATGACCTGTTTTTCTTTGACACGAGATTCTGGTGGTGGACTAGGTTTCTCTTTAGGAAGCTCACCTTCAGAATCTTTCTTGAAGGCTTTCATCTGATGGCCATGCTTATGAATCCATTCTGTTGTGTTGTGTAGGATAGGGGCCAACCTTTCCCTCATGTAAGTACATTCTTTTTTGGACCATTATACTAGAGGCAAAGGTTTCTCGACGATGTTGTCCTCATCATAGCTAGAATTGAGGATGTCACCTGGATCTATAAAATCTTCAGGCAAATCGGCTATTTGGAGAGCCCTGATTTGATCAACTGTCAACCTGCTAAAATCCATTTTATGTATATCTTCTTCATCTCTACACTCTGCCCATATTTCTTTAAAATGGTAGACATCGTTGTGACCTTTCTTGAGTTTCTTCTTGACGTCCCTGAAGTCAAAGTCACGCCTATACCTGTAGGTCTTGATAGTATTTATGTGCATCTCAGCTGAAACATTCTTGGCCTTCTGCACAGTTCTGATCGTGTATCTACCAATGGTTAATGGAAACTTAAAACTTGGCCTATGATTCTTTTGTCATTCCTTGCGCACATAAATTGATTGCCTGCACAACTCCATAAGAATCCATTTATCTAATGGGTATCTGGGAAGCATATAAGGGCATCCCGTGAACAACCTACCCTTATGTAAGTAAAGGTTGGAAATTGTAGAAACACACATCCCAACTTGTTGACCGTCTTGTAAGCTTCATCTAAAATCCTCTTCTTCTCTAGAGTGTGATCAAAAGTGAACAACAAAGGAGCAAAGAAAGCATTTGTGACTCTCCTAAAATGGTGGAAGCTTTCCCTCAAGTTCAATTGGTAATAGTAGTCATAGATAGGGGTAGAATGTATATTACCTTTGGTAGATAAACCTAGAAGCTGCCTCATTACTGTTGCTGAGTACACCAAGAAAGAAGTCATATCAAACTTTAAGGTAGTGGGCACCTTGATTAGCTACTCATGGATTTCGTCACTGATTTGTGTTCCCCAATCAATGTGTACTTTCCTCCTTCGGATGATCCAGATGTATTCATACATCCAATCTTGAAAATAAGAGGATCCAGGAAAACCCTTGACTCTACTTAACAAGGTAATCATATCTCTTACATCTTCTTTGAAGTCACTCCTGGGGAGTCCCTTAGGCCACCTAGAAACAGCATGCCGAGGAGTCTTCAACCACTGTGAGTTAATCAATGTTTTGGCCTTGACTGGATCACTGTCAAATATTTCTTCAGCTCTCTAGATTGTGATAGGAGTGTATTGTTCCATTTGTGGAACTTTGAAGACTATGTCAAAGAATTCACCGTCAAGCCTCATTACAACTTGACCTATTCAATCCCTCATAGTTCTGTCTTCTTGATTGTAGTGTGCAGCTACTTGAAGTATGAACTTTGTGTGATGAGCTGAAGTTGGGAAAGTAGAAACCATATGAAGATTGCTATGTACAATGGCTTTCAGATTCTCATCCCACGGCCTCTGTTGGATCCTCCTCACAAAATATGCCAGATCTTGATGGCCGATCTCAATGTCTTTGATTTCATCCACCTTGGACAACACCATGGTCGGAGGAAAAATGCCCTTTTCTTTAGGAGATGGTGATGGCGTTTCACCTAACATTTAGGAGAGCAGAGACCAATGTATTTCTTATCTCCAAGGATCTTTTGATGGAATTTTGGAAATAAACTGCAAGAATGGCGGATGTAATGATTGTCAGGAAATATACATCCCATGGGGAAGCTTGAGATGAACATGGCGATATGGATTCACTGTGTTTTGGCTGTGTGGTGCAGAAACGAGGAGCAAAAATAAGCATGGAGGCGAAAAATGAAGAGAAAATACTTTTTCGAGTGTTAGATGAAAAATGTAGATTTTGGTGCTTGGGCGGTGAAAATCACCGCTCGAGCACCGAAGTGATATTTTGTTTTTGTGTTGAGGCGGTGAAAATCACCGCTCGAGCACCGAAGTGATATTTTGTTTTGGTGTCGAGGCGGTGAAAAACACCGCTCAAGCACCGAGACTAAGAATTTTGGGGGTGACAATGTTGGTGTCGAGGCGGTGAAAATCATCGCTCGAACACCGAGACTGCAAAACAGTTTGGTGTCGTGGCAGTGATTTTCACCACCAAGACACTAGCGTGACTTGGTGCCTTCATGCGAAGGCATCGAAAAACTCTGCCTGTACACTGAGAGGGAAACGAAGACTGACGCGTTTGGAGAATGGGGAGATCTTTGCCACGAAGTAAAAGGTTTTGAACTTTAAGAAAGAACGACAGCAAAAGACACGAAGGGAGAAATGAAAAGACAAAGCGACATGAACAATGGGTGGAGAAGGCCAAAGACAAAAAGAAATTCGAAGGTATTGAAAACTTAAACAAAGAAAACTAACAACTGAAACAAAACAAGGATGCGTACATACCCGAGATAAATGTGGTGAAGATGGAGCCACAAACCGTGCGCTGGAGGACAACACCAAAAAAGATCTCAATGAAGGCAACTCGTAATGGCATGGGAGCAAAGTATGGAGAGGAGACGTTAAAAACAATCAGGGAAAAATGACTCAAAGTTGGAGTTAATAACCCTAGGAAAAACTTTAGATCGCGCGCATTGAATGCGGCCATCTAACTCAACTTAACTCACAAATAGGTGCTTGGGCGGTGAACATCACCGCTTGAGCACCAACTCAAAAAACTTAAGGTGCAACGGCAGTGATTTTCACCGCCCGAGCACCAAATGCTAAAATCTAAGTTAGGTGCAATGGCGGTGAAAATCGCCGCCGTTGCACCAAAAATAGTTAGAGTAAAACGGTGCAACGGCGGTGATTTTCACCACCCAAGCACCAAAAATAGACTAAAAAGACTAAACTCCTGGGTTCTTGAGGAGTCAACTTTTAAACTTGAAACTCGAGCCTATCATCACCTACCCAAACTAGGTAGGATTAGAGACCTCATAAAATGAGTTTTGACTCGTTTTGCATGCTTGAAACACACGATCCTAGGAAACAGACTAGTTTTGTAGGGGGGTTATCCATGAATCGAGCGCTGCTAGATTTTGTGATAACAGTTGGCTCCTGTTGGGGATCCTTTTTTAGTCATTCTTTCAAATGAGTGAAGAGAGAAGAACCACCAGAATTCAAGTGCCTTTATCCATCCATTGGGCCTGGAGTCATGCGACAACGACAAAAAAAAAAGACGCAAAGGACTAAAAATAAGAATAAAAATACTTACCTCTGGAACGCTCGCTATTTTAACACAAAAAGTGTTTGAGATGTTGTCCACTATGTGGAAGAGCGAATGAGTTCCATCTTGGTATGCTAACAAGAAACTATTTTCACCACATAGTTGGTGAACCAGGAAGGGTCCAATCCACAGCGAATCGAACTTCCCATGCATACCTTTTGGCCCTCTCTGTTTGTCCCATAGGAGAACGAGGTCGCCAATTTGAAAGTCCCTGGATTTAGATTTCTTATCAAAGAGTTTCTTTACTTGTTGTTGGTGTTCAAAAATCTGATCAACAACTTGGACATGCTTCTCTTCCAATTGAGAGAGATACATTATGCGTTTGTCCACAGAATTTTCAAAGGTCTCATCTTCAATATCCTTTGCCAGCTTGAGGGCTGGGAATTCCAGAGTTATGGGTAATTCGGCATTTAACCCGTACAAGAGTTGAAAAGGAGACATGCCAATTGCCCACTTGGGAGTGATTCTATCTTCCCACAATGCATCATACAAAGCCTTATGCCAAAGGCGTTGATTTTCCTCTACTAGCTTTCGGATGATAGTCACTAGATTTTTGTTGCTCGATTCAACTTGACCATTACCCTGTGGATAATAGTCAGAAGAATGTGACAAGGTTATGCCATGTTCAAAACAAAACTTGGTGATTTTGTTTGATGAAAAGGCAGAATCATTGTTGGCAATGATTTTGTTTGGCACACCAAACCTAGAAATGATATTCTCTTTCAAGAATTTGCAAACTACTTCTGAAGTAGCGCGCTTAGTGGGAATTGCCTCTACCCACTTAGTAAAATAGTTAGTAGCAGTCAGAACATAAACATGTCCAGTGTTGGAAGATGGATTAACTACACCTATGAAGTCAATTCCCCATTGTTGGAAAGGTTCTTCGATTACCACAGGCTTTAGTGGTAAAGCTGCCAGTTTGGGTCTGCCAACAAATTGTTGACATAACTCACACTTACGTACCCAGGAGTACGCGTCTTGGAAGAGCGTACACCAATAGTATTTTGCTCTCAAAATTTTGTGAGCAGTGACCGGTGCTGAGAAATGTCCCCCACATTCCAAGTCATGGTATGACTTCAATAGTTTTTCTTGTTGTTCCTTGTCCACACACCGTAGAAAGGTACCATCAATGGCGTGTTTATACAAGCCATTGTCCCATAAGATAAACTTGGCTGATTTTAACTTAACAATTTTTTTCTCTTTGGATGTCAATTTGATGGGGCATTCACCATAAGTGAGGAAATGAGTGATATTAGAAAACCACTCATCAGTGGTGTTGACAAACAGCACAAGGGGTAGTTCATTGGAATTTTCTTCAACATTTGGAACTCCTTCATCCTCTGAAACTTCTTCGTCGAGGTTGTTCTCAGCAATGAGTTGACACAGGCCACGTCCCCGTATCAGTTTGGTGGGTTTTATCTCCAAATCATACTCCTGAATCTTGACAACCCAGTTGCCTCTTTTTGTCCCGAATTCCTATTGTGTTAGAATTGACTTAACAATTGTATCCAAAACCAAGACCTTGACGTGACTATTTAGGATGTAAAACTAAAAATGCTTGATAGCTTTGACTACGACAAAGGCGTGTTTTTCCATCTGAGAATACTTCAACTCATAGTTCTTGAGGGGGAAACTCATGAATGCAATGGGTGATTCAAAACCTTCATGGTTTTCCTGTACAAAATGGCTGAAAGTGTATGCTCAAAAGCATAACTATACATTATAAAATCTTTGGTAAAATTAGTACAAACCAATACAAGAGCATGAGTGATTGCCTCCTTGATGTTGTCAAATGCAGCTTTCCCTTCCGCAATCCAATGGAAGGTAGTGTTACCTTTCATCATGTCTACAATATGACGAGTTTTTTCCGCAAAGCCTGGGAGGAACCTTCATAGGAAATTTACCTTACCGAAGAATGAATGAATTGCCTTCTTGCTTGATGGTAGGGAGAGGGTTCTGATACCATTAACTCTTTCTAAGTCAATCTTAATTCCTTCAGTGGAGACTATATGGCCGAGTACTTTTCCCTCTGTAACCCCAAAGAGTGACTTTTTTGGGTTGAGGGAAATGCCATGTTGAAGACATCTCTCCAAGATTTGTCTCAGGTGATCACAGTGCTCATGACACCTTTTGGAGTATACTGTGAGGTCATCAAGATACACCACAATGAACTTACCCATCACGTCACGGAAATCCAGGTCCATAGCATGTTGGAAAGTAGCGCCGACGTTTATCAAACCAAAGGGCATCCGGCGGTATGCAAAGGTACCCCATGATGTCGTGAAGGCGGTCTTGTGTTGATCTTCTACGGTGACCTCAATTTGATTGTAACCGGAGAAACCGTCCAGCATGGAGAGCATCTCGAATCCGGTCACATTCTACAAGACTTGATCCATGACAGGGAGAGGGTAATTGTCTTTAAGTGACAACTGGTTAAGATTCCTGAAATCAACGCAAATGCGGATCTCACCATTCTTCTTGCGCATAGGGACGATATTTTCTATCCATGTTGAATGGTGAATTGGGAAGATTATTTGTGCATTCAACATTTTTTGGACTTCTCCAAGGATGGTTCCAGAGATCTTTGGGTTGTATTGCCTTTGCTTTTTTTTGAAAGGCAAAGCTCCAACCTTCAATGGGATATCATGTTGTACTTCCTTTGGTCGGAAAGATTTGAGATCTTCATATGAATATGCCAAAACATCCATATATTCTTGTAACATTCTAGTGAATTGGGTCCTTTCTTCTACGGCATAACATTTACCAATGTTTACCATCTTGGGATCAACTTCAGTTCCCAGATTGTATTGCTCAACCTCATTGGATGAATCAGAGTCGGCAAGCTATTGTTTGACATAGCAGTCATGTTTGTCAAAGAGTCTTTCCAGAGATACCAACCCTTTAGGGATTTTGTTCCCCTTAAGTTGTAGGAATTCTTCACCGAAAATTGGATCAATGCCAGACATAGATTCTCGTAGAGGAGAATCACTTCCTTCAAAGTAAAATTCATTGAAATTCTTGACCTTTTCCAAAAAGGCAACTATTTGATGATCGTTGTTGAAGATCTGCTAGTTCTCCGAATTATCGAGGACACTTGGATGGAAAACCAACTTGACAGTATAGGTAGAACCTTGAAAATCCTTATGCAGTATGAGAAGTGCGGCAGACACTGCCAAAGAATCTGCCCGACTATAGTATTCTCTTGGTACCGCAGAGATATCAAAAACATCAAATTCTTCAATGCAATCCCAAACGAGATTGTGGTAATGCCTAAGCCTGTCATTTTTTGTTTGATACAGGTTTCTTACCTGACATACTATTAGCTCAGCATCACCTTGTGCATGGAGGTTTTTAATACCTTTCTTACGCACTACTTGCATTCCCAACAGCAAGGCTTTGTATTCCATGGTGTTGTTGGTATTATCAAACTGTAGCTTGAAAGAAAAAGGGAAGATCTTCCCGTTAAGGGAAATGAAAACTATTCTAGCTCCATAACCGATTGAAGAATAGTTACCATCGAACTCTAACAACCAAACGCCGTTTGGATCGCCGAGGCTAACGGTATCAAAACTTGAAAACTCGTCTTCTAGTAGAATTTTAGGATTTGATGTGGATGAATCGTCTAGTGATGATTCATTCATCAAAGAGAGAGATTCAGCACTTTCTAGCTCATGTGTCATTGAAGATTCACCAATCTCTTGAGTTTGGAGATAATAAGCTCCCATCCCTGAAGATTCAAACAAGATTTGGGCTCTGGGGTCATCCGATTGGGTCACAGAGAATTTGGCTTCCTTCTTAGGAATAAGCTTATGCATTATGCCCTTAACTAGTATTCTAGCTTTGGACATATCCATGCTCAGCTCTCCCCCAACATCCTTGCAAAAATTCCTTTCGAGGAGAATTCCATATGATGTTGGTACATCAGCCACCAAGACTATCATTTTGATCTTTTTATCAGGATATGCAGCAAACGCATATTGCGCGTCTTTGATCTGACCGATCAAGGGTACTTGCTTATTTTCCATAGAAAAGCAACGGCTAAATTTTTTGGTCATTTATAGACCCAAGGTAGTGGCTACTTTGGCAGGCATCACGTTGTCGTATGCACCAGAGTCTATGACACAATTGCTTAATTTGAAACCATTTACCAGCAAGGAGATAAAAAATGGATCAATGCATCCAGACGCAGTTGGGGGATTGGATACCAAATTATTGTGGGGTACCTTTGGTTTAGGAGCAACTAGGACCTCGGGGGGTGAATCCCGAGTTGGATTAATTCCTTGATCTTTAACAAATTGGACAAGCCTGTCAAATTGTTCAGGATTAGCTTTGAGGTATTCTGCCTCGGACATTTGAACCCTGGTTCTTTTTGCATGGTCGATAATGTCAAAGGATTGAAAATAATTTTGTAAACTAGATGTAGTGACTTCACTAATCGGTTTAATGAAAGGCACATTGGTCTTGGGAACCAGGTGATTAGCTTTGGGTACAGCGGGAGTGGGAGTTGAGGAAAGTCATTTACTACTTTCTGAGGCTTGTGGATTTACTACTTTCTTAGGTTGCCAAGGGAGGGGAGATCCTCTTTTGGCAATCGTGACAGGCGGCTTTTCCTTTTCAGGTGGGACAACAACTTGAACTTTGTCGAGCTGGTTTTGTTGATGCCGCGTAAAGACAACATAAGTGTATGTCACCAAGTCCTCTGGTTCCTCTTTATCCATTATCTGCAAGTAGCTAATCTTGGAGTCGCCAGCCGATTCCATTTCTTCTTCTTGGAAGAGATTGACATTTTGTTCTTCAGGATAATCTGGCTAAGCATAATCTTCTTGATCAGTTTCATAATATCCCACAGCAGCATTGGTAGGTGGAGCTTCAAGGGCGAGCCTACCTGGTGGTGCCGGAAGAATATTTTGAGTTTTGTTTTCGGCATAATTGGGGAAAGTCCTTTCGGAGACGTCCTTGTAATTTGTATTATTGTTGGCCACTTGCTTCTTCAGAGTGCGGAGCTCATTCGCCAACCATTGCACCATAGGGTCAGTGAAATTGGAATTGGTGCTAGGAGTGATGGCATTGGATGCTGAAGACCATGATGCTTGCATCCTTTTGTTGGTGTTGGAGTTTTCATTGATTTTGATCTCTCTAGCTAGGATCATATCATCTTCAAGGCTTGTAGCTAATTTTTGTGCCACTTCAACATTAGCTAGAGTTTCACTATGTAAGAAGAAACTTACCTTGGGTAACTAGGTATTGATGAAAAAGCACTTCAAGTTGTGATCCATAGGTTTTGCATCTTGTGGGATTTGCGTCACCAACTTGTTGAATTTGGCCACAAATTCTTTCATAGGTTCATGAGCTTCCTTTTGCATGGTTGTCATTTGTGCTAACAAAGCATGTGCATCTTCAACTGGCTTGAATCTCTCCTCAAACTTGGTTCAGAGAGTAGCCCAGCTAGTGATTGAAGCGTTGGGAAGTGTATAAAACCATTCGGTAGCAACCCCTTGGAAGGATTCGATGAAGAGCCTCACAAAAACGTCTTCATGTTCAATGGCCAAAATGCCACAAACAATATAGAAGGCAGCAATATGTTCATCAGGGTGTTGCTTGCCATCACCGGTGAATTTTGGGAGATGTTTCCTCGAAACACATGGAAGATCATGTAGTGGTGCAGCCAAACGTAGAGGACCAAAGGCATTTCCCCACGGTCCAACAGGTGGTGCGGCCATTACTGGTTGCACGATAAACGCTTGAGTTGGAAGCCTGCTGTAGATAGACCAAATAGGTGGGAAAGCAGATCTATCTTTCTGAGGAAGAAAACTTGTAGCACGTTGTAATGGTGACCTCATTCGTGAAGGGGTAAAAGGAAATTTAAGTTGTAGTAACTCTTCAAACAGGGGATTTGTAACTCCTTGAGCTCTCAAACTTCGTGTATAACTTCGGTCCGCTAGAATGTAGATCTAAAAAAGATGAAGATTTACAGAGAAAAATTTACAAGATACAATAAGAAATTGGAAAGCATATTCACTTCAATCAAAATATTGAGGCTTTGAATGCATGATTCACTCCCCAACGGAGTTGCCAAAAAATTGTTGGGTGAAAATAGTGTAATCAACTTTTCAACAGATTACGCCATCTAGACTTCAACCACAGTTGTGTGAGATATGATCTCTCCTCTCAGAAAGGGGAGGCACCCTTCTTACTACTAATTAGAATCTATAGTAAACTTAAAAGAATACTTACAAAATGTACACTGTACTCATGAAATGGGGGGGGTGTGTTACATTCATACTTCTCTCTTTTTACAAAGAAGATGTTTACAATGCTTCACGATGAAAAGCTTTAGATATGAATAACTTAAACTTAAACAATAGCAGTGATGCCAATATTCCTATCTTGACAAAGCACAACTTAGAAATACCAGGTATGATTTATAATAACAAAAGGTAAAAGGAAAAGGGAAGGCTCACAAAGGCACAAACTCATTTTGTAGCCTTTTCAATGTTGAATCTTGTAATGGTATCGTTCGTTGTATTAGAAGCACAAAGTCTTCTTAGACACATCGATTCCTAGAACAACATGAATGATTACAAGCACAAAGTCTTGTAGATCCTTCAACAAAAACCTTCAAACATAAACAAATCCAAACGATAAATGTAACACAAAGTTTACATCAACCACTTGAAGCCCTTTCAATCTCATACACAAATCACTACTGATATAATCAACACACAAGACAACCAATTCCAACACAAAGTTTGGTACGCAATCCTCTTCTTTATAGATTAGATCTGAATTCACAATATTGAACACAAAGTCTCAATGCTTGTTTCAAAAGAGAATCACTTCGTTGAAAATCTCAAAAGGTAACTATTAAAAAGGAAATCCCTCTTATTTATAGAAAGGAGGGAAGAGCAAAATTAGGGAATCAGATCAGTAAAAATAGGAAACCCTAATCTAACTGAGTGTAATTTATTTCTACATAATCGCACCTCATAGTTTGGTGCAATTACGTTTTACAAAAAGACACCTAAAGTCTCAAAAACTATTTACAATGTGCAAAGTAGGGGACACCAAAAATGGCGAACACTGGAGACGAAAAGAAGACTATTGTTCTTTGCATTGGGTGCGAAAGTCTTCATATTTCTTTGTTGTCTCTCTCATGAAATTTTCGTCTAGCCCGACTGTATAATCCACCAGTGTGTGTATTTTGATAATCAACTTCTTTGCAGATGAAGAAACCTTTTTACACCTTTCAAGATGAGCTTTGAAACAATCAAGTGAAAGCCGCAGATCACATACAATGTGCATGGTGTTTTTGTTAAAACCTTTTTCATCCACCAGCTTCATGAAGGCCTCTTTATACACTTGAATTATTTCGTTGAGGGGAAGGAAGGTGTACTCGTCGTCAAGGAGATCACCTGGCAACTCTTCCATTCCATTTACCAGAAGAACCCGGTAAATTTCTACATCTTCTTGTACCTGGTGAATGTCATCAATCAAAAACTTCAATACCTGGATTCTATGTTTGATCGATTCTTTCACCTCCACATATTTCTCCTTGTCAGGTATTACTCCATTCTTTACCAATTGGCTGATCTTGGATTCTTTCATTTTCAGCCATGATGATAAAGTCCTTTCTATATGATGTAGATTCCTCACAAGTGATCCTTCCTCTTTATTAAGCTCAGTCTGCAGCTGGGCTACTTATATTTTCTTCTCACTTGCAGTGGTGATGACCTACGTCTCATGGTCTATGATCTCTTCAATAAACTCATTTAAGACTTTACCCTAGGCTGCAAGCTTTTCTGCCTTTTGAACAGCTGGTTCTTCGACATTTACCAAGGTCATAGATTGGGCATCACCTATTGAAGATCCTGCTATATTTCTCAAGATGTTCGCATAGCATTCAACTTTCCCGTTGTATAGATTTTTAGCTTGCTCCATCTTGTCAAGCCTTCCTGCAAGAGCATCTAACACTAATTGGGCATCTGCTTTTGCACTTTCATTGGTTACCTTCCCAAGTTGTATTCTTTGTATGGTATAATCTTCCATGTTTACATCTCCCTCTG
The DNA here is from genome assembly GCA_007115665.2 of Sequoiadendron giganteum. Taxonomy (NCBI): domain Eukaryota; kingdom Viridiplantae; phylum Streptophyta; class Pinopsida; order Cupressales; family Cupressaceae; genus Sequoiadendron; species Sequoiadendron giganteum. Next base: position 22,375,817 of record CM021109.1, on the reverse strand, counting down.
GTTGTGGAGGAAAACCTACCTCGACAAACTTCTGGCCAACTTTATCAACCTGGAGTCTTGACAACACCTTAGCCTTTTTCCTTTCCTTGTTCTTGGGAGCAGGTATTTCTTCCAGGTCCAGCTCATTTGGGGAGATCATCTGCTTTTTTCACTTAGGAACCTACGACACCAACCAAGGAGGGAGGGAAGAAGTGTACACATCACTTGTTACCGCTAATTCCTGAGTTGCAGGGACTCTTTGAGGAATAGTTGAAACAGTAACTATGGGCGCCATTGTAGTCATTATGGGCCCAGTTGTCTGTACGCCAAGATGACTCTGCAAAGATTCATTCATGAATCTATTAAACTCAACCTCCGAAGAAATGTCAAAAGATGGAGATGACAAACTAGGAAGAGAAACTGGCGAACTAGATAGGTCATTGATATTTTGTGCTCGGCCAACTGTAGAATAAACCAACATCGTTGAAACTACTGGTAGGGAAGAAACATCTTCTACCCTTGTAACCGTGGTAGGAAGAGGAGAAGAAGGAATGGGTGGAACAAGAGATTTAGGAATTGAAGGAGTGTGAGGAGGTGAAGATACTGGAACCTGTTCGGTTTCTCCTCAAGGAGAGGACAAAACCTGCTCATCCTCTTGGTATTCCTCAGCCTCTTCTGCTGATTGATCTTCTTCTTCATTTGATTCGGTTTCTCCAGAGTTCTCATCATCCGATTCTTCGGATTCAAACTTTGTATCTCCTCCTTCCTCATCTGAAGATAAATCCTTAGAAACAATCTCCCTCTCTTCTGCACGAGATGTGGTAGCCCTTGTTTCTTGTATTTCAATAGTCTGTGGATTATTTTTCCCCATAGTGAACTTAATCCTTGGCCCTCTTCATGACGAAGAGGGAATCACGGCCTGTTTTTCTTTGACACGAGATTCTAGCAGTGGACTAGTTTCTCTTTAGGAAGATCACCTTCAGAATCTGTCTTGAAGGCTTTCATCTGATGGCCATGCTTATGAAGCCATTCTGCTATGTTGTTCAGGATAGGGGCCAACCTTTCCCTCATGTAAGTACATTCTTTTTTGGACCATTGTACTGGAGGCAAAGGTTTCCCGGCGATGTTGTCCTCATCATAGCTAGAATTGAGGATGTCACCTGGATCTGTGAAATCTTCAGGCAAATCGGCTATTTGGAGAGCCCTGATTTGATCAATTGTCAACCTGCTGAAATCCATTTTATGTACATCTTCTTCATCTCTACACTCTACCCATATGTCTTCAAAATGGTAGACATGGCTGTGACCTTTCTTGAGTTTCTTCTTGACATCCCTGAAGTCAAAGTCACACCTATACCTGGAGGTCTCGATAGTATTTATGTTCATCTCAACTGAAACATTCTTGGCCTTCTGCATAGTTTTGATCGTGTATCTGCCAATGGTTAATGGAAACTTAAAACCTAGCCTATGATTCTTTTGTCGTTCCTTGTGCACATAAATTGATTGCCTGCACAACTCCATAAGAATCCATTTATCTAATGGGTATCTGGGAAGCATATAAGGGCATCCCGTGGAACAACCTACCCTTATGTAAGTAAAGGTTGGAAATTGTAGAAACACACATCCCAACTTGCTGACCATCTTGTAAGCTTCATCTGAAATCCTCTTCTTCTCCTAAAATGGTGGAAGCTTTCCCTCAAGTTCAATTGGTAATAGTAGTCATAGATAGGGGTAGAATGTCTATTACCTTTGGTAGATAAACCTGGAAATTGCCTCATTACTGTTGTTGTGTACACCAAGACGCATAAATACCTGAGATAAATGTGGTGAAGATGGAGCCACAAACCGCGCGCTGGAGGACAACACCAAGAAAGATCTCAATGAAGGCAACTCGTAATGGTAGGGGAGCGAAGTATGGAGAGGAGACGTTAAAAAAAATTAGGCGAAAATGACTCAAATTTGGAGTTAATAACCCTAGGAAAAAATTTAGATCATGCGCATTGAATGCGGCCAGGTAACTCAACTTAACTCACAAATAGGTGCTCGCGCGGTGAAAATCATCACTCGAGCACCAACTCAAAAAACTTAAGGTGCAATGGTGGTGATTTTCACCGCTTGAGCACCAAATGTTGAAATCTAAGTTAGGTGCAATGGCGGTGAAAATCACCGTCGTTGCACCAAAAATAGTTAGAGTAAAACGGTGCAACAGCGATGATTTTCACCGCCTGAGCACCAAAAACAGACTAAAAAGACTTAACTCCTAGGTTCTTGAGGAGTCAACTTTTAAACTCAAAACTCAAGCCTATCGACCTACCCAGACTAGGTAGGATTAGAGACCTCGTAAAATGAGTTTTGCCTCATTTTGCATGCTTGAAACACATGGTCCTAGGAAACAGACTAGTTTCGTAGGGGGGTTATTTGTGAATTGAGCGCTGCTAGATTCTATGATAACAATCTGCTTGAGCTCTTGAGTTATTCATGGCTTAGGATGCCAATGCGTCTTATGGATGACAGTGCACCGCGTTGGCATCCTGAAACTGGACTGTTGTCTTTTGGCTGAAGGGCTCCTTAGCCAGAGATAGAAATCTCAAAGTCTTTCTCTTTCGGGGCCTGAGGTTATTTTCCTGGTTTTCTTTGCAATTTCATTGATTCGTTCAGTTTGAGGTGTATAAGGGCAATTCATTCCCTGGTGATCTCTTGAGAATAAAGAGACCCATGTGCAGCGAATCCCTCTTATATCACATTACCAACCCTTCGATAAAGTAAAAAATTTTAATTTTATACCATACAAGTAATTAAACTAAGTAACAAGTCATTGCAATAAAAAATTCTCTTTTATTGAGAATACAAACAAGATGCCATATCATATTACAATAAATATTCCACTTCATTACAATAACTTCACAAGTTACAACAATACACAAATACATACACTTACATACATAGCTTCAATGAGCTTTAGAACTAATAGTCGTAAGATGGTCCAGGATCCTTCCTTTCAAATCTTGGTTCTTCTGTCACCTATTGTGGAGGAGAATCATCACTCAGACGCTTTTCTAACAACCACAAACTCATAATGTGGTCCCCCACACATCTATCATTCAATAGATGGACCTTCCCTTCGACAAAGAGATTGGTAGAGTAACCGATAACGACAACCAACTAAGCATAGTATTGTTTCCTACATAAGTAGAACCTTTTGTAATCCAACAATCTTGAACTAGCATGTAATACTGGATTACGGTCAATTGATAATGTTGTCTCAAGAGTCACACAAACTAAGTGGATTCCCGTACATTGCACTACTTTGATCAAAGAGTTCACATTCAGTACTTTGAATGAAGCCATCTATCACATACACTACTCAGGGCCGATTTGACTTTAGGCTATCTTAAGCTACACATAGGTATTGTCCTTCAATGGATATTGAGTCATCCCAGACTAACCTACAACATACTAATCTACTTGTAATGAATCTATTTAGCAAGTCAGTACACAATCTCTCTCCTATATTGGATTACTATCCTAGGAGTAACACAAGCTTTCTGAGTTAATTTAATAAATTAGCTGGGTTTACTTCAAGTGACTCTTGCATTCAATCAAGCCTAGTATACAATATCTAAGATATACACCCCTCTTCTACTATGGAGTAAATATAAGCACATTGCATCCCATGTTCAAACATATCTAGTATAATTAAATACCTATGTTGTACCACATGTAACATAATTAAATACCTATGTCAAGCAATCTCTTTGACATATCTAGTATTTTTAACTACTTGTGTCAAGCAATATCTTCAATGTATCTAGTATAATTAACTACTTGTGTCAAGCAATCTCTCCTATCATGGATTACTTAAAAACACATTATAAAAATAGCCTAAAAGCTCCAATTCCATTTTAAAATCCAATTATATGTACTTCTATTGCATAAACAAAAAAGAAATTTCAGACAATATAGAAAAAACATTAAATCCAAGTAAATAATAGGAAGAAATCACCATGCCTTTTATCGTTTATCCCAAATAAAGATGATATTGTAGCCTTCTCCAACAATAACTTAGCTTGATTCAACTTGCCCAAAAAAATTCTCTCTTTCTCTCTTGTTGATATCACACTTCTCTTAATTAATATGACAACTCTCCTTCACAAAATCTCACTCATAAACAGATAAAATGACTGGTAAAACTCAAATATGATACACAAAAAAGGACATATAATCCTTTTTGGTTAAGAGTGTCTCTCTCTCAAGTGAAATGGGAGAATGAAAATAATGGTCACACAAGAATGGATAAGAATGTGTTCCAAATGAAATGGTGCGACTATTTATAAAGTAACCAACCTCCAAAAAATCTTGTAGTTAAGGCATGAAGAATGACACCAATTCCATGAAACATGATTCAGCTTAAAGGTGGTGACTGATAAAGCTTAGACTCAACAAAAATTATCACAGATCAACTTAGATTATGATAGCATTCAAAATACCATTTCAACCTGCACATGGAGAATTCACATTTTTCTCCCAAAATGACATCTACATGAAAGTAAAAACAGAGGTGGCACCAAAACTAGCAAGCTGGTGTGATTCTCAAGTGAGAATAATATGTCAATGATAATTAGCAACACATAACCAGAACCAGCTTGTTTTATGGATTTGAGTCGATTGGAGAAAATAAATGTGTTGGATTTAGTCCAAGTTTTCTTCATTTCTCATATCGACCAAGTCAAAGCCAATAGATATTAAACATAATGCTATGTCTCACTCATGCATATTTTTGGATGGTGATACATGGCTCATTTCACAGTATTGTGTATGATCCAAATTCAACTTCCATAAAAATGTCCAATATCGACATATTTTAGCCATGGACTTATAACGTCAAAAGAAGTCTTCAATAAATCGACTTCTTACTAAAAAAAATAAGTCAAATTTCAAATGTATAAAATCAATATGTAAAGTATATGTATTGTATATATATTATATATATACAATACCTTCATATAAATATATATATAATATTTTAATATATATTAACATATGAATATATATATATATTCATATCGTAAGCCAGTCATCATACATCTGATATATATATAAGCATATAGGAAAATTAATTATAATAAACACATTATATAGGATGTGTGCATATATATATATACGTATAAATGTATATACCTCTATGTACATGTATAGATAGGTATATCATATTGATGCCTCAATATGAGCATGTCCATTTTCCAACATACTCTTGTATCGATATGCCTATACATATGGATATGTGTATATACTATACATATATATATATATATTCACATCCAATTCACTTACAACCATTTACATTACCATCATATTGATAAGTGTGTACATGTGGTATATCTATACATATGCTTACACATTTCATTAGATCCCATTGACATGCATGTACATACATGTATAAACATACTTCCACCTACATCCCACTTATCCATATGATTGTAAAAGAAAAAGAAAGATCTCATAAACTCAAATAGATAAAGATCACCTAAGAATACATACAAAAATAAACAAGACTCATGCAACACACAGGCTATGGATGAATTACCTATAACCCACAAACTGACCCAACTCAATCATTCTAATGTGGTGTGTTTATATGCTCAGATAGTTTACGTTATCGGTTACCCAATCAAGATCTTCTGCCAAGTGATACTTCCTCTCCCCTTGGAGAAATGAACATTTACCTACAACCACTAACACATGCACTTGGCAGTCAATTGTTCTCAACATATGCGGTATACATAAACATTTCCAAAGTTAGAATAATAACTCAATAACCATATTTTCACATATATGCAACATTTCACAAGGATAACATTAACTGAGATAGCATCAAATGAAAGAAATTCAAATGAGATAACATTCATATTGATAACAAGGTACAAGCATAACCTATTCATCTCCATAATTCACAGTACATTCATATTTTCCCTATGTAGTAATAGTAAATAGTAACCTCACAATTGGGATGTAACAATGATGTTGTCTCTAAAAACTGCTCATGTGTCTCCTTGTCCACTGAAGATGAAGATGCCACAATCAAATTAGGTACATGGCCAATCAAAGAAGAAGGTGATAAATCAGGATTATGTAGAAACTGATGTTGAGCATGATCCAAAGATAATGATGGTTTGACAACAATTATGTAATAACTATCATCAAAGAGAAGAGATAACCCCTCAAATGTGTCCTCCAAATTTGAAATGTGATACTCCACAAACAAGGATGCAATGTTTGATAAATAAGAATCTCAATCAGGAAGATAATGAGATACTTGTAATGAATCATTAGAAAATCTTAATGAATCACCAACAAAAAATGAATGGTCCTACTGAACAAGAATGATGGGAGCCTAAATCAATGACTTTTCACAATGAATAAATGAAGGTGAAGGTACATCAACTGCCTCTGAAGGAGAAGAAGGAGCATCTAAAAAAACCTTGAAATCATCATCTGAAGATTCAAAGTACTCCAAAAAATCAAACTCCTAAATAGTATTATCATAGGGTATCATGTCTGAAAAATGAAGAGGCACAAGACAACCTAAAATAAGATCATCTAGGAATGGTTGAGTATCAAGATTTTCATATATCTCCAAATTTTAGTCCAAATAGTATGGAGACACTCAAAATGAACAATTGCATTGAAAATGTCATCATCAAGATGCATTGCAATAACTCCTAAGACATGATCCCTTTTGTAATTCCAAGAAAATTTCTTACTAGTTATACTTGGAGGGGGAACAAGATCTTACACATGTGGCAACAAATGAAACCAACAAAGATGTTTTATGATGCCATCTCTCCATTGTTTATAGTTTCCCCTTTTCAACATAATCAATGAGGGATTGAATGAAAACCCCATGATGAACTATGATAGATCTCCAAAATTACAAAGACATTAACCTTCAACAACAATTAGAAACTCCCAAAATATGATGTACAACTGAAAATGAAGCCTTCCCAAAAAATAGACCTTCTCCAAATAGTAGTATGTCCAAGTAATCAAGTAGATGCCACACATTAAAAAAAATCAAAAGACATTCCTTGGGGCTGAATTAAGAAAAAGTGCATGGATAGAATGATGAAGCTCTTAATCACCTTCATAATGTTGCTAGAATCTCTAAAATCTGACAATCTGGCAAAAAGATATGAGCTCAGGAGTCCAAAAGGAAGAAATGACTTCAGTTGGAAATAACTTGTACCTACAAAAAATAAAGAAAATTATCTCCACCACTACAAAGTATGTGAAACCGGCTTTATGTCGATATCTTGTTTGTGAAATTTTGATACCCTGGCAAAAAGTTATGCTTTGTTGAAAACATTTGTCCAATTTGGGACTCAGTAGGCTAATTAGGTGCAAAAATCCAACACTTGGGTGCTAGCCCTTGGTCATTGATATGACCATAGGGTGTTGAGGGAAAAAAAAGAACCGTGCCACCAGGTGAGCGACAAGGAGGTGGTGATAGCCAGTGGTAGGTGACGATTGGTAGTGCATTTCTCTGCTTAGCGCTAGTGGGAGAAACCTTTGAATGAAAGAGAAAATGAACCTGAAAAGAGAAAGTCTGCACCGATAGCAAGAATAAAATAACTGTCAGTGGAGGATGGTGAAATAAATTCCAGTCACCAAAATAAATGAGTGACCGACAAAGACAGGGTATAGGTAGCTGAAATGAATGTCCAACAACCAAGGACAAGCCGATAATGATAAATGCTCCTTGCAAATTAATTCAAACCTCTACCAAATGAAAAGGATTTGTCTACAGAATATAAATAATTCAAAACCTCATAAAATTTATTTTCCAACCTTAAAAAATATTTCGCCCAACTTTAATAAAAAATATTGCTCAATATAAAAAATTTAACCTGTAAATATATTATTTTGCCTCAGAATTTATTTACCAATAGGGGGAATGTTTTTTTGCAGACTGTATGAATTTGTACAGTACATATATTTTGCCCTGCTAGAAAAAGCCTCTGATGCCTTTGGTTCAAGTTGTCAAATTTTGACGATTTGACAGGCGTTTTAGGGGATGTTGGGCCTCCTAAACACAATGGTAGGGTTGGATCTAACCCAATGTGCTCCAAAAATTAGTTACCTCTCAAATGACGACAAATAGTCCAAAATGCAAACCCTCAAACTTGCAATGAAATTCTCTCCTCGAGAAAACACTCAACTCTCCAATACAAGATGGGGCTTTACAAAGCCTAAGCTCTGATACCATGTTGGAAATATTAATAAAAAATGAACCCAAATGAAGCTACAGTCCTCAATGGATCAACCAAGAAAGATACCATCCACAAGAAAGTGTTGTAACATAAGCTTGCATGAAGATTTATGATTGATCAAATGATGAATTATTGATTATATCTATAATTATTTACAATGTACAAGCACCTTGTATATATAGGCAAGGTGTGATGAGGTAGGATAACTACCCTTGATACAAACATTAAATGTTCAATGCAAAAAATAAATGCATGAGAAAACTATGAAATGCATAGATTACTAAACGTAAATAATGAGACATGGCCCCATTATAACTTTCCAAAAATGACACCTAGGATAGCTTAACTCCTAAGAAAATTTATAATGTGAATAGTTCCTCACTAATAATTAGTTAGTAAATGACCCATTTCACACCAACAAATAGGAATGTCATCACCCATTAGTATGGTAGATATAGAACATGGCTCTAAAGAGGTGAAATCGTCTTTTGAAGAAGTTATGTGGTGTGAAGCACCCAAGTTAATGATTCAATAATTTTTTTGTGAAGAAACAACAACTAGGGCCTTGCCCTTTCCTTTCCCTTTAATTGTGTCTATGTCCTTAGAAGACCCTTTCAATGAACTATGTTCGACTAGATCAAGTACCTTGATATTATTCTTTTCTAGAAGATGTGAAAGGTGATTGATTTGTTTCTTTAAACACTTATGTTCATCATGGCTAGTCCTTTTACAGTAAGAACATTTGACCTTATGCTTCTTCAGTTTTTCACCTTTTGATAAGATGTCTAATTAGGTACATTTGAAGCAACAAGTTTTTTATCTTTCTTCTCTCGATTATTTTTTTTCTTATCCTTCTTGCTAGACCCTTTCTAATCTTTTATGCCCGAATTAACAACCAAGGCATGTGACTTAGAGGGTTTAATTGTACCCATTAGAACCAATTTGTCTTGCTCCCTAGTGAGTTGTAAAATAAATTCATCTAGAGAAGGAATTTTATAGGTGGAACCTAGGGAACATTTTGTAGCATAGAATATAGAAACAAATACTGAATAGTTAGGATCAAGCTTAGAAAGAATGCTCAAGATCAAATTTTTATCATCCTTCTTGATTCCACACCATTTCAATTACAATCTAACATCTTTGAATTTTGTGAAGAAGTCTTGTATGGTGTCAAAATTGGAAGGACTCAACCCTATGAGTTTGTTCTCCAACTGATGACCCCTAACTCATCCTACTTACCAAAAAGGGTTTTCAAAGTGGTCCACACTACATTTGGGTGTAGTGGCAGATTCAATGTGAAAAATAAAGTAAGGAGAGACTGGAATACACAAAGTACCAAAGGCTTCATCACATTTGTTAGACTATTTTATCTTTTCTACAACATCTTGAGAATCATTTTCAAGTCCTATTGTAAATCGATGATATTCATGTCTTTTAAAATATATTATTATCTTAGATTTCCATTCAAAATAGTTATATGGAGTTAAGACAAGAAGTGTAGATGCATCCATGAGTGCAAAAAAGTAGATTAAAAAGAGGAAATAAAAGTGCAAAAAATAAGAGACACGAGACACCCCCCCTTTCCACTAATCTTAAAAATCACCCCACCAAAGATTACAAAGTTGACACTTTATTAGTAGTGTGATTACAAGGCTCTTATCATATTACAATGCTTTCCAGGCCTTTAATGACCAAAATTATAATTTTTGATACAAAATATGGAAAAAATAACCTTGTATCTAGTATTAATCTTCAATACCTTTCCAATGCCTATTCATTTTTGAAAAAATGGAGCACTAAGGTGAAAGTTATGGTCAGTTGAAGAAACAATGTGTACCAACTTCAACCTGCAATATCTAATAAAAAGGAAGAATTTTTTTATCAAGACCTTCGTGGATAGAAATTTCTCAATTTTATCTTTTCATCAAGTATTCATTTGCAAAAATCTGACACCCAAGGCAAAAGTTATGCACTTTTTAAAAAAGCATTGAATTTGTCTTTAGAGGAATGACTCTTCTCACAAAAACTTCTGCTTTTGACTCAATTTATGCACAATTTATCATGAATATGCAAAAACTAAAAGATGCTCAGATAGTTTTTTGACCATGCAAATAAAACCCAAAAAACATTTTTCTTTTCAACAAGTGGAAGATGAGTTTTTGATGCAAAAATGAAAATGTCTCCAAAAAAAAGATTTCAAATTTCAAACTTTGAATTGCTAATGTGTTCTCCAATCTCTGATTTTGGTGAAATAAAAGCCAATGTTGACTTTCTTGGACCTTTTAGACACTTCAAAAAGGTTGAAAATGCCTCCAATATTACCAAAATTTTGCAGTCACCTAGATCTCACAGTAACAAAAATACCCAAAATAGAGTAAAGATTCTTATTTCCCCTTCAATTGTTCTAATTCTTCATATTTTTGAAGGATGCAAGAGAAAAGCATACTGGGTTTTTAAGAAAAAAATTAGCTATCTATTAGTCTCAAATCTCTCAAAAAATTAGATAACAAAGTGAGTTATACCAAAGAAATCCATTATGATACCATGTTAGATTCTTTGAGAAGAGAATTGAGCCAATATCTAATGTCGTTTGTAGATCACATACAACTCCAATCAACAAATGATCGAAGATCAAAATAGTAGTGTAGAGATAGAATCTAAAAAGAGAGAAAAGAAAAGAAAAAGAAAGAGGATTTTGACAATAGTCTCAATACTCTCACCATGTTATCACCAAACCAATGAATGTGAGAGTAGAGTGCTATATATATAGAAAAAAAAGGGCATATACATCCAAGAGGTGCATTAACTCCTACTACCCATAAAAGGTGGGACGTTTAACCTACTTGGTAAATGTCAAAACATGTGGCATAACCTCCTTAGGTGAAGACAAAGGAGAGGTCATGATAGGTGGCACAACAAGACAAAAGAGGGTGAGAAACCCAACTGCCCCATAACCTACTCAGATAAGGACAAAATAGTAGTTATGGGAGGTGGCATAACAAGAAAAAAGGGTGTGTAACTCAACTACCCATGTGTGGGAGAGAGTGACACATGTAGTTGATGTAATTCACCACGTGTCCTCATATTAACCACAGCTAATAAACCTAAGAAAGCTTAAATAATATGTGTAGGAAAAAGAAACACCCCTAACATAAGGAAAATAAAAAACCTATTCTAACAATTATCAAATAGTTGTAGAATATTCTTCTATTGTGCAAGTTGTTCCATTTCACACTCACAACTAAAAATATTTTCTCCTCTTTGTTAATTTAAACATATTTTTAGTACTTGTATAAACTCGACTCCTTTATCTAGGCTCATTATCATATGGATTGCTTTAATTAATTTGTTATCTTAGATAATTTATTTATGTGCGAAAAAATAATAAAATAGCCTAGATGGTTTAGATATGTCTATTTGAAAAACTCCAGGAGATATCATCTATTATACTAGTGTAGAAAATTTAGAACTAATCACTTCAAGAATGATGGCTCTCATCATTTTAAATAAATGTCTTAAATATCCTAATTGATATCTAGTCACAAATTTAAATGCTTTAAATATTTTTTTTGCATAAATAATCTAGGCTACTTAAATAAATGCAATCGGTTATGCTTAAATTAACCTAGATTGATCAAAGTTAAAATAAATAATTACAATAAATAAATTAATTAAATGTAAGGGATAAAAGTTCTTAGCTCTAAAATTGATGATGTTCTAAACTAAGTCACCCCGGGGTCCAAAAAATTAAAGGCTACAATTTGATGACTATCTTAAAGTCTAATTTGACATAGAAAACGTCAATTTTGAGTAACGTGAATTTGATCTAATCTGCAATGAAGAACTGATTTGTGTTGCACAAAGTTGAACTAATGAAATGTGTGATTAAAAATTTATTCGCCTTTTGTTGTCCTAATCTATCAAGTTGATATCTAGATACACCATTTTGGAGTTTATTGGAGGATGTTCTCTTAGATCAAACCCCTTAGACTATAGATTAAAAATGATAACATATATAATCATGCAGATGAAATGTATGTTTATGTGGATCTGATTATTCATCGTCCTTTAGAAACTGATGTGTGTTCTAATGATTTTCTCTTTGATATCTTCTTATAATATTAACTACATATTGAATGATAAGTAGGAGGTATTTTCCATAGCGTGACAAATTATGATATTGCTATTAGGATTCAATCGTGTAGTTTTCGAGTCAAATTCATTGAGTGCTTCACCTCTGTGAGCATCACCTAGATGCAATGAGTGCTAAGTGGACCATTCATTATCATGAGAGATGGATTCTTATGAACCACTACTCATGAAACATGGGTCAATGAGTTTGACTCGAAAACTACACGGTTGAATCCTGATAGCAATATCATAATTACATATTGAGTGTCTTAAAATACTATTATATCAAATATTACACAAATGTTTGTCAATTGAATTGTAACAATTGATATAAAAGAAAATATATATTATAAATTGAATTTAAACATTTTAATTTTAAAATCATTTGAACATGCCTCAAGGAACGTGGAAATGAACTAAAAAGATAAGATGCTATTCTTGACATTAGAGGTGAAAGTAAATAAAAAATCTTGTTCTTTATAAACAAGAATCCAGTCAGAGCTGCACATGCTGATTTCTACCGACTCCTGATGTCCATTCAAATTAAAACAAAAATCAGAAATGCACACGCAATTTCCACAGTTTGAACATAAAACAAATGAAAAGAAAAGCGGCAATGGAGTCAAACGGTTGAACCAAGGGGGAAGGGACAGACCCATTCAGCATTGATTCCTCCCCTCACCAACTTCTCCCTGACAAGTATCAGATATCATCACAGCCATTTTCATTTCGGGTCATCAGACTCTTAACATCATAATCTAGGTGTTTTTAATCCTCCTCTAACTTGTGTTTGTCTTGGATTCAAGTTTTGAGTGAAATGACTTCATGGCCATTCTAAGACGCAGAGAGTATTTGTTTCCTTAATATTGTATTATGCAAAACAAAAGATTAAAGAAGATTGGTAGACTCAAAAACCAGCAGTTATATACAGTAGGTGGTAAAAAAGAGACAAACATAGGGATCATTTCTTGAAAATGAAGCCTACACAATATCACGCGTGAATATAGGCTGGACTTATCCACAGGATGGTAAGTTAAATTAGATAGTTCTCAAACTACCAGTGATAGTTTTCAAACTACCAAAATACAAGACACAATAATTATTACAATCATAAGGATGGGAATTAATTAAGATCAAATACAAGATTCAATACTTATGATTACAATCTTTACATAAGTCAAAGCATAAAACAAGATAGACAATATTTCAACTTGAGAATTTTAAGGCTCCCAAGTGATTTTTATAAGGGTACTAATGATAATGTTATCCTCTTCCCAACCATATTACCATAATCAAATGTAATGTATGTCTATGCCACTCTACACAAACTTTGATCTATAAAGAGATCATATATATACTTATAGCATGACCAAGCTCGCATACAACTAATATCTCAAGCAATAAACCAATAATGTACACCATGATTATGAATGGGTTTCACACATCATCTAATGCATAACAATATGGGGATATCAATATGAATACACAATTGCATTTGAATACATGTATATTAAGGGTCCAGTACATATTTCAAGGATAAACAATGCCTTAATAATTCAATGCACAACCACACTTGAGAATAAATACACACCAAGGATCTAATATAGAACTCAAGGATAAATATTAAATTTTTAATTCAATGCACAACCACAGTCGAATACACACGCATTAAGGTTATAATACCTAAATTGTCACCTAGTTACTCATGACCAACCAAAAGTAGGTGAAAAGAATGGCCTAATACAAGGAGCGTCAATAATTTAATTCACATAACATTGTCCTTTACCATTCATCAACAACAATTGTTTAACTTCAATTTAGTTGAGGAAATAAGGAACTCTACAACCTCCCCGCTCCCCACCCTACTCCTTCCTCCCCCACCCTTCCCCCCTCCCGACCCACCTACCCACCCAAGAAAAAAACTATATTACAATTCAACCGTTAATACACCAAATCATCATTTATAGGTCAAATAGTTATAGAATAGAAATAAGGCATTAAACCATCATCTAATAACCATACATAGTGTAATCACAATTAAAAATGACACACAAGGATTGTGGTAATCAACATCCAATAACACATTCTTGGCTCAAACTTTTTATCCAAATGATCATGGCATACAAAATGAGGCAAACACATGACAATCATATCTAAAAAGTAGGGAATCACATTTCCAACATGAGACATTTTGTCCCATAAAATTAAAAAAATTTACATGCTAAAATTCAAAATTTATATTTTTGCAATTTCAAGAACCATGCAAAAGATCAATCACCATTAATGGAAGCTCGAAGCTTTTCAATATTCACTAAATTTTACCAAAAATTAAAACCTCATAATTTCAAAAGTAAATTATACATTTTTTTAATGTAAATAGGCTAAGGATCACACATCTTCAATCACATAATTTTTTGTGAGAACTTTGAAGAGTTTTTGGACCATTTTATATATTTTTTTAAAGCTAGAAAACACCCAATCAATTTTCTAACAATGCCCTTTTGTTCTAACCATCCAACATCAATATTATACAATCACATAATTTTATGAAAATTTTCTAAAATAAATACATAACATAAAATAAATTCTATATATCTATTCTAAGAATTTAAATTTCAATTCCAACATAATAAATGAGAAGCCATTTGCAACCACCTAGTGTGGACATGGTAAAAAAACATGGATCAACAAGAAATTGCATGAAATAAATAAGAGAATACACTTTTATTTCAATGCACTTATGCATACCAAAATTGGGGAAATATTCTTTACCTAACACACACACCAAACAAGCTTTTCAAGACCTTTCTATTCCAATAGTGTAGCAATCCATTAAGCATATTTTCAAACAACTATCCGAGAGAGAGAAAAAAAATGAATAATAATAAAACATGTAACTCCATTTTTTATGATGTTTATGCAACCCTTTGGCATTCCATAGATCTCATTTCCTCCACCATTCACTACCCCATCATCTACTAAGAATAAGTTATTATTGGTCAACCATGGAACAAGATACACATAATTTTATTCAAAAGATGTTTGTCATGTCAACAACATGGTGATTTAATCCATGCACCATCATGGGAATCACAACCTATCACAACTCCATGACCATTTTCATGTTAGGGGCTTGAACCCATTGGCAAAATCTATCATTCCCCATCTAATGGCCACAAATTCATCAATACCACCACTAAGTACTTCACTAAGTGGGTAGAAGCCATCCCATTAACCTATTGATATCACTAGGAAATAAATCACCAAATTTATCCTCCATTTTATCATATATAAATATGGTATTCTTATTGATTCATCACCAATAGTGGAAAACCATTCAAAAATTGAGATCTCTAAGATATTTTCCAAAAAAATCATATTCAACACCATTTATCCACTCCCTATTATCCTCAAGGTAACGGTCAAGTTGAGGATTCTAATAAAACCATCCTCAAAAACCTTAAAATGACTATCAATGAAGTTGGTCATGATTGGAATTTACAACTCAACCCCTCCTTATGCACCTATTGCACTATTATTTGAACACCCACTAGTGTGACTTCACATTCACTCATCTACGACTCTCAAGCTATTTTTCCAATAAAATTTGAACTCTCCTTCTTAAGGATATCATTACATCATCTTATTGATGAGGAGGAATACTGAGTAGCCTGCCTAGAAGAACTATAATTATTGGATGAGCAGCACCATAATGCCCTAAATCACTTATACATGTACCAAAATCACCTTTGTCATAGTTAAAAATGTTGCACTAGGTTGTGATTAGTGTTTTCATTGATGTCAACCTCTAGTATGGATATGTCGAGAAGGTGTTTATGGTGTTGAGTAGGTGTTGCAGATGCAATAAGGTCACTTGGTTTCCAAGTGCTTTTGAGAAATTTGCATAAAGATTGTACAAGGTGACTAGGAAGTGTTATGTATTTTACTCCGCATTTATTCATGATTGAAGATGTGCTTGTGTGGTTTGAACATGATGATCAGAAGCCTTCGAAGGTATTATATCAAGATTTTTAGGTTCTCGATCGTGTGGTAGTAGAAGATATGTTTGACAGTGTGTTGGACTATCTTTGGCTTGTGAAGAAGGAAATCTGGGGAAAATGGAATTGCTTCTCATTTCTCCATGCTGAAGTTTCTTGTCTTGTTGATTTGGGAATGTGCTAATATTTCTTGTACCTACCTTTCTTTGGTGTGTTTACTGTTTAGCTATTTTACAAGAATAATTCATGAGTTGTATCTTAATGGCAATTTGACCGGTTGCATGGGATGATAGTATTCCCAGTTTCATATATTTATGCCAGCGTCTTTGGATATTCTATTGGTGTTGGAATATTCCAAGATTTGTGTAATGTTGCTACTTGGTCCACAAGATATTTTTGGTCTTATCAAAGTATGAATTTGGTTGCTTGATGATGTTGATGTCGATTTTTCCAACCTAGTGTGTTAGAACTAGTTGTAGATGAGCCTTGTGGTTTGTGGATGCCTGGTGTAGCATGTCGATGTATATTTGGGTCTTGGTTAGCCCTTGATGTGGTATGCCTTCACTTATTTCCATTGTGGAGGTATTTGGTGTTCATATATTTGGTGGTTGCATGTTTGAGGTGCATAAATTTCATTGAATCCAACTTGAAGAAGGCTATTCAAGGTTGTGGAAGATATATATGCAAGGTAAATTTTTTGGAGAAGTGTGTGGTGTGAAATGATGTATATATGATCGTGTGTTGAGATTTGAGTGTGAGAAAGAACACCTAAGAATACCAAAAGCAGTGAGCAGAAGGTGTCTATAGTTTAGTGTGCCAAAAGTCACTAGAGGTAGTGGGCTGAAGGTTACGGATGGTAAATAGATATTCTGGTGGTTTCTCTAGTTTCTCTGAGGTAGTGAACCTCCTTGTAGCTGTTTATTTGTAGTTTAGAAGAAGTGGTCTTCCTTTTTAGTGAGCCTTTCTTTTTGGACAATAAGTCCTTTGGGTAGTGAGCCTCTTGTAATCCATTTTAGATTTCATATAGTGAGTTAATACTCACTGTGGTTTTTCCCTTATTGGATTTTCTACGTAAAAATTTGGTGTTTTATTGTCAATGTTTGTGGATGTGTTGTTGTTTCATTTGTTTGCATTCAAGCTAATAATATTTTGAAGGTTTTAATGCACAACTAATTCACCCCCCTCTTGGTTGTCTTGTGTGTCTAAAAATTGGTATTAGAGCAAGGTTCCTTGAAAAATCTTAACCACTTGAGGTAAATTTATATGGCACATAGGAATGGTGTCAAATCTCTTATGTTTGATGGAACAAATTATACCTTTTGGAAGGCCATGATGGAAGAATTTATCATCGGATTAATTTTTGGCATATGAAAATCAGTCAAAGATGGATATACTATACCGACTAATTCTTCGACAAGTGAAGATGAGGTCAAGGAGCATGAGAACAATGGAAAAGCGAGGAATGTTATTTTGAGTGGGATTTCAAATTCAGAACTTATGAAGGTGATTAGCTACAAAACTACTAAAGAGGTTTCAGAGAAGTTGAAAAGAATTTATGAAGGATATGCTAAGGTCAAGAAAGTAAAGATGTAGAATTTTAAGGCTAAGTTTGAAACCCTAAGGATGATAGAGGATGAAGATATTGTAGGCTACATGCACAGGGTAGATGAAATTGTCAATTCCATCAACGATCTTGGTGGAAAATTAGAGGAAAATAAAATTGTGAAAAAGGTATTGAGATCCCTTCCTAAATCTTATAGTGCTAAAGTTTTTGCTATTGAGGAAGCTCAAAATCTAGATCAATTGTTTGGTGCTTTAACTAATTTTGAATTAAGAGAGTTCGATCAAGATGCTTCAAGGAAAGAAACTACTTTTAAAGTTGGCAAGAAAGAAAGGAATGATGAATCTAATTTAGATAATTTTGATGAAGTGGAAGAAAATTTGGTAAGAAGATTGAAAAAGGGCACTAAAAAATACATAGGTAAGTTAGCTTTCAATGTTCCAATTTTGTAAAGATAGGTCACTATGCTTCAAAATGTTCAGGTAAAGCTACAAATGACAATCATAAAGATCATAAAGGTAAATCCTTCAAGAAGTTCGTTATTATGTTAAAAAGGATAGTGGTACATCTGATGATGAGGAATCAAACTACCCGAGTAATGAAAGTGATGAATGCGTGTTCATGGCTCTAAATTTTGGAACTAATACTACTAACCCTGAGAGATGTGTGAAGTATATTGTTCTAAGAATAGGTCACAGTATTGAAGAAACTATGTTAACTACCTTTCATGCAAAAGAGGAGAGAAACTATTGGATAATTGACAACAAATGTTCAATTTGTGACAGGTGATAAGAGTAAGTTTGTTAACCTTAAGAAGTACAATGGTGGTTTGTATGGTAATGACACATCTGTTAAGATATGTGGAAAAGGTTCAATTAGTTTTGATGGCAAGCATAAGATAGATGGTGTTATTAATGTCAAGGGTCTCCAACCTAATCTTCTTAGTGTAGGAGAAATGTGGAGTAGAGGATATAATCTAGTGTTTTAGGATGATAGTTGTGAAATCAAAAAAGGAAGCTCTGAAATCTTGGTTGCAATAAGAACAAGGACATAATGAAATGTTTATTAGCTCAAAAGTGTTGATGTTAAGTGATTTATGACTCTTGAATCAATGAAATTTGGTTGTGGTATAGAAGAATGCATCATATCAATTTTGATAGCCTAGTAAAGATCAGCTCTACTCATGTTGTGAGAGGCTTTCCAAGAATTACAAAGCCTATCGCTGCAATTTGCAAAGACTATTAGCTTGGAAAATAGAGCAGGAAAAAATTCAAAACTAAGAAAATATTCTACTACAGGACCTTTAGATTTGGTGCATATAGACCTATGCAAACCTACCAGAACAAGAATCTTTCAAGGTGGCATGTATTTTATGTTGTTAATAGATGATTACTCTAGAATGACTTAGGTGAGCTTTCTCAAAGAAAAATCAGAAGCTCTGGATAAGCTTAAAGAATTTAAATCTATATGATTGAGAATGAAATGGATTTGAAGATCAAGTGCTTAAGGTTTTACAGAGGTGGTGAGTTCACCTCAAATGAGTTTAACAATTTTTTTGAAGATCATGGGATAAAAATACATTTATCAACTCCTAGGGCTCCGTAAAAAAATGGAGTTGTGGAGAGGAAGAACAAGATAATACAAGAGGTAGCAAGAACCATGTTGAAGGAAGAAAATCTATCAGATTTCTATTGGAGATAAGTTATTCATATCAAATTTTACATTCTTAATAGAGGACAAGAAAGAGTGGACAGTTTTAAGACCCCCTATGAGCTGTGGTATGGAAAAACTCCTACTATGAAATAGTTTAGTGTTTGAAAGTAAATGTTATATTAGGAGGGATGAAGAAAACTTAGGAAAGTTTCATGCAAGATCAAATGAAGGAATTTTCATTGGATACTCTACAAAGATCAAGGCATACATATCCTACAACAGGAGGATAATTGAAAGTGCAAGTGTCAAAGTGGATGAAGAATCACATCAGAGCTTAGTGCTGATAGAAGGATATGAATCTAATGAAACCCTTTGCAAAGAAGAAGAAGAAGAAGAGATGCTAGTTGAAGAGGAAGAAGCTCTGGAAAAGAACCCTAAGACTCCTAAGTATGTGCAAAAAAATCATTATGAGGATCAAATAATTGGAGACATGAGAAAAGGTGTACTAGCAAGAATAAAAGTTGTTATGGTAGAGGAATAAGTAAATTTTTGTTTACTCTCTAAAATAGTGTTACACCCCGAATTGTAAGCTACTACATAATAGTTTTACATAGGGCCGAAAGATTGTAATTTGAACTCGATGCTTGAACAAAATATGTACCTTGTTGTCAAATCTGAGTATTGTTGTGTTTAATGATTGTCTCATTTTAATGTATTTCAATGGATGTTATTCTTGATGAAATAATGCATATTAAGTTATAGAATTTTTAATATTCTAACTTGTGAAATACTATATTGTTTTATTGTGAGCATTCGACTTCGTGGACATATGTCAGTGGATGTAGGTATAAGTACCATTCCTCCAGGTGGAGGGGAAATATCACTTGGGAGAGGGGCTTGGTCGATTAACCAGTAATGTGAACTATCTGATTATACACATACTTCACCTTAGAGTGAGTATCTGAGTCAGTTGAATTAGATAAGTCATCCTTAGACGTAGATTGGCATTAAAATTTGTGTCTTCTCTTGTACCTTTTGAAGGAGATGTTTGTTTGTTAACTGTCTCATGTTTTGAATGCAAGTAATTATGCAGGGATATATATATATATATACATATATACACATATATTATATACGCGCATCCATATGTATTTACATATCGATACAAGTGTGTGATTGGCAAATGGATATGCTCACACAGTTGCATCGGTATGGTATACATACACATGCATGTATATCAAAATATATATGGACGTATGTATATGTATATGTATATACCACCTATTACATACTGGATATTAATAAATTATATTATTATTTCCTGTCGATTTACACCTACACGTATATGTATATATGTATGAATACATATATAAACATATCGGAAATAACAAACTGGCTTATGATATGTTTTGAAAGAGTTATATATATATATATATATATATATATATATATATATACGTATACGTGTACATGTAAATATATGTATATGTACGTATTAATATTATGTAATAAATATACATATTAAAGTGAAAATAATAAACATAAAAATATATATATATATATATATTACTTAAGGTAATAAAATATATATATATATTTATATTTATATAATTATTTATTACTTCAATATGTATATAAATAAATATAATATTAGTAAATTTATATATATATTATTTTATTAATGAAGATCATTGTTTATTCATTTCTCATCATATATTTGGAAATCGAATGTTGCCAAGTATAATGGAAATAGACTTTATCTATTTTTCATCATGAATTAAATTCGAAAATAAGTAAAGGCCTCTCTAATGTTTGAAAGGAAATATTTGATGCATAACTTTGGACTTAATAAGGTCAGTTTGAAAATATTTGAGAGTTTTCCCATGAAATGAAAATGGTAGAAGAAGTTGAACTTCATGACTGTGTAAGAACGATTCACCAGGGAGAACGAATCAACAGGGGTGACACAACCATGAGGTTATTTTTGTTGCCAAATAAACCAAGACATTTTCCAGCAAGGTGATTCACCTTCTTGCTGGCACCAAATTTTAGGAATTTCCTATAAGTGGCGAATTTGTTGAACAGTTGAAAAATTATGGTTTTGTTATCAATAATGCAAGTTGAATCATTATGAAAATTACTGAGTAAGGGCTTGGAAACCCGCCAAGTTCCTTTGACTAAGCCTTCTTGAATGTGTTTTCAGTTTGCATAAGGACATGTGCTGGTTTTTAGAGTTTATATAAAGGCTCTTAATTGCTACGAATATTTAACAATCCATTACCAGTTCATATCAATTCACACTTATTCATTTTTTTATCTTGAGAAATCTCTTGTCATCCTGTGCCTCCTTATTCATACCATATTGTGAGAAGAATTATTTCTATGAGTAACCATTATTCTGTGAAAAAACATCATTGTTGTGAGTAACCACTATTCTGTGAAGAATCATCATTTTACTGTGTGAGAGCCAATTCTGGAAAGAGAGTTCTACTGTGTGAAAAAAAATAAAAAAAATCTTCAATCCGAGTTATTGTAGGAAAATACCATCATCATCATCCGTGGAAGCTTGATTGTAGGCATGATTATTTGGTTATCAATTCTTCTTGATTTTTAAAGAAATCATGCTAAAACTTTGAAGTTTTATTCTGCTTTTATAGTTAGAACCTGTAAAGACATGTTAGGAAAATATAATATGATGTTTTTATATAAAGGTTTCATTTTGAATGTCTAAAAGATACGTTAAGTAAATAAGGTATATGTAATGCATGTTTTTAGTAGAAAGCAACATTCCTTTTCAAAGATATAGAATGCATCTAGTTATTATTTTCTTTACCTATATGATATCTATATAAATGGAGAGTATTCATTACCTTAGATATTACTACTACGACTATGATGAGAGCGTGATTCAAGTAAATTATAGCTCAAATAAGTTATTAGATTAGCTCAGTAAGCTATCTACACTCCTAGGAAATGTTCATTCCTATGTAGGAGAAAGTATTGCGATGAAGATTCATCCCAGTAGGTTAAATTGATGTAGGATGTCTTGGTACCGATTACCACAAAAGGACAAATGACCTACACATAGTGTAAGATAGCCCTAAGTCAAATCAACCCTTATTAGTGTGTGTGGCACTTGACCCTCAGTAGAGATACTGATTAAACACTTTGGCCAAAGTAGTGTAGATGAACAATGTCCTCTTGACTGAGTGATGAATACACTGTCATGTCCATCGTGATCCCGTATTGCATACTAGATCAAGATTTTACCGGATGTGAAGGTTCTATCTATGTAGGACACACCACTATACTCAATCGATTTATAGTATCGGTTACCCAACCAATCTCTTCGTAGAAGGGAGGGCCATCTATCGAATGATAGATGTGTGGGGGACCGCATTATGAGTCTGTGGTTGGCAGAAAAGTGCCCGAGTGATGTTTCTCCTCCTTACCAGGCTACTGAGGCACTGAGATTTGAAAGGTGGGTTCCTGGACTTTCTTACCACTATTAGTTCAAAATATCAATCGAGCTATGTATGTGCACATAAGTATATTTTCTCTGATGTTCATTTGAAAAAGAAAAGTTCAGTCTTTTGAAATATGTTTTGTTTAAATGAAAGGAAAAAGATTTCATTTTATTAGTTAGCATGAATCTCATTTATTATTAATGAAAAGGAAAGAGATGTTTAAATACTTTCTTATCTACATGTTATCTATATTATAATTTGTAGTTTAAGAAGAAAAAAAATTACGTAAGGAATGAGAGACCATTTGCAACCACCTAGTGTAACTAGAATGCTAGACCGCAGAAAGAAAGAAACAATAGAAGAATCATAGAGGATATAATAATAAAATAATTCCATGTATTATTCATCAACATATTAGAAATATATAGTTTCAGATATCTTTAACAACATCCTATAATTTTTCTAAGTAAGATGATAGCTAGCTGAAACTGTTGACACTGAGTTATGACTATTTACAAAAAACTAGATCTAGTGACACCAAATTGGGACTCTTGACAACTACACACAATTATTTTATTGACTTATTCATTTATGTTGGAGCCTTAATTACAACACCCCTTCTTAATGCTACAACACTAAACTATTTGAATACAAAATAATAGGAAATACATTTTGAAAATAATTCTTGAACCAGTAGGACATCTTCAAGCTACTCTCAAATTATGGTATAGTCACCTAGCTATCATCCAAGTTCCCAACATCATTGGACACCATTTTCACATGAAGTTTCTCATCACCCTCGTAAAGGTATGATATTAAACTTCTAGATTTTGGATCTTCCACGAAAGGTAGAAAAGCTCCAACTACCTCCTATGTGGTCCCTAAGTAAACTTAACTAAGGTGTAATTATGACCTAAGACAACATACAACACATTTAATTACACCAACACTCCCCCTTAAGTGCAACTTAAGGAGAATGTACACAAAATAAAACAATGCAAGATGGGTCCCAACAACTAGGCCTTGCTAGGTACCCATGTATAAATGCAATGCAATCTCTCATAAAGCAGAGAAAAGGAGAAAACCACACGGGAAAAAACTCCCCCCAAAAAGAGAGATGAAAAACAAGAGAAAAGCTCTCAAATGTATGAGAAGGAAAAAGTCTCCCCCATAAGAGAGAATGAAGAAGTCAAGTGACCTCCTCAGATGAAACATCCCACACCCCCAAGAGAGCTTGCAAATGATGATATGTACTCTTAGTGAAGGGTTTGGTGAAGATATCAGCAACCTGTTGTGTTGTATGACAATATTGCAAATCAATGACCTGCTCATGTATCATCTCCCTGATGTAGTGCATATGAATCTTGATGTGTTTGGTCCTTTGATGGTGAACCGGATTCTTTGAGATCTGAATGGCACTCTAATTGTCACAATGAATGATTGTAGGATGTGAAATAATGAATCCAAACTCAGTGAGAATATTCTGAAGCCAAATAGCCTCAATAGCAGCATTAACAACCCCTCGATACTCAGCCTCAGTCAAAGAAAGAGCAATAGCATGTTGCTTCTTACTCTGCCAAAAAATGGGGCCATAACTAAGATGAAAGTTGTAGACAAAAGTAGACTTATGATCATGAAGATCACCAACCCAATTAGAATTTGCATATCCCACCAAGGTAAGTCATGTACCTACTGCATAATGAATCCCATGATGATGTGTACCATGTATGTAATGCAAGATGTGTTTGGTTTCTTTCCAATGAAGCTCATGAGGTTCGTGCATAAAGCGTGAAACCATGCCAACTGCAAAGGAGATGTCAGGGTGTGTGTCAGTCAAGTAGATGAAACTCCCAACAAGTTGATGATATAAAGTGGCATCAACAAGTGGAGTAGAACACTGAGCCACAAGCTGGACTTCTAAAAGAAAGGGAGTCAAAGCATGCTTACAATCAGTCATGTGAAACCAAGCTAGAAGATCAAGAGCATACTTGGGCTGAGAAAGACAGATCCCAAAAGTTGACTGTGTGATCTCAATCCCAAGAAAATAGTGCAAAAGGCCCAAGTCAGTCATAGAAAATCTTTCCTGCAAAGAAAATTTGACACTACCAATGATGGATGAGGTACTCCTTGTAATGATCAAGTCATCAACATAGAGCACAAGTAGAAAATGAGTGTCATCCTATCATAAAATGTAGACATTTGAATCTGAATGACACCTGGTGAATTCTGCCGACAGAAGAAAGGAATCCATCTTGGCATACCAAGCCCTAGGGGCCTGTTTGAGGCCATAGATAGATTTCCTCAATCTGCAAACCAAAGAAGAATCATGTATGAATCCCTACGACTGCTCCATGTAAATATCCTCATGAAGATCCCTATGAAGAAATGCACTCTTCACATCCATCTTATGTACAACCCAACCATGATCTGTAGCAATAGAAAGTGTCAAGTGAATGGAGTTCATCTTAGCAATGGGTGCAAAGGTCTTTGTATAATCAACACCTGGAACCTATGAGAAACCTTTGGCCATAAGTCGAGCCTTGTATTTATCTAGTACACTTCCATCCACTACATACTTGGTCTAATAGATCCACTTACATCGAACCATCTTTCTCCCCTTAGGGAGTGGAACTAAATCCCATGTGTGGTTCCTCACCAAGGAACTATACTCTTCCTCCATTGTTGAATCCCACTTTGGAAATCCTAATGCTTCCTTGAAGGAATATGGATCAGAAACACTAGTAATAAAAGCATGTTGAAAATCATGATGTTTTGACTGAGTCCTTCGAGCATCTAAAGGATCCCCAACAAGAGAACCTGTTGACTCAATATTTTTTCAAGCCCAACGAGGTTGAGTAGGAGATGAAGGATGAGGCTCCTCAACTGTAAGTGGACCTTGCGAAGGTTTAATCTTGTGAGTCAGAGTTGAGGAAGAATCATCATTTGAGTCACTATCATCACTTTCCACTATGGAAGAAGGAAGAGGAGGATTAGAGGCCAAGCTAGGAGAGCTTTCCTCAAAGTGAAAAATCCTCTCAATGAATAGCTCATGTGTCTCTAGATAGAAAATTCTATATGCCTTAACACCTTCAGGATATCCAACAAAGATGCAAGGCCTACTTTGAGGTTCCAATGCCTTGCGCTTCTCTGGAGGTATGTGTGCCCAAGTTGGACAACCAAAAACTTTAAAGTGTCTCACAACCAGTTTTCGACCACACCAAGCCTCAAAAGGAGTCATACCCTTCAAAACCTTATGGGAAACCCGATTTTGGATGTGAGTGGCAAAACTGATAGCTTCTGCCCAAAATTGAGGACCAAGAGAATGAGCATGAATCATGAAACTAGCCATCTCCTTAAGTGTTCTATTCTTCCTTTTAGCAACACCATTCTGTTGTGGAGCATATGCAATTGAATGTTGAAGATCAATCCCCTCAAGAGTACAAAATTCCTCAAGTCTATTGTTCACATATTCCCTTCCATTGTTTGTGCAAAGAATCTTGACTTGCTTCCCTGATTGCTTCTCACCATGAGCCTTGAAGGCTAGAAATATTTCAAACACTTCACTCTTGTGAACAAGAAAATAGACCCATGTGAAGCGGGAGTAGTCATCAATGAAGGTGAGAACATAGTGGGCCTTGCTAAATGATGGCACTGGAAATGGACCTGCTACATCACTATGAACCAATTGAAGAACTTCCAAAGCTCTCCAAGACTTCCCTTTGTCAAGATTCTCTACTGGATGCTTACCCAAGGAGCAACCTAAAAAAAACCTTCAGAAAAGTTGATTTGAGGGAGTCCTTTAACCATATCCTTGGAGCTAAGATGTTGAAGATAGCGGTAATTGAGATGTCCAAACCGCTCATTCCATATCTTAATTTTTGAATTTGAATGAGTGAGCAAGGTTGTAGAAGGAGACTTAGGAATAAAGTGGGAAAAAGAGTAATGTCATGTGTTGTGATTGTCTTGTCCCACTGCAACCAAGGGATCATCCTTAAGTTCTTTGACCACAACTAAATCTAGTAGAAACTCCAATTTCTCGCCATCTCTAAAGTGAGTAGTTTGGTAGATTGAAAGAATATTGGTGCTTAAGTTAGGAACATAAAGAAAATTCTCAAATGTTCCATCATCCATGATAACCAAACATTTTCCTTCAACGTCCACTTGCGTATCATCACCTATGAATATGTGAGGTACCATAGATGGCTCCAAAGAATAAAATTGCTCCCTTATAGAACCCATGTGATGAGTGGCACCTGACTCAAGTATCTATTGTTGTGAAGAACCTGTAGTAGCCATAAATTCCTGCCCTTTTCCTTTTGACTGTGAGGAAGTGGAAGGAGATGAATCCTTCTTCTTGTATGCAAATGGAAAATTGGCATTCTTCTTCTTAATGATGTTTTTCAACTCATCAAATTTCTTAGTATGGCAATGATGCTCATGATGACCAAATCTATTGCAATATGAACAAGTTGGTCTCTCCTTGCTTGAATTTCCCTTCTTGGGAGAAGGTGAAGAATTCCCTTGTTGTGGAGAGGATGATTGTGATTTATCTTGTTGTGTCTTTGGCTTAAACTACTTTTGCTTCTTGTTAGAACCCTTTCCTTGAGTCCCTTGATTCCCTTGATTAGCCACCAAGACTTTGGACTTTGAATAATTGATAATCCCCATGCTTATTAACTTTGCTTTCTCTAACATCAATAATTTTGTGAATGCATCAAATGATGGAAGAGTGAAAGAACTACCCACTATCAAGCGATGTGTTTGGAAGCTAGAAACAAATGTTGCATATTTTTATGGAAGCTTTCCCAACAAATTGTAGATCAATTGTGCATCCTTTTTTTCAATGCCACAATCCTTAAGTTGTGCTCTTAGCTCATTTGCCTTAGTGACATAGTCTTGGATTGTATCAAAATTCTTGGGATCTAATTGTTACCTATTTTTCACTACTACCTCAAATAGGTGGAGCTGAATTATAAATTCAAAGCCAAAAGGTACACAAGTTGTTCAAAAAGTTCTGCTAGGTACTCATTATTGTGCAATGTTTCATTACAGTGTGAATTTTGGTGATATTATGCAAGAATATTTCAAAATGATATCACAAGATTGCATAATGTTTGATGTTTTATTCATAATGTACAAACCAGAATCCCACACAAGCCATGGGAGTAACTCAATTTGATTTTCATAATCAAATAAGGGGTGCATGAAGTAAAGTAAACTATACAACTAAGAATAAAGAAAGCATAGGGTATAAAGTGATTCGTCATTTCCTGGAATGACGAATAGTTGACAAGTTGAAGTCTTCAGTTGTGACTCTGAATCGATCCAGCTCCAGCTCCAGCTCCAAGCTCCAACATACCTGAAGTATGATAGAAGTGTGGTTAGAGCAATGTGAATCAAATCCTATCATATGCCTATGCTATCAACAAAAATATAGCATACAATCGATCAGGCATCCATCATATGATTTAATTATTCAAAGGAATAAAACTCAAGAGGAAGCTTTCAACTTCTTTTATTTTGCTAACATGTTTGTTCACTATGCAGGAATAGGCTCATTATGTTCATGATCGTTTCATCAGATATGTGGAGTAAAACGGGCTCCCACAAGGGTTGATCACAGCATATCAAAAGGACACACTCTCAAGTTACATATGAGAGTTCATTTACAATTTCGGAACAATCATTAAGAGAGTTGTTGTAACTAAGAATATAATAATATAAGCAGCCTTATTTCAAAGAGATTAGATAAATAGCGTCGAGAACTTATCAATTTCGTTAATATTCTATTTCAACTCTACTTTACATTTTCACATTACATCTAAATGAAGTATCGAGCCTCTTTACACTGAAGAGAAACAAAAACAAAATATCAAGCACCAAGCTATTTCATGGAGTTTTGGAATTGATTTTACAAGAGACGATGAGTTTTCACCATCGTAGCTAAAGTTAAGCTTGTTTGCTTTCAATACAGTTTTCATCATGCTGAAACAATAAGATTGGCAAGAAAATGGCATTCATTTTACAGAGATTTGAAACATCCAAGTGCCATTATCATGATAACCTACAACAATAAATATTAAGGGCAAAAAAAGGTAATTAAGTTGTGTAAAGAGCAGAGAAGTATGCAAGGTGTTTGAAGGAAGCTCTGTGACAATTTGTAGCAAAAGAAAGATAGTCAAATATAAAAGAAAAGCAACACCAAGGCAACTGTCATGTCTGCCCAGAAGAGTATCTTTCAACATCATAATGGATAAGCAACATTATTATCAAAAATGAATTTTCTGAACAAATATCTATCACAGTGATTTCTAGACTTGGATCAACACAATGGAAAGGGTAAGTATACAACAACAAATATCAAGGACAAACAAGGCCATATAAAGAGGAGATAGTGACAAAATGAGTTCATGATCCTATATTCATTAAATATGTTGACGTTTTACAAAGATAAATGATGTTTAGAATGTATGCTTTTGCAAAGTATAAGATTATATTTCAACAAATGATGACAGACCACCAAGAGGACAAAAAAAGAAGGCACATCAAAGAGATAGTTAAAGAACAGTCAAAAGTTCCAAAACACCATGGTCACCAAGGACAGTCTAAAAGAGAATGACAATGCAAGGGTTTCAAATTGCAAAGAGGGAAAAATGCCAAATACCCGGTTAATACAGCCGCAACCATGAAGGTTGGTGCTTTTGTTCTAAATTTTTTTTTTATTTGAGCCCAAATTTAAACAGTGAGAAATCTACAATTTCACAAGTAGCTACAAAGAGATTTCAATAGAAAAATACAGTCACATCCATGGAACATATAGAGGGTTTTTCTTTTTTCTACAAACAATAGAGAATGGAGAAATCAAATAACCCATTTCGAGGCATCCAGAGAGAGACTCAAAAGATGCAAACAATGAAGAATGAAGCTCATATTCATGGCGGCCTACACATTGGATCCAATTTTTATTTTAAGAAAGAAGATAACAATCATTCTTTGTAATTATAAAGCTTCTAAGAGCTTTCTTTTTGACAGAAATACAGGAAAATATAATAGCATATCAAGTAGGAGTATAGTGCAGGAACAAATATATTGGTGTGTGTATTACTCGTTCTCCTCTTTCCAGCTAGCAATAAATAAATGTGATATAGATGGAAAATGCAGATCTATGAATGAAGGTCGAATACCACAATGAGAAGAAACTTTCAGACACATTCGACCTAGAGAGGAATAGAAAAGCTCAAAAGGAAATATGGATACCCAGCTTGAGCATGTATTGACAAAACCAACAAAGAAATGAGAAACCTAGAATGGCAAAAAGATTAATGAGAATGAAAATTCCAAAAAAAAAAAACTCATGGCTCGAGCAAGCTAATATTCATGGTGGCCTGTTTTTGAGAATATACACAGGAAATAAATACAAGCAAAGGGTTCTTCCACGAATTTTCTTCATTCTTCTATTCAAAATCTTCAAGTAAAAGCTCATGATGGTAGCTAGATGAGGAAATGAATTAGCACGAAGAATAGGAACACAAAAGAATCAAAAATAAAGCATACTAGCTGCAACCTTATGGCTTTCTTTTGCTCTCAAAATACAGTGAAGGGCCATCAAAATACCATGAATTGACTTACCATGAGTTGCAGAGAAGGGTCAACCAAAACGGAGAAGAAATTTGAAGAAGCGTGAGCATTTCCAGCTGCAAATTGAGCTCACTCATGGTGGCGCTCTCTCTCCCAAGCAAAGCTTTGAAGCTTCTCGAAAGTCATAAGTGAAAATGACAATGGCCTTTGTGATTTCCCTAAGTCAAATTGAAGTGGTTTTTTTACTTTTGTTTTTAAAAAATAATCATCTCATCTTGTATTCACCGTAGTATTGTTTTAGATTGACAAACCTAATAATCATGTGGTCAACCTTTCAAATAATGCTCGATGGTGATCAATAGTAGACTTTTAAAAAAAATTACGCTAAGTGTGGTGGCGGATTTTGTAAGTCATACTTCAAATTTTGTAATAATCTCAATGTGACCTTTTCTTATACATGTAAAGTTAAGTTAATTAAACGATAAATTGTATCATTTAATTAATTTTAACTATTTTTAGAGCAAACATAACATTGAGTTACTTTCTTAATCATGCAAGCATAAAACATTAGGCAAAGATGGAGTTCTAGTTCACATGGGCGGATTGACACAAACAAGGTGGATTTCACATGCTTGGGCCCACCTTTTGAGGGATTTTTAGTTCAATTTGAGTACTCCATGGATCATTTATGAGTTGACAGCTAGTTTGAACCTGAGTGAACTCATTTTTGCATGAGTTTGGACCTTCTTTTTGGAGATATTTTCTTTTGCTCATGGATTACTTTGGAGTTATCATTTTCTCACTGAAATTGACTTTCAGTTTCACCTCCATGCCTTTTTGAAGGCTTTTTGTATATATTGAGGAAACTTAGCCATTTTCCTCTAGTTCTTATTTTTCATCCTTTACTTTCTGCGAAGTGAATTATTTGTAACTCGACTTTTTTTAGATTAATAGAGTACCAAGTTTACAGGTTATGTTAGCATATAATTTGCAGAGTTTTCCTTTTGTTATCATTGTGGGTTAGGTATTAACTTTCTTAGATTCGGGTGTTGTGTTTTATGAGTGTTTTGGATGCAAATTTAACGTGTTTCACATTAAAACCTTTAAATTTTTGTCACATTCACGAATGCATGTGCACAAAAAAGACGTTTTAGTTTTAGGTCATATAATTGTGCTCATAATTTATTCATTTCTTTAAGGTGTGAAATTATTTTTTCCTTCATAAAGAATGATTTATCTAGCCTTTCTGTGAATCATTTATGTAGTTGAGTTCTTCAATATGAGTTATGAAAATAGGCTCATGAAGAATCAATTGTGAATTAATTTGTTGTCTTAAGTTTCCAACTAGGTGCATCACCACAGTTAAGTTTTCACGGGTTTTTTGCATTTAGATTTAGTCTTTCTCCCTTTTCCAGCAAGTTACTCAGTTATTAACCAGAAAATTACATAGGAACCAACCTAGAATCTTGAGGTCTAATTCCTTATAGGGTACCCACAACTTGGAATTAGTTCCCATGTTTCAAAAAATTGTTGAATTTCACCATTCAAGCATTCAGGTGCAATCTATTTGACAACACTAACATTGTGAGATCATTGTCAAGCTGATAACCTCTAATCTCATCAACTTAGCCATACAATTGACCAAAATTTTCCTAAGCTTCTTTAATTGTTTTACACTTTTCAATTTGAAAGATTAGATCTTTTGATACATATTTCCTTAAAGTTCCAAGATCCATAGTATTTTTAGTGAGCCAATCCATATGAGCATTAGGATAATTTTTAGGATCAGATGATGCAACAATAGTTCCATAAATATAATGAGTTAATCATTTTTCCATTAACTTACTCCAAGCATCAATTTTCCAAGAAGCATAGTTATGTGGAGTTAACAAAGGAAACTTAGGAGAACCCATAGCAGCAAAATGAAAGAAAATAAGATAGAGAGAGAGAGAGAGGCACAATCACACAAGACACCCCCTCAAATTCACTCAATCAAAGAAACCCCAAAAAAAAAGATGATTTGGCACTTTATACTTAGTGCATGTACAATGGCCACTTGCAAGCCAAGCAAAGTAGGATTCTGATTTTCAATGTTTTACAACAACCTTAAATAACAGACTCAAATGACTGATACAAAAGACCAAACTGAGATCTTATCTTTACAAATGCCAAAATAGGCCAAAAATGACCAAGTACTGAAAGTAAAATGTTTTTATAAAAATCACTACAAACTAATAGCACCACTGTGAAGTTCAAAAAAAAAATCGCACACTTTTAAAAAAAAGCACTTGAAAAGGAGTTTGTATGAGCCTAAATGGAGCCCCAAAAGTTGCAAAAATGATGAAAACTTAGCAACACTTGTGAAAAATCTGATTTTCTAAAAAATATGAGCATCAAAACTAGAAATTGATTGCACTAGCACGTAAAGCGCAAAAAAATAGCCCAAAATAAAAAAATTGCTCAAAAAAAGGAGCTAAAATGAGCAAGATATGAAGCTTTGAAGTT
The DNA here is from genome assembly GCA_007115665.2 of Sequoiadendron giganteum. Taxonomy (NCBI): domain Eukaryota; kingdom Viridiplantae; phylum Streptophyta; class Pinopsida; order Cupressales; family Cupressaceae; genus Sequoiadendron; species Sequoiadendron giganteum. Next base: position 22,342,678 of record CM021109.1, on the reverse strand, counting down.
GAACTGCAAAAATGAAAAATCCAACTGTGAGGGGGCAAAAAATTTCAAATGGATGCCGACGTGGCATTGATGTCAACAATTTATTGTGTTAAATTTTATGGTCTACAGGGCGTCAAAAAAGAATATTCTCCCCCTGCAGAATATTCACCGATGGAATATGCTTTAGAATCTCAACAACTAGAATCTTCGATAGAATCTGGAATATTCGTCGAATTTGGGATGAGGACGTTAGAGTTTTATGGTGCTGATTTTTTTTTAAATCGTCGAAGTATTTTTTTTCCACCCTCGGCTGGTTGACTTTTCCGCCCGTCTTTTGAATTGACCACCGAGATTTGCAGGGACCGCGATGTATAGAGTGGGGTCACAATATTTGAAGCCAGTGGTTTTATGCCATATGGAAGCCGACGGTGGGGTAGGGAGTACCCTACCAAGGGTACACAGTACCCTACGCAGGCAGGGTACAACCGCTGACTTATAATTATTGGGGGATCGTAGGCTCCCTGGGCAATTTTTTTTGCCTCACTTGACAACTGCTCTGATTTGGATGATTTGGCAGTCAATCTTAGGGTTTTTGGCCCTTCTAAACACGATGGCGATGTCCTTTTTGGCTGAAAATTCTGAAAATATGGCTACCTCCTGGATCTGGCAACCATCTCCAATCTTCAAAACCTTGTAGATTAAGCCTCCAATGTCCAATTAAGACAAAACAAAAGGAAAATCTGACTATCTCAAATACTCTGGATGCAATGGTGAGCTCAGATCTGATGCAACAAGCTCCCAAAATTCACCTACAATACAAAGCCAAAGATGGAACCCCCCCAGAATCTAGTATTTGTATGAACAAAATACAAGATTGCACTCAAGATCTCTCCAAAATGAAAATCCAAAGGAACTCCAATATATTTGATACCATGTCATAATTGACTATGAATGTAGCCACCCAAGATCAAGAGGCCTAATAGAAAGAACAAGCATAAGAGAGATATAAATAATATGACAAGAATAAGTTGTATTCTGCCAATAATGAAAAAATAGAATGCATTTATGTACATAGGAGACCCCTTGGTTATATAGCCAAGGTGAGAACATAGAAGGGTATAATATTATGACAAGTGTCATAATCTTATGACATGAGACAACTGTGAAAAGCTATCACTCCACCTAAAGTGGAAAAGTGATAATGTGATAATCACCACAAATGGTGGATCACCCACAAAAGGTGGAGAGGTAATCACATGATATGTCCATGAAAGGTGGAAAATCTCCAACTACCTCCTATGTGGTCCCTAAGTAAACTTAACCAAGGTTTAATTTTGACCTAGGATAAGGTACAACACATTTAATTACACCAACAATAAAATAATGCAACTACATGAGGAAGTTACTCAAAGTCACTTTTCACTAGGGGCATTGACAATGGTTAGGGAACTTTATGTTTCATACTAGCTTTGAATAACATCAAACACAATGAAGCTTAGATCATCACTCAAATTCATATCGAATGCTCAAAGGCTAAACACTCATGTGAAAATTGAGATAGACCAAAATATGTTGGTCCTATCTCTGAAACTTTATTGGGCTCAAATAATAGCCAAGAAATTGTATAATTCCTTAGATGAAACTCTCATTTCTATATGATTAAAAAAAATAGACACTGCTGTAAAGGTTAATCAGATCCTAAGTTGAAACAGGATTTATCATAATTACAAAGATCAAATAGGAACTTTGGAGAAAGTTGTGATAGAAATGAAGGGACACATTGAACAATTGGTCACATTGGGACTCCCCTCTCCATTTCATGATAGTGTATTGATCAAGGAAGAGATGAAGTTGATGCTTGCAAAAAAATTAGAAGGCTATATATTTTTTGGGGTTAAAATTAAACACCAAGCATCATTGAGATAGAAGTAGTCCTTCAACCTTTGGCTTAGCTTGAATACTAGGTGAATTTTGTTGTACAAAAATTGCAAAGTATCTCTCATAAGGAGATCATTAAGCAAGAAAAATATTTTAATACATTAAAAAGGAAGGAGCAACCTTCAAAGGATGATTAGACATACTTTAAATATTCCTTGAAAAATCTCTAACCCTCTAGCCATTTTTTTAATTTGAAATTTTTCTATTCTATTATGTATTTAGATTCTTCTTCGCAAGAAAAAACTCCCTTTGAGTCATCAATAATTGTAGAGACTTTCTCTCCATTTGGTTGCAGACTAAGATTCAAGCAGTAGGCTATCATTTTTGAATTGGTGATTGATGATGAGGGTACATCCAGTGAGCTTTGAGTATAAGGGACACCACATGTAGACATTTTGCAATAGTAAATAAGCATTTTCAACTTTGACAAGTTTAAACAGTGTGCTATTGGATAAATCATCCAAGTCAATGTTTGGAGGGGGCATCATTCTTATGGAAGTTTTCAATATATTTTTATAAAATGTATCCATGTTTCATCATAGTACAACAAGATAAAAGTGAAAAATTGAAAATTTTCCCCTTGTGCTATTAGTAAAAATCCATAAGTCATCAATAGGCGGGCCTGAAAAAATAAAGGAAAATAAAATGTATGGAAATGCTTCCCTTGGATAGGTGTCACCTTGGCACATGATCATAGAAATGGTATTGCTAGCAAGGAAAAGGAATTTTTCTATTGGTGACCAATTATGACTCAATGTTCGAGTGTGTCTTATTTCATTAAAGAAGAAAGGTTCATCAAAGAGACACATGGCATCATTGTGTTACATTTGAAATAAAATAAACCTGACATTTTTCTTTGGTGTGTCAATGGTTGTATACAACTAAGTTAAAATAATCGATCTTATTTCACCAAAGGGATATCAAATATTCTAAGCTATTGATCATAAATATAAAATATTCAATGGTTTACACATTATATAAATATTTTCAGAGTAATAGAATCTAAAAGTCTTGTGTTATTGTTCAACGAGTCCCTAAGCCTTACGTGAGAGACAAGTGGCATCCTTGCAATCCTGTAAGATACATTAGTCAAGTTGTAGTTGTTGAAAACAAGTTGAAACTAAGTTGCAATATTGACCTATGTATGTATATTCAAATCTGAAAAAAAGATTACCAAATCTGATTATATGTATGTGATTGCACATTCACCATAATAAAAAAATCAATCAAAAAACAAATATGACACCAAATTTGTGTGAAGAATCCCTTTCAAGAAAAAACTCCACACGAGAAAAGAGGGAAAATATATTATTTATCTTCACAAGAGAGATACACCACAATACACTTCCTTGTTGATCTCCTACAATCCAGATGCTTCTATACACCTACAAATACCAAGGAAGGGGTGTGGGTTGGGAGCCTAACCCATAGCCCCTTCAACTTCTGGCATCTTGATTGTTCAGCTTCTAGATGGAGAACCAATGGGCACTTGTTTCCCTCCAAACTTGGCACCTCACTCAAGACCTTTCACATTCCCAATATGAACACCTAGGAGAGATAATTTTATCCTCTAGTGATGTGTAACCTCCACCAATATTAGTTTTTTTAGAACATAATGTTATTAGGGGTCATACCCTTATAACATTTATATATTGTTCTATTATAAGGTTATAAAACCTTATATATTATATGCTTATTAAGCTTATCCCATTTGAAATAATTATAGTCTAAATAATTAGATTATTGATAATTTATGAATGGGGTTGTTTAATAGGTGTGACTAATACCCTTTCAAGTATTATGTCACCCTTCCTCCTATATTTAAGGAGGTTCTCTTTCATTTGAGAGAGATGGAATTTGGAGATTGATAGTGAATTCTATCAATATGCACATGAGGTATTATTGGCCATGTGGAAGTATGGAGAAGTGTTCCCCAGGTTTGGTCTATGTTATAATATACCATTACATTGTAAGTGTTTTAATAAATTGATGTTTTATGGGGTTTTTATCCGAAAGGGTTTTCCTTATGTATATCTTGTGTAATGTGTAAAATCTATGTGTATTATTATCATTTTATTTATTTTATACCTTGTTTATAATGATCAGTATCCTAAGATCTTAATTTCAAACATGGTATCAAAGCAGGTTAGACTAGACTCATCATTTTTACAAGTTATATTGGAAGACATAAAATTTCTAAACTAGGTTTAGAAGGTAAAATTTAAACATCACCATGTTTATAGATCTTATGAATATGATCCAAGCTTTCATTATTTAGAATATATTTGAGTATTTTCTTCATAATAGCCAGTTTTTTTAGTCTTCTTAATCTAACACATTATTTCCTTTGAATTACTATTGAAAAATCCTTGTATTTTTTTTTCTCAAAAATCATATAGACATGCTCCTTTATATCTCATAGAAAAAATAAAATTTATTAACACTTAAAAAGATGCATAAATTACAACATCCAATCAACTTTATAAATATATTTTCAAATCAATACATATAAAAACATTTATATCAAATTTATCCCTAAATATTCATTCCAAATTCTAATAAGATTGTTAAATCTAAACCATTTGAAATATTTTAATAACACTTTAATAGATCAAGTCTTCATAAAATATGAAGCCGTTATATTTATCTAAATCTACATGAAATTTGAAGCCATCAAATATCTGGAACTATTCATAAAAGCGAAAGTCATTATTTATGTTAAACTCTTCATCAAAGTTGAAGTCTTTATAAAAGTTGAAGGGCTTGCTTTTCAATCACTCAAGGAAAAAATGCAATAGGTAACGACACTTGATATAAGGAAATGGCATTAAGTCTTAAGAAATTAATATCACCTAAAGCAATTTGACCGCTATTGATATGGATATGACATTTAGTCATACGAAAAATAGGCCAACCTTAAATTCAATGAATGAATGAAAGATTTTAATGACGTCCACGAGACTAAACAGTCTATGGGACCGAGATAAACAACTTATTTTGTCTTCAAGCTCTTTTCCAAGTCGGACCTCCTACTATTGATTTTGACTAGTAGGTTGGCCATCTAATTGATCTTATCCTCCTCAAATAACTACTGCATATTGTCCACCCCCAAACTATTTGTGTACTGATTGTGGATATCTTCATAAGCTGTGCATTCCATGATGAAGTTTCATTTATTACAAAATATGCACGTTCTTTCTTCCAAAGTCTCTTTAGGTATCTTCCACCTTCCAGTCTCATATCTAAGATGGTGTGATCCCATCATCAATCATGCAACTAACAACCTCGCCTTCCCTTTAATAGCTACACCTAAATAGGTTTTTTCACCATGATCCTTTGTTGGGTTAAACTCTTTGATGTAGTATGCTTCCTTTTTCCCAATCTGATTTGACCACATGGTAGTCCTAAATTTTTCCCTCACATAGTTTTTTATTTCACTATTGGCGTTAAGACATTCATGCAATTTGATGTCCTACTTGTTCAACCACTTGTTGTTCTGCTTCATCCAATTTTTCTTTCTCCGGTCTAGTGTCTCCTCCATAACCATTTTGGGCCATCAATGATTATCCATGTTTTTGACCTTCTTTAGACAACATATCAATCGGGTTATTGTTGATGCTTTCGAAGGAAAATATCCCGCTTCAACTAAAAGAATATCATATGGGATTGTGGCTTTAACTTTGAGATTGCTTGTTATTAGGTGTTTTTGGATTCTTTCTATTTGCCTCCAACTGCTCTTTGACAAATTCCTTCCCCACACGTCACACCCATAAAGTACAACTGGTGTGACAAGTAAACCAAAAAGGGTTTTTTTGGTTTTCCAATCCCAAAGTTTAGCTTTTCTGCATCTATTTTGAAGCAAGTAAGAGGCTTTCCAACCTCCCTATATCCTTTTCATTATGCAAGTTTCCCAACTGACCTTATTGTGAAAATCAATCCCAAGATATTTGTATTATTTCACTATATCAAGCAGGTTGCCTTCAAAAAGAAAGGTATGTTGTTTATCTTTTCTATTCAAAGAGAAAATCATGATTTTGGTCTTGGAGGTGTTCACTTGCATCCCAACTTCCTAACAAAAGTGTTATAGAGCTTTCAAATGTTCTCTTAACCCATGAGTTGTTTTTGAGATTAAAATAAGATCGTCAACATATAGAAGTAATTTCACTACGTACTTAGCCAACTGAATACCATCCCCACCTTCCATGTTTAACCAAGCTTCCAACTTAACAATGTATAATCCAAAAATCATGGGAGATAGAGGGCAGCCCTATTTTACTCCAATATCACTGCCAAAACATTCTAACATGCCATCACTGGTTCTAATTTTAGCACTAACCTTCTCATATAACCTGTGAACCGCAGTTCTATACACATTTGGAATGCCTAGTTCTTCCATCCTATTCCATAGTTTGTCCCTAGGCACTGTGTCAGAATCTTTTTTAAAGTCAACAAAGCAGCAAAAAGCTCCCTTGCCCTAAGTATCCCAAATTTTCTCAATCAAGTGTCTAAGGGTGATGCAATGATCAATGGTAGAGTGCTTGGACCTAAAGCTTACTTTGCCCTTTTGCCCTCATTTTCTGCCCAATTGTTGATCCCATGCTCAATCATGCTCCCAAAGAGTTTTCCAAAGATAGAATTGACCATAATTGTGCAATAGTTAGATGGGTTATTGATATCACCACTTTTAAACAGAGGGATGACTACACTGGTAGTCCACTCCATAGGAAAACCTTCCCAATTAACATTGTTGAAAATTATTTTTATGTGAGGAGCAAGAGTTTCAATCCCCCATTAAAAAAAGTCAGCATGTAGCCCATCTATGTCATGTGGTTTACCGCTAAGTTCTTTATTCCTTGTTTAATATCATCCACATCGAATAGCTCTATTGAAGTGTTCACAACTGGAGGGTATTCTTTCTCATGGATCCGCTCATAGAGAAATCTAGCATACTCTAACCATTGGACATCTACAATAGTGTTTTCCAACTTCTTTTTCTTTTGCTGTAGTTCCCTCCAAAAGCCTTTAGGATTATGTTTCCCAAGAGAGATTAGCTCCTTCCTTCTTTCATTTACATACTCTTCTTTTTTGGACTGCACTAATTTTTCATATTTTTTCTTATATTCTTTGTCGATTCCACTCTCCTTTAGCGATCTCTTGGTTGCCTTACATTCTTCAGTATACCACGGATTTTTCGGAAAAGTGTTTTCTATCCCCACCTTGGGATGGAACCTTTTGCATGTATTTAAAGCCTTGTGGATTATCAGGATTAGTAAATTATTGTGAATATGGACATCTACCTCATTTGCTACTTTAAACTCTTCGTTATTTTCCAAATCATGGACATGATGCTTAAGAGCAGCACTAAATATTTCCCTATTTTCCTGATTTATGAGGATTTTACCCTTGGGAAGGGAATTTTTTTACATGTGTTGAACCTATTTATTGTGTTGGCTAATTGGAGAAATGTGTAACTTAACCCAAAGAGGTAAGTGGTTAGATTTCATCTCAATAGGGCAATCCTCAATATTAAACTCCACCAGTCTAGAGCTAAAACTTTGAGAGAAAACCACGTATTCCACCACACTTTGACCATTATAAGTTTTTCAAGTGATACCCCCTGACTTCGACCAATCTCTCATACCATTGCAGATAACCATGTTGAGTAGACTACAAAGATCGAGTACTTTTTTCCCAAACGAGTTTACAGTGCCATTACCATCTTGAGATGTATGTTCCCAATGAATACCACCCCCTTCCTCTAACCAAAAAGGATTGTTCTCCCCTTTAGCTTCATTTATCAACTAAAGAGACTGATTATTAGTTATCCTTGTGTTAAATTCACCCATTAAAACTACATCTCCAAGCATGTTGAAAATAGAGATATCTTTTTTTAATGATGCATACAGGTCTTCATTGTCTAAATTTTGCTTATTATAGAACTTTGAATTTTTTGGATCAAAGTAGCAAGCAGCTAAACTAAAATTTACCCCATTCTCAGTTATTTGCAGCCAAATGTACTACTTATTTGTATCTTCTTTTACAAATTCAACAATTCCCTGCCACTTTTCATCTATTAACACTATAACCCCTCCATGACCTTTGCTTGTTTCATTCTTATACCCCTCGAAATCTGGAACTTTGCAACCATCATGTTCATGTGTTTCAGTAAGAATAATAATATCCTTCCCATTTTCTATGGGCCCCAATCCAGGTCCTCTTCTCCATGGATAACCTCTACAATTCCAACTTACAATATGTAGATATTCCTGTGGGGCCCCTATTTCCTATTTCTTGTTTGAAAAATGATCACTGATTTGAGCTTTCTCGTTCTTCAACCAAGCCCACTTACCTTTGTTTCTTGTTGTCTTCACCTTCTCCCATTCTTTCCTTTGTTCTTTTTGTTGCTCAAAGGTCAAATCCTCATCTAGATAAATATGTGTGCCTCTAAGTAACCCCCTATTTTTTAGAATCCTATTCTTATCTTCTATATTTTTCAAGATGACTCTTACATGCCTAGCTCTTCCTCCATCTATCTTTTTTCCAATTATGTTAGCTTTTTGAATATGCCCTATCCACTTCAACTTATCTTTAAGGAAGTCCCTTGCCAGAATGTCGGTTCTCTCTTTCTCTCCAAAGTCTCTCAAACCTTTAATAATAATGTTTGCAGCCTTGCTTTGTTTATCTTTTCCTTCCCTTAGTTTCCTTTTAACTTGTTTTTCAATGATTCCTTTATGCTTGTTTGAGGGGCCACTCACCACTTGTGACCATGATTTGGCCTCTTCTATCTAATCTCTTAACTGGTTCTCTTTTATCTCCAAGTTTGCTAATGTTGATTGTATCGCCTTTAGCTCTGTTATGTTTTCTTCTCCCTCCACTTTTGATTTCTCATTTTTTGTTGTTTTTGTTTGGTTTAACTCTTGTTTTAGAGTGACCAATGCATGTTGTCCCCTCTCCAAATTAACTTGCAACTTTAAAATTTGTTCTTGCAGCTTTTTATTGTCATTTTCCAGCCTGTAGTTTTCCTCGATAACTATTTTAAACCTATTGTCTTCGTACAACCTATTTTTTTCTAGAACATCGAGCCTACTTTTCATTCTCATGAGCTCTTCAACATATAACTCTGATGACCATAATAGTGGTGAAGGCATAGGGCTGTAGAGTTCCTGAGATATCTTCTCATTAACCTTTTTGTTTGCAATGAACTCATCTATTTTTCCCATGATCTCATCGAACTTGTCCATGCTTGGCTCTAGATTCATATTTGATTTGTTTGCTCTTATTTTTGAGATACCACCTTAGACATATCTACCTTGTTGTTACAAACCTTTGGCAAAATCAAAGTGATTTTTTTCTTTTAGTTTGTTTTAGCTTCCATTTTTTAGCCAACCTACGCCTTAAAATCCCATTGTGCTATTTTGTGTTTTGAAAGATCATCCTTTCTTCTACATTTACAAGGTTCAGAATACTTGACAAAGGTGATATTGCTAGCAAAGGTGCCAAAAATTTTGCTAACCCCCATCTTGGAAATTGATCCACCCATTTGACCATTGGAGCGTGTGATATCTTGGAAATCTTAGACCTTCATGACCTAGAAGATTCAAGAGGTCATTCAGTTGCACAAGAGGTTTTTTTTTTCATTTTTTTGTTACCCAAAATGCACTCTAATGCCCCCATTTGAATTGAAACTGAGTTTGCATTTGAGGTTTGTGGTCCCCCTGTCGTGACACTTTGACATTCTAGACTTGGGTTTTCCCCCATTGCTTCTTGTTTAACTCTCATGTGTTGAATAAAATATTTGTTTGTTGTGAGCTTTCAAGATTATGCGAGTATGCCAGTTTTGCCCCGTTATGGAGAAAGGAGACAAAACAATCATATAAATGTAAAGAAAAATAGAAAAAATAGGAAAAGGGATCGGGAGACCTGTTTAAAACGCAACCCCACTCTTATGATTTGAATTTTTTGGCCTTGTCTTTGCTTTGTCTTTCTGATTCCACTTTTCCCGAAAAAATCCACACCTCCTCATGACTGGAGAACGTTGCCTCTTGGAAATCGCTGCTGCCTAAGATTCTTGCCTACCTTTCGTTTGAGATTCCTGCCTACCTATGTCAGTTCCTGGAAGGACTGTCTACCTACCTATGTTGGTTTTTGCCTACCTACCTACCTAATTGAACACCCACCTTCCTTGACCTACTCATAATCTTCAGCAGTCGAGAAATGCGCTTATTTTCTTAAATTTCTTTCTCAACCTGCAATACCTCTAGCCCCATATTTTCCATTAAAAATTAGTGTAATAAAACCCAATTTAGCTGGAAAATCATTGTATTATAAATTTAAGTTGTTCTTGGGGCACGAAACCATGCAAATCAAAATGAAATATATTCTGACACACATTAATAAAACAAATGTGATAAAAAATAGGTAAATATATATAAATTTATTAAAATTTATATTTTATCTATTACAACTTTTCATGATAAATCATCTTTTTTTTTCATCATTTCATTAAATAAATCCACTTTTCTGTCACTAGTTAATGATTTGCATTTGGCACATGCATTTTTTTAAAGCAAGCAATGTTAACTCTTTCATTACTATGTCACCAAATTTTAACATGTAAACTAAGAGTCAAACAAGTGACATATCCAATGAATCGCTAGCGCTCTCTTATATAATAATAGTTTAAAGGAAAAATCAATAAAGTAAAAACTCTTATTAGTTCTTTTCATTATTCCCCACAATCATTTCACATGTTCATATAATAATAAAAAATCACTCTTTTTGCTAAGATAAGGATGGAAAGGTGAATAAAAAAGAGGTAAAGGTAAAATTTTCCAACTCTTACACATCCATAAACAATATGGAATTGCATAAAATTTCAAAGCTAATCTATTGGTTATTATACTTTTATTTTTATTAAATGTTTCTTTATCTCAAATTATTTTTTGAGCTTCAAGTATTCTCTAAATCTATTGGGTGTAAAAGCATCTACTTGTAATTGGCGGCTATCACCCTAATACAATGTCCAAGGAGCAATCCTAGAAAGGATAGGTCACCTATTGCTTAAATTTGTTATGGATCATTGTAGGAAGATTATTTATTTTATTTATTTTTGTAAAAGAAACAAGAAAAATTATTCATATTTATGTTCATGAAAATCTCATATGATCTCCTCAATAATGATCATCGAATTGACTATATTCTAGAATTATGAAGAATACTATATGCTCGTTAGAAAATTAAAAATGTTTTTTATAACAAGAATCAACTTTATTTTATTAATTTTTTACTAACTATACTAGTGATTCTATTTTAGAATGTCTTCAAAATAAATAGTGTAGGTGCTCTTACATGGATGGTGTAGTACTTTCAAGAACACTGTATTCTATGGTTTTTTAAATCAAAGTTCAAAATACAAAAGTGGCTCGTAAAGAATCAATGTGGCCTTGAAGATTTATGAAAGAGTTTCAAATGGATACTTATAAAAGTACCACTTTACTATATGATAACTAGAGTTATTTTACTCTTACCAAATAATCTCATTTCCAAATAGAGAAAAAAAATGAAAATCATGGGCACCTCACTTAAGCAAAAATACTCTATTTTAAAAATTTATCTCCAATTACAATCAAGAAAAAGTATTCCATTATCTCTGGAGTTTTATGCAAGAGAAATTATTTCATCGTAAAAGTTCTACCCAAGTGAAATTATTTGATCATAAAAATTTCTCTCTAGTTCTACTCAAGAAAAAGTATTTTATCATAAAAAATTCTCTCTGACTCTATTCAAGCAAATGAATCCTATGAGCAAGAAGAAAAATATTTCAATATTAGCCATCACTTATAAAAACCTTTATGCAATGATTGGCCTTAGGTGATTCCATTGAGGGGGAGTGTGCATAAAACCACCTCATGGATAAATTCTAGATGTAAGACCTAATAGGCATAATATAAGACCTATAGGCATTATACGCTCCAAATTCAAATATAAAATACTTGGCCTTAGGTGATGACATTGAAGGAGAGTGTGCATGTCAATGCCACCACCTAATGGCTAAATCCTAGATGTATAAGTCCTACAAACACATATTAAAGTTCTCTCTATAAATCTTCCACTTATAAAAGCATTGTATTAAGTCCTACGGGCACATTGTATTAAGTCCTACATGCACTATGTAATGAACCTTGGGTGAGGTTGATTTGAGGAGACCCGGGCTCCAGTAAAAATCTTTATAAGACCTCATATACAACATCATTTTTAAAACACCGGGATTATAAATTATGACAATATGACTTTCATGTAGTCCTCAATACATGACTTTCATTTTAGCGTATATTTGTGTCCCTATTTATCATTGTCAAAGAAGACCTACGTTACTAGGGTACTTCATTTTTTCTATTATAGAAATTGACATGTGATACCCATATTAACATTAAGAGTGAGTGTTAGAACATAATGTTATTAGGGGTCATACCCTTATAACATTTATATATTGTTCTATTATAAGGTTATAAAACCTTATATATTATATGCTTATTAAGCATATCCCATTTGAAATAATTATAGTCTAAGTAATTATATTATTGATTATTTATGAGTGGGGTTGCTGTATAGGTGTGACTAATACCCTTTCAAGTATTATGTCACCCTTCCTCCTATATTTAAGGAGGTTCTCTCTCATTTGAGAGAGGTGGAATTTGGAGATTGATAGTGAATTCTATCAATATGCACATTAGGTATTATTGGCCATGTGGAAGTATGGAGAAGTGTTCCCCAGGTTCAATCTATGTTATAATAGACAATTACATTGTAAGTATTTTAGTAGAATGATGCTTTATGGGGTTTTAATCCGAAAGGGTTTTCCCCATATATATCTTGTGTAATGTGTAAAATCTATGTTTGTGTTATTATCATTTTATTTATTTTATATATTTTTTATAATGATTGGTATCCTAAGATCTTAATTTCTAAAAAAATTCCCTCTTGAAAATGTAGTTATAGTATGCCAATATTAAATACATCTCTCTCATGTCCCCTAGGACACTTTCCAATAAACATGTAGACATAAAAAATGACATAGGTTTGCAAGGTTGACCTAACATTCTCCCACTTAACATTATAAATTTCAATTACATTCGAGAGATATAAAAAATAAATCAAGTACAATGATCAAGTCTCATGGCCTTTCTATGCCAAGAGAACTTATCTGTGGTCAGTGACTTCATGAGAGAATCTGCAACATTATCCAAAGTGTCAACCTTATCAATCACGACCTTACCATTATCAACCATCTCTCACACGAAGTGATAATATGATATTGAACATCATCATTCTTAGTACGAGCATGATACATAGGATCTTTGGCCAAACAAACAACACTTTGACTTTCACAACCAATCTTCATCGTCTTGCAATCAAAACCAATACCATTACCAAGTCTTTTTATCCACACTGCCTCCTTAGAGGCATGTGTAGCAGCCATATACTCTTATTTAACAGTGGAAAAAGAAATGATAGGATTCCTCTTACTCATCCAACTCACTACACTTCCAAAAAATTAAATACATAACTGCTAGTGGACCTTCGACTGTCCAAGTCACCTACCTAATCTACATCAATAAACCCCTATATATCCAATAACTTGACTGCATCATCAATACCATGATAAACCAAACAATAACCTGAAGTACATCACAAATATCTAAACACCATATTAATAAAATTCCAATGGTCTTTTCTAGAGTTAGACATAAACCAGCTTAGAACTCCCACTGCTTGGTCTATATTTGGTCTAGTGCAAACCATTGCATATATTAAAATACTAACAAAACTATCATAAGGAACCTTATACATATCTTAAATATCATCATCATAATTAGGACACATCTAATCTCAACTTAGTACCAACTAGAGATTAAATATTAAGTGGCTTATAGTCATTCATATTAAACTTTCACAAAATTGTATCCACATAGTTACTCTAATTTAACCAAAGATTTATGAGCCCACTTTCTAATGATTTTCACCCCAAGAATATACTTTCAAGCCCCAAGCCCTTCATATCAAATGTGTTAGAAATTTATGTCTTGAGCTCCTAATAATCACCTTACTATTACCCATGAACAACATATCAACATACAAGACAATAATTAGAATCTAATCATCAATAACTTTAATATAAACATAATTGTCCTCATCACTACTAAGAAAACCCAAATTCAATACAAAAGTATCAAAATTTTGGCACATCCTAGGTGATTGTTTTAAACCTTACAAAGATCTCTTTAACCTACAAACCAATTGTTCTTTTCCTTTCACAACAAAACTCACATATAAATTTGCTCCTCAAGATCCCCATGTAAGAAAGCAATTTTAACATCCATTTTCTCACCTCAAAATTATAAGCATCAAAAATAGATAATACGAATATAATAGAAGTTAATTTAGCAATAGGAGATAAAATTTAACCAAAACCAACTCCCTCTCTCTAAGAGTAGCCCTTAGCCACTAATATTGCCTTGTACCACTCTAATCGATCATCTACACCAAATTTGTTTTTAAATACCCACTTGCAACCAATGGGCTTCCTTCCTTTGGAAAAACTAATAAGATCCCAAGTATCACAACTATCCAAGGCCATCATCTCCTCATGCATGGCATGTTACCAAGACTCACTTTCCTCTAAAGATAGAGCCTCCTTGGAAGATCTAGGTTCATTATTAGTACTCAAAAAAGAAAATAAAAAATGGTGATTTCATGGGCTATACCTATCAACTAAATTGTGTTTCCTTGTGGACCTCCTCAAGGTAGGAGTAATGAGCTCTACTTTTTCGTCTTCTTCTATGTGCCCATCCTATAAATCCTCTAAGCTATCTTAACCCTCTTCTTCTTCTCCATCCTCAAATCCATCTAATTGTTCTTCGACATGTGCATCTTCTCGCTTCTCAATATTTGTCTTGAAGTACACTGTCTTTGTTTTATCTTTCTCCTTTTGTTGTTCTTCTATTGAGTAAGCTCTAAATTCCTTGAAAATCACTTCTTTAGACAAGATTATTTTACGAGTTAGAGGACTCCAAATCATATAGCCTTTTACATTCACACCATAACCAATAAAGATGCATTTTTGTGCTTTTAGATCCAATTTAGATCGCTTCTCTTGAGGCACATGAACAAAAGCCTCACAACCAAAGGCCCTTAAGTGTGAAGAAAAAGGATTTCTACCTACCACACTTCATAAGGAGTTTTATCAACAATAGTTGAAAAATGAGATCTATTAATTAAATAACAAATAATACCACCCACTTCTACCCAAAAACATTTATCAAGCTTAATACTACTTAACATACTCCTAGCTCTTTTCATTGAGGTTCAGTTTATTCTTTCTGCTACCCCATTTTTTGGGGGAGTATAATGAGTTTTATTTTTCTAAAAAATACCTATATACTTAAAAAATTCATCAAATTCTTTTGGACCAATATTTATACCTATTGTCAAAGCTTAACATTTTTATCTTATAATTTTTTATTTATTTTTAACTAGGGCCTTAAATTCCTTAAACTTAGTGAAAACTTCAGATTGAGAGTGCATAAAATAAATCCAAGTGTATCTTAAGACATCATCAATGAAAAAGACATAATACCAAGATTTACCTAAAGATTCAACAACCATTGGTCCACATACATCCAAATGAATAATCTTTATAAACCTCTTTGCCTTATTAGTTCCACTAGAAAATGATGATCTATTTTGTTTTTCAAACACACAATGTTCACAAAAATCATTTTTACCAATAGAATAGCCATAAATATCCTCAACCAATTATTTGTTTGAAATAGTCTTAAGTCCTTTTTCACCTATGTGACCCAATCTATGGTGTTGCAGCATACATGTATTTTCAATGTTAGTTACAGTAGTAGAGTTACTTAATGTAGAGGTGTTTAGCCTAAACAAAATCCCTATTTGAGATCCTTTAGCTATCAACATACTCCCTCTTACTAACCTACAACCAAACTTATCAAATTTCGCATGCATTTCATAATCATTCAACTTGGACATTGAAAGTAAATTTATTGCAAGTCCTAGAATATGCAAAACATTATCAAGAGTTTTAATCTCTCATCATTGAAACACAACTTTACCTTTCCATTACCAAATCCTCTTTGTGTTATTGTCACTAAGAAAAAATTCCCCCATCATATTCTTTGTAATTAGTAAACCACTCCTTGTGAGGATTCATGTAGTAGAAGAAACTTGAATCAATAAGCCAAACAACATCACTAATATTGTTAGCTAAAATAAATAAAGCATTAAAATCATCATCGAAGGAATTTTCCGTGGAGGAATCATTTTTTTCTTATCCCTACATTCATTCTTCACATGCACTCTTTTACCATAATTCCAACACTTTACTCTTCTCTTTGTGGGAGTTTAGAACATCCTTTAGAATTATCCCTCTTATTATCCCCTTTATGCCCTTTCTCTTTGGATCTACCCTACACATGCAAGGCATCTTGGGAGTTCACATTCATGGAATTTCTCGCCATCTCCTCCAAAAGAAGTATGGAGATCATGGATTCCATCTTTGGTTCTGCAATACCACTACTTATATGGAAATAATTAAAATTTTCAAGATTTAGGGAAAGAACAAAAAAAAAGATACATTTATCTTCATCTTTTATTTTAACATCTACAGATGTAAGATGACTTATAATCAAATTAAAATTATTTAAAAGATTCACAATAGATTCACCATATTTTAGTTTTAAAGAATATAAACATTTTTTGAGATATAACTCATCATAAAAGACTTTTAGTTTGATATAAATCACCTATCCTTTTCCACAAATTAGATGCAGTATCTTCAATGGAGACATTCAAAAGGAAAAAATTTGTTTGGTGATCCCACAATAGTGGTTTACAATTTTTGGCCAAACTGGCCACTGTAATTATTATTTTTAACTAAATCTTCATATTCGGGCACCTATAGCGGCTAAACCGTGAGGAATTTGAAGATGATGTAAACTAGAGTCTCATCACATTTTGTCTGTAGATTCTAAAAATATTTTTTTCAAAATTTTTGGAATCAAATTGCACTTTTTTTCCATCTCCCACGGAAAATGGTTTTTTTCATAAAACAACATTTTAAAAAAGTGACGCTCATCATATACAACATAACTTTTTTTGTATGAAGGATAAATTTTTCTTTTTTTTCGAATTTAGATTTTTAACTACAATATATAGCACTTTCATTTTGTCTCATAGTGTTTTATTGAATATTTTTTCCTTAATCGATTTTCTAAGTCAAACCAATTGCAATTCAGACATAGGCAGACTATATACAACATAACTTTTTTTGTATGTATCGAAATTCAATTTTTTTTTTGAATGGATCAAGGACATCAATATCCAACATGAATATATATTTTTTTTAAATATTTTGATAATTTTCTATTTTTCACATGTGCAAAACAAAGAGCTTAATTTTTGGTGAAAAACCTATGTTTAATAAAATTTAAAAAAAACATACATAATAAAACCAAAACATATTAAAATTATATTCGTTGGATAGCTCATTCTGAGGGCTGCCATCTTCCAGTTGGGTTTGTGAAGTCTCCTCCATTTTCATCCTCAACATGAGCTTCGAAGGGCGAAAATTTGGAGTCTTCTTGTGTCAGAGGGTGGGAAGGTGGGAAAAAGGGGGTTCGAGCGAAACTAACAGGTTCGCTCCAACCCTTGTTCAGTCGAACCCCCTTTCCACAATGGGAAATGCGGGTTCCCACATTCAAAGTGGTTCACTCGAACCTTGGTTCGACTGAACCCCTTTGGGTTTGTTCAAACATTGAGTTCACTCGAACCCCTCAAAATGATTTTTTTTTGCATGGGTGAGGTTTTTGGAAGTTTTCCTTCCTCAATCGAATTGTAAACCACTTTTTTGGGTTCAACTATAAGACACAACCAAATAGTTCATCATGCCTTCTTTTTCTAACTTTTTCCAATTTTAATCTCTCATTAGAATTATTTTACTTTCTTGTGAAATCAACAACCACTAATTTCTCTCTTCAAGGAGATCCTCCATATTTAATTTCCACATCTTGTATCATGTTCCATTGAACTTCTCAATATCCTAGCAAGAGGTAGAAGCCATGGTATACAATATTCTTCATAAATCTACAATATACCACAAAAACAAAAGCTCCCACTATAGCTAAAAAAACCTCCAACACTTAAGAGAAAGGTGCCCCCTTCTAAACATAATTGTTAGCTCTAATACCAAATGTTGGAAATAAGGTGAAACTAACATGCACAATATTAACTTATGTATGTGTATTCAAATATTTAAAAAATAACAAATATGATTATATGTATGTGATTGCACATTCACCACAATAGAAAAATTAACAAACAAATATGACAAGTTAGATTTAAGTGAAGAAATCCTTTTGAAAAAAACTGCACACAAGAAAAGAGGGAAAGTATATTCTTTATCTTCACAAGAGAGATACAACACAATAGACTTCCTTGTTGATCTCCTAAGATGCTTCCATAAACCTACTAGTAGAACAAGACACAACTACCATCTCAAGGCTCCACTTTATATAACTTGTGAGAGACAAAACCACGGTGATAAATTAAAACAAGAGGTGTCAAAACCACCTGAAAAAACCCACACCCCTTCCTTGGAACACCAAGATTCATGATAATAAATTAATTAATGTGCACAAGGCTTCAACATGAGTACCTAACCATAGCCATTTTAACTTCTTACATTCAATATGCTTCGATGATTGTTCAATTTCCAGGTGGAGAACCAATGGATAACTATTTTCCTCCAAACTTGATGCTCCACTCAAAACCCTTCACATTCCCAATGTGAATTCCTAGGAGGGATAATTTTGATCTCTAGCAATGTGTAATCTTCGTGCCAATATTATTCAATTCCCTCTTGAAATTGCATTACCCTAAACCCTAAACATTATCCCTCAACCTTATACCCTAAACCCTAAACATTATCCCTCAACCCTATACTTAAACCCTAGACCCTACACTCTCAACCCTTAACCATATACCTTATGCCCTCAACCCTCAAACCTAAACCCTATACCCAATATCCTAAACCGTAATCCCTATATCCTATACACAACCTTCTACCCTCAAACTTGAACATTATCCCTCAACTATAAAACCTCAACCCTCAACCCTATACTTAAACCCTAAACCCTACATTCAACCTTGTAGCCTAAACTCTCAACCCTCAAACCTAAACCCAATACCCTCAACCCTATATTGATATCCTAAACCCTAATGCATATACTCTATACACTTAACCCACTACACTCAACCTTGAACAATATCCCTCAACCCTCAAACCTATACCTTAAACCCTACACCCTACACCCTCATCCCTATACCCTATAGCCTTAGCCTATTACCCTAAACCCTATACTTTAGAGCTTCAAGTTGACCATTTTGGTGTATAAATTTGACACACTTTTTAAAGCCACTTTGGGACCCCTCCTAATGGTGAATACTCACTCTAGGGAAATGGATGCCACAATAAATACTAAATTAAAGTAATTTGAATCTAGCATCTCCTCCCTTATTGATCTCTCAATTTTCTAATTGGTCCTATGTCCTTCAATGAATACTTCAATCATATCGAATCTAGTTCTCTCACCAACATTATACCTTGGGGACCCAAACTTGATTTCCCTATTTTTCTGGGTACATAGTCTACTAGTTGGATTTATTGTGATGAAAAATATTTTACTCTCCATAATACTCCTTGGGGGAACATGGTCCCTATTATCTCACTCAACTTGGAAACAAAACCAATTTAGTGGTGCACATAGTATAGAAAGGTCAATCCTAATCCTAGTTGGATTAAATACATACATACATACATACATACATACGAACATGTGTACAAACATATATACAAACATGATACACACATACAAAAAAATATATATACAAACATGTATAGAAACATACATACATACATGACAAACAAACAAACATACAAAAAAAAAGTTAAAAGAAGGCATAATGTGAGCGTGTTACAACACACTCATGTTTTTTCTACTAAATGGGAATTTCCAAGCCTTTGGATTGGATTTGCCTTGGATTTCCAACCCAATGGTTTTAACTAACTTTCCAACGTCCAAAAATGTGTTTTTCTAGATTCTAAAAAGTTTCACATAATATCAAGTGTGCTCCCTATCAGGTTTGCACATGTTTCAAGGTCAAGTAAAAAATCACTTGGGTAATGTTAAGCTCTCTTAGCTATCTAACCATACAATTTTTTCACATTTTGAGTATGTTAATGCTTTCATCTTTAATTTATTTTGTTGGTGTATCCATTTTTTGTCAAAAACCAATGTTTGGTATTTTTTACTTTATTTTTTAATAGCATTGAAATTCCAAATAAATTATATTATTAGAAGCTAGACTCCATTCTACACATACTAAAAAAAGATTTTTCAATTACTTTTCAAAAAAATTAGGGGGGAGCATGCTCAAATTTATAATTTTCAAGATGTGTCCACTTTGAAAATTAGTAAAAAATCATCAAAAAGTCAAGGATAAACTACATGGTGTTAATGATATCAAGTTTCCACAATCCATATTGATTAATGTTGCACACGTTTCTTGATTAGATTGTGTGAGGTTTTTTTGCATCAACATTTCACATCACACTCCATGATCCATCATCAAATTTTCTTCTTGAGCTCTTTCATCCTAATGATGGATCACATAGTGTGACCTGAAACATTGATACATGGTGTTAGCTACTTTCTCAATGAAGTAATTTTTTAAATACTAAAAAAAATTTAACATTTTAGGGGGAGCACATCAGACGTTATGTTATGTTTTTTAAAAAAATAGGACCAATTTTTGTGGCCCCCCTTTTTGAACCTCTTAATCTCTACCATTTTTTTTAAATAGTAGTTCAGAGCACTACAACTCATGTTTTTGTTGCATCTTAAAATTTTGAGTGTAACTATCTTCAATTTCTCATATGAGGTCAATCTTCCTAATTTTAGAAAAAAAAATTAACCACTTAAGACCCCTTTTTGCCCCCAAGATTTGTGCACTTACCCCATCTATGCTTTAGCAAGCTCCAATGGTGAAATTTATTTCCAGCCACTTCTCTTCCACATGTCTTGTTTGTGCTTCCATATTTTGCTCTAAAATTTTGAGATTGCATTGAGAGGTAAATTTTATGTCTTATGTATGTTGCAATTTAGTATTCCACGAGAATTATTTTATTCTACAGGCTTCCATCAAAATTATGCACTTTATTCCCTTCCAATGGGCTTCCATCATGCGCTAGCAAAAAAATAACATAAAATCCTTCACAATATCTCACATTTCACACATAGAATAAGTGATGAAAACAAAATATACAATTCAAAAATGCATACCACTTCTTCTCCTTTAACAAATCCAAGTCATACTTTTTCTTTAAAATGCTCACAAAATACTAATAAATTTTTCTAACCATTTATGGGTTTTATTTTTCTTTGTAGTGTTACACCACTCTTTTGATTTGTTTCCACCGAGTTCTATAGGTCTGATTTTGTATGGGTTTGTTTTTCTTCCTTTTTTGTTTTGATTTTGTTTGCCAATAATTCTAAAAATAAAGTACCAACAAGCATATACATGCAATGGAAACTCAAATAAACTGAACTACTGAGATAACCCTAAGTAAATTGCTCAATTTAGTGGCCAAATATGATTTCTTCAATACATAATAAGATTCATACAATAGATAACTTACATCAAATTTAAAGTTAACTATATCTTATACTATACTTTAACTTACAACCATATAGCTATGTGATTAGTAACTTGCTATAGTACCAAACCCCACTGAAATGCACACAAATTTTGAAAGCTAAACTTCTCCCGCCCAAATCTAGTATGGCAAGCTTCCTCTATCTAGGGTACCCCATTTTGGTGAAGTTGTAGCCTCTTAGAAGAGGCGTTTATTTTTAATTGTTGATGAAACCCTCATGAAAAAGGACGGTTGGCTATAGCTGCAAATTTCAGTCCAAATAGGGAACAACTCCTGTGCAAACATAAATGGAGTCTGTGGCTACCAATCCTACTCAAAAATCAGCTCAAAAATTAAACCAACAACTCCTAATGTCACCAAACTTGCATCCAAAAACTAACCAACAACCTTAAGGTGGTGTTTCACACCCTCAAGCAGCTCCAAACGAAGAACCAAGCCCCCTCCAGGCTTACCCACTCCAAGAAATCAGGAAAACCTAGCCTCTCTCTTCTCCCAAATCCAAACTCATAAGCCACGTGGAGAAAATAACTCAATGCATGAATGGGTCGGACTTCTTCTCATGATATTTATAATTTAACATTGAAAACACTATTCACTTAAGTTATAACATTTTCCACTTTATGAATTAATAGTAACTGAAAAATACAAAGTGACCCCTTCATTTTAAAGACACATAGTCCCTAGGCCAAAGATGGTGAAATAAAATGTGAGTATCATAAATTTAAGCACAAGTATCATGCTAAACACAACAGTTCACCCTGTCACCATACTTTGGAGATCCACATTGCAATTTGATGACCAAGTGTCAGTCCAAGAGACCCTCTATCTAGAACCATTAGCCTATGAGGGTCGACATAATAGGCTAATCCATTGATGTACAAGTGTCTAATTAGAAGGGGACATCACATTCTCTTTTTCTTTTTTCTAAAACATTTTGAAATTTGAAATTTCATTTGAGAAATGAAAAAGATTTTATAGTTTGACTACAACATTGTTAAATTGATATAAAAAAACATCATTATAAAAAGAAAATAAATATATCAACATACCATATTTATTTTCTAGTAGCTTCATCATTGCTTCTTTAGAGGTACAACATTATTATCACAACCCATCATCATTTTTTCTCTGATATCTTGTGAAAACTAGTAGAGCCAAAATCAAATTACACCATTGTTGCACAACAATATTAAAAACATAAAAATAGAATATTGATTAATTCAGGATTCTTCAAATATTACATTGCAATACATTTGTCTTTTACAAGTCTTTTATTTTCCTGTATCAACTAGCAAAACTCCCTTATGGGAATAACTAAAAACTAGCAATAATTTATTCTAACTATTAACTAATGTTTGTTTATTTATAAATTAACATTTAAATGTTAATTTATTATTATTATTATTATCTAACCTATTCTAAACTATCTAAAGATGCAATATTCCAACATTTATGTGGTATTCTTGATGATAATACCTATAGAGAACAAAGGTTGCAAGAGCTCAAACTATTAGATGAAAAAATAGTCAATATCTTAGATAGCCTGTGTATATTAATGACAATTAAATCAAACTTAAACAAAGGAATTGTTCACAAATAATTTTAGTTGCGGATTTGGTCCTTCATGTTTTTGAAAAGTTAAACAGCATTTACGGGGCATTGTACCCCTCACAACGGGCCACTAGGGCCAAAAAAGGACTAAACATAACCAGAGAACATTAACAGAAAAGAGAAAAAAACCAGAGACAACCCAACGACAGCACACCGACAGCCAAAAAATAGCCGACAGACCAGCAACAGGAGTAGCTAACTAGCCTCATCCCAGTTCTTGAATAGGAGGTCAACCGCCTCATCACCAACCCACTCCTTATTTTCCTGGCTATTATTCCCCGCTAGTTCCTCTATTATGACATTAGACAACACACTAGTAATAAAGTGGCTCAGTTTCATTGTGAAGCAGGTCAAGCCCCTAAATCTTTTGTCCAAGGTGTTCAATCTCTTTGCCAGCATATTAGCATCTTCCCCAATATCCCTAGTCTTCAGAAACGAACTAGGCTCATTCACCAACGGAGTGTGCAAGTCAGAAACATGGCCAAAAAACTTGTTGTCCATCAAAGTAGGCAGGGGCCTCTCTCCCATCTCATCAATCTCCTCATCAGACTCTTCTTCCTTATAGCCCTTGCTGTCAGACTGCTCCACCTCCGAGTCCTCAATAATTAATCTCTTTTTGCTATTCTTGGCCAGCCTCCTCGATCTCCTCCTAACACTTTCCCCACCAGTCAGCTCCGTGATCCCCACAACCGTATCCCCTCTAGAATCTTTCTCAACAACATTCTTGCCCTTGCCCTCCTTGACAGTCGAGGCCTGCTCACATTTCTCCTTACCTTTCTTCAGCTTAGTGACCTTTTCCGTCGTGTCCACCAGGGTGGCCTTTAGCTCATAGAGCCCTTCCGCCGCACTGGCCTGAGCCATGCCTAATCCACCCTTAAGCTTTTTGGTGGCTAGATTGGTTTTGATACTCCCCACCATGACAGCCCGAGGAGGGCTCTTGGACTCAGCCGGGGAGATATGAATCGAGGAGATGGGTTCAATGTTCTTGACACAGACAGTAATGGTTTTAGGCGGACAAAGAGCAAGATGGAAGTGGTACAGGCAGAGGATAAGCCCCTGGTGGAGTGGGAGAGGCAGGGGATCATCGGGATTATGATAAGCCGCCACCTTACATTTCTCTACCGAGCTTTCTAGGTCCAAAAGAAGGAAAAAAGGAAAGCTAAGCAACATTTTATGTCTGAGATGGTTAAGCAGTGGGAAATGATAGAAAAAACAAGTTTTGTACCTACCTTCCAGCATCACATATTTCATCAGAGCCATGCAGACCATGTCCCACGGCTTAGGGAGCTCAGCTCTTTCAAACCCCGTCGGATTCCTAACCGGAGTCTCCTCACCTCTGAAGAACGCCTTAAGGCTTTTGTGGTCTGGCTTTTTGGTGTGTTTAGGGTATTTCTTCCCTTCGCACCTCAAGCTCGTGGCCTGTGCAATGACATCCTCACTAACTTCAAACGAAATCCCTCTAACAGAAACCCTTCTGTCCTTCCAAGAACTAGCAAATTGACCCGAAAGAATAGGATCATGGCTGACCAGTCATTCCATAAGTGGGGCAATTCCGCCCTTCACACAAATGTGCCACACAAGAGGATTGTTCCAGAATTCATCACAACAATCCAACTCCGTTTGCACATGATCTCCCCCCATTCTTTTAGCCTGCTCAGGAAAATCACATCACTGTAACAAACACCGGAGCCAAACGTTGCGAACAAGAAACACAAAAGGATGTTTAATGCAGGGATTACGACTAGTAATCCACTCAAACCAATAACACGCGCGGACGAGAAATATGCAGCAGTGAGAAAAGACATAACATTTAATGATTTTTTGAAAATAGTGGAGGAGGCCAAAGTTGGCAAAAAAGTAGGAAAGGCACAACATCCCATGCCGATAAACCAACCAACCAAATTTAGAAACCTGGCAAAGAAAGCCGAAATAGCCACTAGACCACAACCAGTACTTCTCATGAATAGTCCCACCATTTTTAACACACTCACTTCTCCAAAAGTAATTAGGAAATAAATCAGGTAACCCCATTCCCCAAAATGTGATGCTCACAGTACCTTCATGCACCTGAGAAGAAATCACAGCCTTCGAAAACACCCACATCACGTCACCAAATCTAAGCTTGATCACATCAGTTAAGTTTCCTCCCTGCCATCTCATCATTATTTGATAAGCTATACCCAATCTCCTATCCCAAAGAATCAGATTTGGTCCTTCATATTAATATTAATAATCCCAATGAAAAAACCTGAGAGGCGAGTTTCATCCTAATTGGATTGGACCCTTCATCACTACATCAAAGTTTAGTATTGGTGTATTTAGTTTATCTGTACCATGAATGAGAAACCAATATAAGATCCCATTAACATCATACATCTATGAAGATATTATTATTGATATCTACTTAGTTGTATTACATGAGGTATTTTCTAAGTATTTGTTGAAATAAAGTGGCACCATATAATGAGATATGTAGATTTAATGCAATCAAAATTCAATAATAATGATAAGATATAAATGGAAATGGATGTCAACCATAAAGTAGATGCAAATCATACCATCAAGATTCATCACTCTTTCACCCTCATTTGCATTGATTATCATACATTAACTTCCTACCTAAAAATGAGCAATTGATCCACATATATCATTCCCCATGAGATGTAGGATTATCCTAGGTCAATCCCACAAGATGCAAAAATGATCTCCAAATTCTAAGATTCAAAATTCAAAATTAAACTTTCTTATCCTATTTTGTCAACAATCATAAATTGACCTAACAAATGTTTCTTCCAATATATCATGTCAATTTATTTAAAAATATTCATTAAAAAAATGATAGAAAAAATTAATTAGAATACACTTTTAAAGAATAATCAAATCTAGATCATTATTGCATAGATCATTATGTAACTACCATGCTATCTTTGATATTTATTATTTAATTAAGAGGCTTCCTACAGTGACAACCAACAATCTATGTAAACAAAAATGAATCAGGTAAAAATTGACGTTCAAACAGGTCAAACTCAGCATATATAACGTAAGCTTAATTGTATTGATAGGAAACCATTTCATATACTTAAATGTGTTGTCAAAAATTCAAGGCACACGAAATAGGCAACGTACCTGCATAAATAAAAGAAGAATGTAACAGATTAAGAAGGCCAAGTGCACATTCATGTTTCGTTGCTCTAACATGGAAAACAAAAAAACTATTTTTAAAGTTGTAAGAAGCGTACACAATCTATCATAGAGTTGGAATAATTCTACCAAATGTTTGATAATACGGTGAAAAATTCTGCTATGAAGATTGTGGATGAATCGAAGAATCTTGCTATCACACCAGCTCAATCGAAAAATGGTAGCCTTAAGCTTGACTTTAATGAGCTTTTGCAAGACCTTAGAGGGATTATTCTCTTCAATGTGTTGGACTCTGCACAAGACTATGCATTGTTTCCAAATTTGATCTCTCTAATAACAACATGCAGGTAAAATACTAAAATCTAGGAGAAGAGAAAGCAGATTTGCATTTTAGAGTAAAATTTAAGCAATCACTCTATTTTGGATGTCTCCGTGGAACTTTGGAATGGAAGATTCAAAAAGAATGTTAGTTTCAACTTGTTTAAATTTGAAGGAATTGGATAGTTTGAAGTTTGATTATGTTTGAAAATATGTTGCAAGATCTACCTAAGTTTGTCACAAGTCTAATGAATCTAAGAAATCTAGACATCTGTTCAAACTAGCTCACATTGTCGCCTCACTTCATGCACCGACTAACAAAACTTAAAGTCCTGAATGTTTCTAGAAACTCAATTGGAGAGTTTCCTCAAAGCATTCAAGATTGTAGGTAGACATCGTTTAATTGATTCAATTTTTTTTTTTGAAATACAACTTATTTAGTTTGATTTTACAGCTTACTCTGTCTAATATTTCCTTCTTTAAAATTCTCTTTGTGAATTTAGAATTTTGATTTAACCGCTTATTAATTCTTATAATTTTACCTCTTAAATCTCTTTATATATATAGGATATTGATATTACTATTGATATGAGCGATTGTGTGTTTTGTCAAATCGTCTTTGTAAATATAAGATATTAAAGTTTGATTTTACAATTCAATTTGTACATTTTTTTTTTGCACATTGTCTACTCTATGCCAAAAATAAATGTTGCATGTTCAAATTTTAAAATCAACTGCCCTCAACGACCTAGATTTAACCTTTCCTACTCAGTATTTAGTCGAGCTTTGTATAGGTTAATCCCCTTAGTATTATCATATATTCCAGGGATGCAATTAGTGCTAGAATGGGTGGGGGAGAAATAACTTTATTGTTTATATATATATTTATTTGGAAAGCATTACAAATTAGGCATTACCATTCCTTTTCAAACAATTGGATTTAACCAGCTAAGTTTAGTTTTCTTTTTCTCTTCTTTTTTTTGGGTGTAAAATAGTGGTAAACATTTTAATATTGTTATTGGAGATCGATTTAAGCATTGAGAGAGTTTCATTATTTTACATTTTTAATTGGGTAAAATTTGTGTTAATTTAGAGAGAGGTATTTTAATTTCTAACCTAATTATGATGGAAGTTATAACTCTCTATTTATATGTAACAAATTGATTAAAAAAAGTGCAATTAATTAAATATTTTATGACTTTTTTGAAATTAGAATTTAGTTTAATTTTAGAAAGTGAAATGTTTTACATGCAAAAGAAAAGAAAAACTAAAAAAGAAAGGTTGCTTTTATATTTAAAATAGTAATTGTTAAATTAGAAATTAGAATTTAATCTAATTTTAGAATGAAATTTAAGTTTTCAAGATATTGTGGTGATTTGATTTAAAGAATAATACAATAATTGAATCCAAAATGGAAAAAGTAGAGATTATTTATTTTGCAATCATACATTAACTAAAATTAAATAAAAAACTTCAATATGTAAAATATTTTATGATTTTTTTTGAAGTTAGAATTTAGTATAATTTTTGAAAATGAATTGATTTGGGTGGAAAAAAAAAAGAATAGAAAAGTTGTTTTTATATATAGAAAAGTTGGATTTATAATACAATTAATAATTTCTCTCTTTTAATTCTCACTTTATGTTGAACTTAATTAGAGACTTCACGGCCTAATGTTAATTAGATTAAAATGTTATTATTTAATTAGGAGTGCTTGCTTTTACAAGAAGTTAATCTAAATTATTATTTTTTGAAAATCCAATAACAATTCAATACTAGAAAAGAATTACAATATAATAATATCAATATTGACATTATAACATTTCTAATAAATTATGGGCAATACATTTAGAGGTGCCCTAGCATTGAAATAAGAATATTGAAAAACAACTATTGTAAAATTCATAGAAATTGTAAAATAGGCAAAATCCATTATGAAGTTTGATCATAAAATTTAAAATAGGCACCTCAAAAAAAAAAAAAAGCCCTCACAATACAATATTCATTTTGATTTATTTTTCAACGATTTTATGAAATTTAAAGTTAAAATCAAAATTTAAATTAGATTTATATTTATATTTTTTAAGTTAATTATTATAAATTAATTATTAAATATTTATTATTGATAAAAAAATATGATTATTATTAAATAATGTTATTAAAATATTACAAATGCAATTGGTACTAGCATATCTATATTTAGAAAAATCTATGTAAAATACGTCGAGAGATATCTTTTTCCAAATGTCTATTTTAAATTAAATTTCTACTATATAAATACAATATCTCTAAGAAAGGATATTTCTCAACTTATTTTACATAGATTTTTCTAAATATAGATATATTAGGTACCATTGATTCAGTCAAAAAAAAAAAATGTGAACTTTTAAAACATTGTCTCCTATAAAGTCGTACTTATTGACAGCAGGCGAATTTTGTTCTGTCGTTTTTCTCTGTCAATTGCCCAACTTCACTTTCTCAGGATAATTTTGTCCTCTTGTGATAATTTTGTCCTCTTGTCCAAAATACCTAAACTACATATTTTCTTACGCCACTCCAGCTTTTAATCGAACACATAACATTGACTTGTATGCATTTGGGGCAGAAACGGTTTATTCATCAAGATTGCTACACATTAGAGAATCTTGTTTTAAAATTTATAATAGTCATAGAAAATATATTTAAGATGCCAATTTTCAGGTGCGCTGACCGTCTACCTTGCAATGTATTTTCAAGCAGAACAGGAAGGGTTTACCGGAACAGCTCCCAAATTCAATCCCATGGAATAAGTACGGGTTTGACTCTGTGTTCAAATTTAACACACACCGTTAAAACCAGTTGCACTGAAATTTTTGAGCAGTCGACTGAGAGAGTGCAAAAGAAGTTCTGAAATCATGGCATTAACAAATGCAAATTGTCTGGTTTTTGTGCTGAATGGGCAAATGACTGAAGTAGATTTATCTCAAATCCACCCAGAAACTACTCTGCTTTCTTATCTTCGATATCATACTCAGTACAAAGCAGCCAAACTTGGCTGTGGAGAAGGTACGCCTTATCATACACAAAATCTAATATAAATTGTAAACTCTATAGCTCGTTTTGCTTTACATAAACAGCTCTGTTTTTCTTGTTTATTGTTTTCTAGAGAATATGGCTTGCTAGATTTAGCAGGATCTATTTGTGGACATACCACCCAAGATCACTGTTCCTCAGTTCTTCAATATCAAAAGATTTGTAAGGAATCTAAATTAAAATTTATACTGTATGTAACACAAACTCTATTTAAATATATTCGATTCAATGATAAAACAGTACATCTGATATTTATGATTCGATTCAATGATAAAACAATCAATATTAATTTTACACATGATATTTAAGTGATGTTTAAGAATAACCTGCAACACGCTTCATTTTTTAACAAGGCCCGAATAAGGGAAATTTTAAATAAGAGAGCTAAAACTTAAACAAGTTTTGGGAGAATTTGTTTTATCTAGTTTTTAGAGACTAGTAAACAATCAAATAAGTTTTGATGAATTTATTTTAGAACTAGAAACCGATATAAACAATCATCTAAATTAGTAATAGTGATTCTAGATAATCTTTGCCAGATCCTACAGACCAACTTGGCCTGAGGCCCTGAAATGATCTGATTGGTTGCAGGTGGATGTGGGGCTTGTGTTGTGCATTTATCTAAATACAACACTAATACAAAGGAGACAGATGAATTTTCAATAAGTTCGTGCTTGACACTGTTGGGATCTATAGATGGTTGTTCCATCACAACTTCTGAAGGGCTTGGAAATTGCAGAGATGGATTTCATACTATCCACAAAAGGGTTGCAGGTTTTCATGCATCACAGTGTGGGTACTGCACTCCAGGATGGTGTATGTCTCTTTATGGTGCTCTTCGTCAGGCTGAAGCCAAAGAAAACCATGATCATAGAAATGGCTTTTCAAAAATTTCGGTTTTGGAAGCTGAGAAAGCCATTGCAGGGAATGTATGCAGGTGTACTGGCTACCGACCCATCGCTGATGTTTGTAAAAGTTTTGCAGGGGATGTTGATTTAGAAGACTTGGGTCTCAACATCTTTTGGAAGAAAAATGAATTTGCTGACCCAAATAAGTTGCCTGAATACAATCCAACTGGAGTTTCTACAGATTCCAAATTCTGTAGACAAAGATGTGAAGATTCTAGAACACCCATATTGAATTTTTCCTATAAAGATGAGTTCAGTGGAGAAGAACGTTTTTGGATTAGACCATCCACCTTGGATGAGATTTTGGGGGCTCTGGAAAAAGCTGTTGAGGAAAATGTTGAACTCAAGCTAGTAGTAGGTAACACAAGTGCTGGAATCTACAAAAACATAGAACCTAAAGTTTTTGTTGATATCAGCAGCATCTCAGAGCTACAGATTATTACAAGACATGATTCTGGGATTGAAGTTGGAGCAGCTGTAACCATTACCAAGCTTATAGAAGCATTGGAGGATACAAATGCCATTGCAGATGATATTCTGGATCATGGGAAAGCAATCCCTCCTAGAAGTTCAGTTTTGGAGGGCATTGCCAATCACCTGAAAAAGGTAGCCTCTGGGTTTATTAGAAATACAGCTAGCATCGGTGGCAACATAATTATGGCCAAGAAATTGTCATTTGATTCAGATGTTGCAACCATTCTCCTTGGAGCTAATGCATCAGTCAAAATTATCTCAACTGAGAGAATAGAATCTGTGTTAACCATGGAGGAGTTCCTTAATAAACCTTGTCTTGATTCAAGGGTACTATTGCTTTCGATATTTATTCCAAACTGGAATGAAATTAGTAATCCTGTTGGAGACAGTGGTACCAATGGCACTGCTAAATTTAATGAAAATTTGATGTTCAAAACATATCGAGCAGCCCTTCGACCGCTAGGTAATGCAGTGTCTTATGTTAATGCTGCCTTCCTCGCTCAAATTTCTCTCCATAGACCTCAAGGAAATCTGGTTGCAAAGAGTCTTCGACTTGCTCTTGGTGCATTTGGGGTGAGGCATGCTATTAGGGCTACCAGTGTAGAAGAATTCTTAGTTGATAAAATTATATCACCAGCTATTCTTCTCGAGGCAATAGAAATGCTTAAACTACATATCATTCCTGTGGAAGGTACCCCAAAATCTGCTTACAGGCAAAGTGTGGCTGTTGGTTTCCTTTTTGACTTCATTAGTCCTCTAGTAAAAGATATAGTTCCCCCTTGCATCGCTGATTCTCTGGAAGTTAACAATAATGGGAAATGGTCCTCCAATCCAAAAAGCATTACAGCTGGTAAACAAACAATGGAATTTCATCATGAATACAGTCCAGTAGGCCAGCCTTCTTCAAAAGTTGCTGCAGAGCTTCAAGCATCAGGTAATTTCCTTTACTTTTTCATTTTAAATTATCAATACCAAATAAGAGTAGTTATCTGCACTATTACAGAGGAAGCTACATGTTGAAGACAAATTGAAACAATTATATCCTCCAAGAATTATTTTGTGCAGATTGCTCTCAATGCCGGTAAATAATTTAGAGTAATCTGCGGGTGAACATTTAACCTGAATTTAGGTGTTTGGAAATATGTTTTTGAAATTAATCAAAAGTAAGATAGGGGAGAGGATCCGGTAGTTGAACACTCTGATCTCGTGTTTCTCAAAAACCTACAATCCGTCCTTCTCCAGATTGTTTGTCCTCAAGCAATGGGAATTTAAATTCTACATCTAATAATGATTGTCTTGCTTATGCCCGACTTAATACTGTAGTGATGTCCTTGGAGATTAACTGTTAGTATTCTTTGCCTCGATTTACTACTAATAAGGTTAATGCTGTCCTCTAAAGTATGAGGACAATTTATTGTCTTATGCACTGTTATTTCTCAATATCTCTTGACAACAAAACCAAGGTTTTGGAAATTGGTAAGATTTGTTACTTAAGACAAGTTTTCTCTCATTTCATCACCACAAAGATCCTAGGCAATGATACAAACTCTTCATTACCCTTTGTTAAAATCTAAAATCATGATGGATTGCGGGAATGTTGTGAATATCAAGATCCCACTCCTTTGTGTCAAATCACTTTTGCATTTGTGTAAGGGATCTAGATGTTTGAATGATAACTTTCCTTAGATAAAGTATGTTTTATTTTGTGTAAATGTATTCAAACAAAGTTTGAAGCAAGTTTTTTTCTAATGAGGAGCTTATTGTTTATTAGTCAAACATATGTCATTCCCATAAGTAATTAATACTTTTAAGTACAAATTTATGGGATTGATCAAGTCAATCAAAAAGATGTACAATAGTTTAGCATTCCTAGCAATCAATAGAAGGATTTTACCCTAATACCCAATTCTTGTCCCACCATCCAAATCAATTGGAGGTTATCACCCCTCTTTGACATATCCCCCTGTTTGGTACTAAATTTATTTTTATATCTTGGAAAAGTATTGTTTATCTCACCTGATTACTTTAAACAATATCAATTTATTCCAAAGTTTGAAAGGCGAGAATGATCCTAGGATTTCTAGGTTATGGGCCCATAATGTAACTTGATTTGTATCAAATTTATATTGATATTCTTGATCCTAATCATGGATGTAGAGCTCTCCAATCAAGAAAAATGACTTTAGGAGAAGAAAAATATTTTATGTATCACTAGTTCCAAGCTTACTTAGATTAATGTTGTAGGTTATAAGGTCAACCCATGCATTGCTATTGTTTTTATGAGTGCAATTATATGTGTTATGGCTTTGCTTGTGCAATATGGTCTTGTTCAAAAAATGAGTAGAATAATTTTTTTATTAGAACAATTGTGTCTTCCTTCGTGAAGCTTGATGAATATACTCTACGATAGATTTCCAATATTTCTCTTAAGATCCCTCATGAGCCCAATTTTGTAGATTCCTAAAGAATTGAGTTGTCTTCATTACATTCTCTAAAAATGTTATAAGAGATTGATCATCCTATGTCAAGATGGTACTTCAATGCACTAGTGATGGCATTGTGTAGATTTCTATTTGAGATTTGGAAGTCGAGTTGTATCGTTAGATTCAACTAAGTTGGGTGGTTATGATTGGTTGTTCCTTAATTAGGAATCTTTTGATATTTTGATTTGTTGATTTCTTGTCAAATAGATGGGTGATGATTGTTTGATTTCTTGATTGATGATTGCTTATGTCAATGAAATGATTTATCCTTTATATCTATTTCTTGAAGAAGTCACCACCCTTCATTATAAAGAAGTCATAGTCTTTCAAAGGGTCATAACTTTTCTCACATCATCACTATTCTTGATAACCTAATTTGAGTCTCTTGCAAAATTACCCAAGGTTATATTCTTAATTGGATTCTTCAATGATGGTATGGATGAAATGCTCTCCCTTTTATATCACAAGTTTGAGGGAGTCACACCCTTTCCATTTTAATAGTTACAACTCTTCATTATTCAATTTTATATAAGTTATCTCATTAGTGCTTCTCGACTCAAGACACATTTTGACAAACAAATTTTTTAATATGTTCATAATTTTTAATCATAAACACACATGGAGTAATCTTGTTGAAGACACATCTGGCAACACATGGATAAACTTAATACATGTAGCATTCATGTGAAGGACACACAAATACATATGTGATATGATGCATGCACATAAGACATGAAGCATACATGTGAATACATGGAGTTTACATTGAAACATCAGATAATGAAGTGAACCAAAAATGGAAT
The DNA here is from genome assembly GCA_007115665.2 of Sequoiadendron giganteum. Taxonomy (NCBI): domain Eukaryota; kingdom Viridiplantae; phylum Streptophyta; class Pinopsida; order Cupressales; family Cupressaceae; genus Sequoiadendron; species Sequoiadendron giganteum. Next base: position 22,308,153 of record CM021109.1, on the reverse strand, counting down.
GGGGCCATGATGCACCTATCTTCCTTAGTTCATTAGGAAAAAGAGATCCCCTAGGATAATATTGACTTTCAACCCTTAGTTGAGTCAACCTTGATGGGGATCTTGTTATTCTCCTTATGACCTAGGATGGGGTAAATTAGCCTGAAATGCACTTTTGGGAGATGAATGAAAAATACCAAATAGATGCAATTATGCAATGTAACACATGAAACCTCTAAATTAAACCTTAATCTGAAAAAACCAACAAAGTTTCAATAGATCTGAGAAGGATTGGATTTTATGCACCTCTCACAAAAAGGTTGTGTTGAGTGTCCTCCTAGGACTCATTCACCCAAGGGCGAATGGGTCTTGCTATAGGGGTTGAAAATCTACTTTTACAATCCTTTGGTCCTTGGTTTGCACTCCCGATTCCTCTGGGTTTCACAGTCAAGAATTCAAAAATAAATTTTGAAAGTAAGTTTTCATGGCTTGACAACAATGTTGACAACTTTGACAAATTTTGTGATTTTTCTCTTTTGATAGATCTTCAATCCTTCTTCAACCTAAAATCAAACCCTTGATTTGAAACCCTTGAAGGACTGAAACTTAGTAGATCTCTCCAAAGTATTGATCTTGCATGAAATGGTTTGATTGATGATGTGATCTTGATGCTTGAATCTTGACTTGAATGCTTGAAACGTACATCACAATGTTAGCTCCAAAATCATGCACGATGCTTGATAACTTTGACGTGATGTTTGAGATCTTGAATGTTGCAACAAATGCTTGAGAAATCTCCTCTTGAAAACCTTTGGCAATAATATTAGCTCTTGTAAAGTTCACCTCTTGCTAGATAGATTTGAATTCATTAAAAGACCTTGTATTTATAGGTAATTTTCTAATTTCCCGAAAATTAAACATTACAAGCTGACATTTGAAATTTGAATTTGGATCATAAATAGGTTGCTTAAAACATATTAAAAATTTGAATTTAGCAACTTAAAGGGGACCCATTCGCCCTGCCAGGACCCATTCATTTCAGGGTGTTAAAAATAATAATTACATTAATTGAATCATGATTCCTCTTTTGGAAATTACAATTAATTAGGCTTGTAGATGCAAAATTGGGCCAATTAGAGGCTTAATTGAGTCTAATTAATTAAGGGAACCAAACATAGTTTGAAAATGTAATAGAGTACATTTTTTGACACTACATACACATGAAACATGAATATAGGAAGCATGAAGCATACACGTGAATACACGTAATACTGGAAGCATGAACATAAATACACATAAGTCATGAAGTATACACTTGAATACTCGCAAGTCACAAAGTATACACTTGAATACATGTAAGTCACAAAGTATACACATAAATCGCAAGGTATACATATGAATACTAAAGTGTTCACATGAAGACACATAAGTCACAAAGTATACAAATGGATGCCACATGCATATAAAAATGTATTATTGGCCTACTTAAGAAAAAAGGTTTTTATAGTTAATTCTAATTGAACGGTGGTTAAAGTAGGTATGTCTCGCAGGTTGGCAAAAACACGCTCTGATACCACTTGTAATGTCCCCTAATTGGGAATGCCCTAAACTTGCCCTAATTTCTCAATTTCCAAATAAACATATGGGTTAGGGAACGCATTTCACCTGATTGAACCCCTGTAAATAGATTAGAAACCATTTACCACAATAATACTAATTAGCAGATTATCATAACTAAACATCAATAAATTCATGACAAAATTATTAATTCAATCATAAAGCATTTTAATATCTTTGGAAAGCTCAACCATAGGAGAGCATGGGAGAAAGTGTCTTTGATGGGGTGTCTTAGATCCTCTACTCTGGCCCTAAGAGCAGATATACCATCCCTCTTGGCCTCATGTGGCTCATGCCATCCATATGAGGTGGTCTACCCAGTGATGTGTCCACCTTCCATTGCCCCCTTATCTTTCCAACCATTTCCCTCTCTCTATCATTGGAATTCTTGTGTTGATTCACCATGGAAAGGGGGGAAAGGGGGGAGGGGGTGAGATTACAACACTGTGTCCCAAAAGCCCGTCTCTCCTAAGCCTAAAGGCAATACCCTTTGTACCCGCTTGGCCTCATAGGGACTATTTGGTCCCCACCTTGAGGTGGCATACCTAGGAGAGTGCCCCATCACTATGCCCTCTTGTAATCCCTATCTCCTCTACCATGGCTGGAAACATTCAAAACATATGAAGGTATACATTTTACATGAAGTAAATTAACTACATAGTATCACTAAACAAACTTATACATATTATGAACTATTTGAACAATCATGTTAGTAGTATATTGTTAATCATAAATATGTAGAAATAAATAAATAAATATATATATACAACACTTATTATGTTTGCTCAAAAAATCATACCACACCGCAATAACCAGACGAATTGCTGAGAAAATGTCAGATTTGAATCCTTCGATGCCTGATTGATGAGTGTATTTCTGTAAATATTCGTTGATCTTAATATTCAGAAGATATTTCTCTCTTTGATTCCTTGCCTCTCTTGTCTTTGAAATGCCTTCTTTTATACCCCTGATGGGCTAAGGGTATCCTTTCATGTTATGCTTTTACCAATAGTCTTGTCTCTTGTCATGGTTTTGACTAATCATTGCTTTATGGATAATTGATCCTATTAATATTATCCCTTGCTAATTGTTTCTTTAGGGATAATTAATCCTATTAATATTATCCCTTGCTAGTCATTGTGTACAAGGATGGTCACTTCTTATATGAATCATTGCCTTCTTAATTTTATTAACTCTGCATATTAATGAATGTTGCCCCATAGATCATTGCTTTAAATAATCCTTAATCATTACTACCTTGAGTATTTAAGCAGATCATACTCTTTTTGATATCTTTTCTCTGCCCCTTACTAACAACTCCTTTGTCTCATTTATATTTGTACTAGGTGTTTCAGTTGAGGGAGGTCAACCCAACTACTATTTAAATCTTTTAAAAGAATTTGTGTAACCACAAGGTGGTTGGCTCTATTCAGAAGGTCGACTTTTCTAGGGAGTTGACCACTTTGAATTTTATTTATATTCCTTTGTTTTGGTGTAATGTCTTCATGAGTCGGCCTTATTTATTTGTGGGTAATATATTCCCATGACGAGGACATGACATAATGTGTTACCTTATCCATTTTGAAAGTTTCCTTATCTATCAAATAATGATGGAAAAACAACTATGCATAATGTCACAATATATTAGAAACTATAATGGTTTCATTGAAGGCCTTAAAGAGACCTACTACCTAGTTAGGAATTATGAGGATCAATATATCAATTTATTACAAAAGGACCAAATTGTGTAAGAGTACAACAATATTTTTCATACTCTAGTGTCCAAATTATGCATTAAAGAGATCAAGAAGAATCACATTCTCAAGTACAGGTTGATCATGAGACCATACATTCAATTATAAACAAATTTCCTCTAGGACTTCACTAGATTGGAGAATCCTATAGATTCATTCACAAGTTTGAAGCCAAAACCAAGAAAAAGACCAAGAAAGTGTCTGGGTATGTGCAGGATCATCATGGAAAAAACAAGCCCTTAAGTGACAATGAAAATTTAGAAAAATCAGAGTTAGACAACTTGATGTAAAAATTTGAATAAGTTATCTATATTATTTTAAAAATATGTAAGAATAGAATATGTAGAAAATTGAATGTAGTTTCTAAACTACTGGATATATAGTTTTTTAAAAAAAATCTATTTGGTGAAAATTTGAAATTTCAATGCAATAGTACTTAAATTTCAGGGAAAAAATAAGTAGGTGTCTGTCTGACCACCCTAACCACAATAAAATGATAATATTTTAGATATAAGTAGACGACTCATGTCTCGATGTGATGCATATTTTTTTGTATTTTTTTTCCAAGTAAATAATTAATTATGAATTTTTTATTACAACTTTTAAAAACTATAAAAACTCGTATGTCTGACCACCTTAACTTGGTCAAAACTTCATGAAATTCAATTTATTTTTTTAATCCTATAGTATGCGAAGCATAGAATGTGACACATGTTTTGGATTCAAAAAATGTGATACAATTTGAAAGATATAGATGTTTTTCAATCAACCTATCAATCAAGACTTTAGTCATAATTCAAATAGAAAATGAATAATAACAATTTATTAAATTCAAAGTAACACATAATTTATATTGGTGGAAAGTTGAGAATTTCCTTTAAAAACCCTTTTCGTTTCATCAATTTAGGGTAAAAAAAATTCGTCAGCCACATGAGCGAAGTCTAGAAAAGCAAGGTAAGCTGTTAAACATATTTTTTGTGTTGACTTCTTAGGATTGGCATGCCCTAGACAAATTCTGAAGCAAACCCGAGGCTAATCCCTAGGTAGTAGGTTTTGCGTCAGACATATTGGATATCCGATTCAAATCGGATATCCGATTTTTTTTATATATAATTTAAAAAAATCTAATATAGTTTTTAATATATGATTTAAAAAATTGCAATATCCAAATCAGATATCCGATTTGTTTTATATATAATTTTGAAAAATCTAATATAGTTTTTAATATATGATTTAAAAAATTGCAATAAATAGTTTATAGTTTATTTTAATATATCTAGTTGAGAATATACAATATAGTTTATAATTCAATATATAACATATAATTTATGGTAATCTCTTACGAAAGTATATATAATATATAATATATTATATTATTATGTATAATATTTAAATATTATTTATAGATTTTAGTTAATGTATAAATATTTATATATATATATAAAGTTAATATATAAAATATTATATAGCTAATTAATATCACTAATATATAAAATATTTATATATTATCTCTTTCCCTCTCTCTCTCTCTCGCTCTCTCCCCTTCTTCCCCTCTTCCCCTCTACCTTCCCTCTCCTAATTATCTCTCTCTATCTCTCCCTCTCTCCATCTCTCTCCCCTTCTTCCACTCTTCCACTCTCCCTTCTCCCTCCTAATTCTTTCTCCTAATTATCTCTCTCTATCTCTCCCTCTCTCCATCTCTCTCCCCTTCTTCCACTCTTCCACTCTCCCTTCTCCCTCCTAATTCTCTCTCTCTCTCTCTGTCCCCTTCTTCTGTCTTTCCCTCTCCTTCCCCTCCTATTCTCTCTCTCTCTCTCCCCTCTCTCTATATATATCTCTCCTTCCCCTCCTTTCTCTCCCCACCTCTCTCTCTCTCTCTCTCTCTCTCTCTCTCCCCTTCTTCCACTCTTTCCTCTCCCTCCCCTCCTCTCTCTCTCTCCCTCCCCTTCTTCCTCTTCCCCTCTCCTCCCTCTGGTCTCTCTCTCTCTCTCTCTCTCTCTCTCTCTCTCTCTCTCTCTCTCTCTCTCTCTCTCTCTCTCCCTTCTTCCCTCTTCCCCTCTCTCACCCCTCCTGTTCTCTCTCTCTCTCTCTCTCTCCACCCTTCTTCCCTCTCCCACCCCCCTCCCTATTCTCTCTCTCCCTCTCTCTCCCCTTCTTCCCCACACCCTTCCCCCTCCTAATTCTCTCTCTCTCTCTTTCCCCTTCTCTCCCCTCTTCCCCTATCCGATTTGAATGACTTTAAAATAACCTTTTTTGGCTTTATATTAGTTGACCCAAATTGGATATCCAATTTGAATCAGATATCCAATTTCTTTTACTTTAAGTTAATATATAAAATATTATATAAGTAACTAATATTACTAATATATAAAATATTTAAATATTATCTCTTTCCCTCTCTCTCTCTCTCTCTTAGGTCTTTCCCTCTCCCTCTCTCCCTCTCCCTCTCCCTTTCCCTCTCTCTCTTCCTCTTAGATCTTTCCCTCTCTCACTCTCTCCCTCTCTCTCCCTCCTCTCTCCGACTCCCCCCCTCTCTCTCTCTTGGGTCTTCTTTCCCTCTCTCTCCCTCTCTTTCTTTCCCTCTCCCTCTCTCCCTTTCTTTCCCAATCCTCTCTCTCCTCTCTCCCCTTCCTTCCCTCTCCCTTACCCCTCTAATTCTCTCTCTCTCTCTCTCTCTCTCTCTCTCTCTCTCTCTCTCATCCCTTCTTCCCTCTCCCTTCCCCTCCTAATTTTCTCTTCCTCTCTCTCCCCTTCTTCCCCTCCTCCCCTCTCTCTTCCTCATCCTAATTTTCTCTCCCTCTCTCTCACCTTCTTCCCCTCCTCCCCTCTCTCTTCCCCTCCTAATTCTCTCTCTCTCTCTCTCTATCCTTCTTCCCCTCTCCCTTCCCCCTCCTAATTCTCTCTCTCCTTTTCCCTCTGAATTTCTCTCTCTATCGCTCTATCTCCCTCTCTCTCCCCTTCTTCACACCTCTCTCTCTCTCTCCCTTCCCCCTCCTAATTCTCTCTCTCCCTCCCCCTCTCTCTCCCCTTCCCCTCTCCTTCCCCCTCCTAATTCTATCTCTCTCTCTATCTCTCCATCTCTCCCTCTCCCTTCCCCCTCCTAATTCTCTCCTCTCTCCCCCCTTCTTCCCCTCTCTCTCTCTCTCTTGCCCCCCTCCCCTCTCCCTTCCCTCCTAATTCTCTCTCTCTCTCTCCCCTTCCCCTCTTCCCCTCTCCTTCCCCCTCCTAATTCTCTCTCTCTCTCTCTCTCCCCCTCTTCCCCTCTCCCTTCCCCCTCCTAATTATCTCTCCCTCTCTCTCCCTTCTTCCCCTCTTCCACTCTCCCTTCCCCCTCTCTAATTCTCTCTCCCCTTCTTTCCCCTCTCCTTCTCCCTCCCCCTCTCTCTCTCCATTTCTCTCTTTATCTCTTGTCCACTCTCGACCTCCTACATACTCTTGGGTCTGTGTGTGCTACAAATTGGATATCCGATTCAAATCGGATATCTGATTTGTGGCACTGAAATCTTACTGCCACAATACATTTTTAAATGTTTTTCAAATATTGCCCGACCCCAAATCGGATATCTGATTTTTTTTACTTTTAAAAATTGGATATCCGATTTGTAAAACTTAGGCTTGGGCATTGCTATGGAGCAATGTACTGACACCCAACCCAAAAAAAAGTCAACTCGAGATTTTTTGCCTTTTTTGGTGAGTGCAAAACGCTACTTTTTTCATATTGCCACTTTTTGGCCCATCATGATCTTGCACATGCCCATCTTTAGGAAAAGAACATATGAAGAACACTAAGAGTGAAAATCAACAAATTTCTAGGAAAGGAAAAGGAGTTTGACATAAAACTTAGAAGAAGAATATACTATCTAATGAGTAGAAGAATGATTTGATCTGATTCGTGGTTGGAATTGAAGGACAACCCTACATGTCAATTGGTAAATTATATAATTATAGGGTTTTAAAGTGAGTACCTATTCTAAAAAAGTGAAATCCCAACCCACTTTTTGGTTTTAGGCTCGGGAAAGGCTTAGTAACCCAACCCTTAGCCTTGGACCTACAACTAAAAGACTAGGGCAATGACAAGAGAAATAATTGACTTTTGCAATATAGTTGACAATTTTTTTTTCATAGTTGGTTTATGAAATTAAAACACATTATAGATTATGATGTCTAGCTTTCAAATATATATCCTTTTAATGATTGGATTAAGTTTTCTATTTTTAATTAATTTCTAAGGAAATTGGTCCATAAAACTTAAATGTTAAGCTTTTTAATTTTTTTAATTTTTAATTTGTTAATTTTTTTGTAAAAAAAATATATGACATCAATCTACAAACAATTCCCTACACAATGAAACAAAATTTCAAAAAATAATTTGTTTAGGTCAAATTATGGTGTTTGTACCAAGGGTTTTCAAAAACAATAATTAGGACCAATAAAAATTTAATAAAAAATATATTTATAAAAAAGTTATAAAAATATCCTCATCAATCTTTAGTTTATTACACATCTTTCCCTAAGAGGAATAAAAAAAATACTTTTATTTAGGTCAAATTATGGTGTCTGTGCACGTGCATGGTCCTAAAAAAGTGACTTTTAAAAAGTGGTTTTTATAGATGCCTATTAAAAATTAATTTACGCTGAAGGCGTGTCCCTATATGAACTTTCCAAGTTCATTTTCTCTTTCAACGGTTGAAACGTAACAAGAGGCCTTGGTTGACAATGAAACAAATCTCAACCGTCCATCATTTTTCACCATTTTCGACTTTTTTTGCTGCTTTCCGATTGTTTTTCTCCACCACTACCATTTTTCGAGCCAAATCTCACCAATTAATCATTTTTTGCCATTTTTTTCAGTTGTTTGTTGCTTTCCCTACCGCTTTTGCGTCGATTTCCCTGTTGCTCCTCCATCTCCAATTTGGTGAGCTACAGCCTAAAAATAAGGCTTTGACAAGGGTTTTAGAGAATGTTTCAGTCTGTTGATCCTCAAAATATCTCCACTTTTAAAGGAGCTTCATGCTTTCAATGTACTTTATGCTTTTTTAGTCTGAATGGATATTTATGCAGGGAAGCGTGTGTCCAAATACAATACAAATAAAAATTAAAATCACGATTTAGATCCTAATAATGAGCACATTTAGGTTCTAAAATTACAACATCCTTTACCCTACGTAGTTAAGTATAAATTAGCATAATTAATATTTAATGTATATTTTATATAATTAAAAATAAATTATAATTATATTATTTATTATATATCTTATTTTTTAACAAAATTATCAAATACATATATATTAGGTTTAAATTTTTTGACATCCTTTATTCTACGTAGTTAAGTATAAATTAACATAAATTACAACCCTAATAATGAGCACATTTAGGTTTTAACATTACAACATAATTAATTAGTTTTATATAATAAATAAATTGGTTTATAATATATAATGCTATATTAAATATAACAATAGAATAGTTAATACATAAATAATAAATATAATAGATTAATATAATAATGACATAATAATAGTTAATACATGAAATTTTAAAAGTAAATATAATAATATTATTCTATAATTAAACAAAATTAAAAATAATAATAATATTAAAATCATTCTCTACATGACCTACCAATTGATCTCATTTACTAGACAAATGTGTGCAAAAAATAAACTAATTTTTTCCTAATTGACCTTCCACACCTCTTCAGCGTACCCATTGCACAAGGTGCCATAACTAGTTTGTATAATCTAGGTATTAGAATAAAATACATATTTGAAAACTAGACTTGAAATACTAAATTTCATATTACCAAACTTTAAAAGATTCAATGTCAGTGCTTCAAATTTTCAATCCAATTGTGACAAATTTTGAAAAAAAAAAAAAACACGTCCACTTTTTGAAAATTTTGTGGACCCAACTTCTTGCACATGCCCTAAATCTATTCATATTTTTTTTGAGAAAAATCCCAACCAAATCATCCATAAAATCTAGCTAAAATTCCTTTGAATGCACAAAGTTAGACCTTATATGAATTTGCCCACCAAATTCAAAAAACTACATTCTCTAGTTTTGAGATTTGAAGGTTTTCATCCTCAAATATGTTAACTTTTGATGTCACACAACCACAACCATGGAGAATAGAAGTATGATTTCTTCACTTGAACCTCCTTTATGCAGCCACCAGTTCTAGATTAGAGGAATATAACTTTTTAAAAACTTCACATCTTAAAAATAAGACTAAGATATTAAAATGATACCCTTTAGTATTAAATTCATTACTTTTTTTCTTAGGTATTAAAATGAAATTATAGTACATCTATAACGATATGAAATTGAATTAAACATATTTAGTCTAGAAATATTATTTTTTTTCTAAAAAATCATAAATTGAGATTGACATCTTGACTATCTGATAGGTTGTAAACTCAATTTAGAAGAATTAAGCCAAATTCGATGATTATATACATGTCACCATCCACAATGTATCTCCTTCAATACAACAAATAAAGTAAAACAAAACCTTTCAAAGCCATAATTTAATCATATTGTTCTGTTAGAGCCAATTAAAACTTAATCTAATCTCCTAAAAAATAGAGAGATCTTTAAAATATAATAAGTTCCTTTGTATTCACTAGGAAAACGATATAAAAAAAGTGCATATAATCACTCATACTTATTCCTGTTATATGTAGACATGCTCTCACCACAACATGCTTCACAAATAAGAGGGTGGGAACCACAAGTGACTACCATTCAAAAGAGATATTAAATGTGCCTACAACACTTATTTATAGATTACAAAGAACATTTAATTTAAAATTATTATTTTAATACAAATCTCAAAAAGTTACAAATAAAGAAGAAACAAGCTTTTAAAGAAAAAATAAACTAAACAAATATTAAAATAACATTAATTAAAAACAACATACAAGTAGACTTCAACTCTTCATTCACAAATATAACATTAAAAATAACAACTATCATCATTAAATATGTCAACTTGACACATAAACATTTCATGATTATCAAACAAATTCTACTTAGCATATATATCTTTAATAAATCTATATAAAATATGTTGAGAGATATCATTCTCAAGTTGTATGAACCCTAACCCTAACCTTAATTAAATCTTAACCCTAATTGAACCCTAACTCTAATTGATTTATTAAATTATGAAGCCTAATTACATCTTTGGAAATTAATTTGTTTCTTAATAAATAATTAGTATCTACTAGGTGAAATTCTCCCCTTATTTTGGATGGTCTTGTATCTTGCACCCTCTTGTATAGGATGTTAAAAGAAAGCTATGCACTCAACTTGAAGTTCTAAGAGAACTATTGATGCACAAATGGTTTGAAAGAGAGGGAGATAAACTCTTTTGCTAGTCCTTAGTTATAATTATTTCTTGTATGTTGGGATTCATAATGATATCTCTTGTAATCTATGTAAAATGGTTTGTACCATTTCAAAAACCAATCTTTACATTTCAATAAGAAAAATAATTATTTTCTAGATTTTTTTAAATAAGACAATATTTATTAAAAGAATGGTTATACTAAGAATAATAAATAAGGTTTAAGACTTGTGCTTTACATTTTTTCTTAATTAATCACTTATCAAAATCAAATTTTATAACTTGATAAAACAAAACATTATGTGATGTCATTGTTCAATTAAATTTACAAAATTCTTCTCCAAATATTACACTTTTTACATTAAATTTTACTATTATTAAAAAAAATACTAAATATAAAAAATTATAAATAAAATTCACCCTTTACACGATTACACATGATATATAAAAGTTTATTAAGATTAATCTCCATATTTATTATTGGTCACATCCAATCCGCAAAATTCTCTATAAAGTGACTTAAATAATCCTCTTAACATACACAATTCAAACATATTCCTCTATTTAAAAAAATAGATATATCATTTATCTTTTAAAGGTTTGGTGTGATAATAACAAGATCAATTTTTTGAGCTTACTCGTTTTCTTGACCTCATTGCAAGAGATTGTTTCTTAACTTAAAACTGAAGCTTGCCGTGCTTTTAATCTCAAAGATTGAGTTTTGTAAATGATCATGTTATTACCCAACAAAGGAATGAGCCACGACCCATCAAGCAACTGCTTGAGAACCTCCCTTATGTTCTCTTCTTCGTCTATATTTTTTGTTCTTTGAAAATGAAATTAGAAAATATTATTACCATTCCATCTTAATCAATGAAAAAAATATGTGTGTCATAAAATCCACAACCATGTATTGAGCCATAAAATTCCAATCCACGTGTAAAATATGTGGTCTACAATGTCCAACTTTGCACCTAATCCAAAATAGCCATGAAAACTATCCATATAGAAGATGACATCTCATTCATTGTGATGACATGACAATTCTGACAAATTTTGTTCTAATAAAAGAAAAACAATACACTCTTTGATTACATATTGCTATTTTTTCAATGTACTAAATAGGTAAAATACTTGTAGAAATATGATTTCCACAGTCCAGAATGTTAGAACAAGAAACTTCTGGATTTGATTGTGTGAGTTTTTTTTCTCTCAACGTTTTAGATCAAACTTCATGATCCATCATGAGAAGAGCAAGACAAGAGAATAGAGTTGTGAAACTGTTAGTAGACTATAATTTCCACAGTCCATAATGTTAGAGCAAGAAACTTTTGGATTTGACTATTTGAGTTTTTTTCTCTCAATGTTTCAAATCAAACTTAGTGATCCATCATCAGGAGAGAAAGACAAGAGAAGAGAATTGTGAAATTGTTAGCAGACTTGGTAGGATAAAAAGAGGAGGAAGTAAGGGTAGAAAGGGAACGAAAACCAAGAGGGCACAATTAGAAAGTTCTATTATGGTTTATTAGTTTTTTCCACCCCCTCTTGGTTTTCATTCCCTTTCTACTCTTATCTCCTCCTTTTATCCTACCAAGTCTGCTAACAATTTCACAATTCTCTTCTCTTGTTTAGCTCTCGTGATGATCTCCTTTATTTCTAGTACGGTTTTTTAGTTTTTTCCACCTCTTTTGGGTTTTCGTTCCCTTTTTACCCCTAAATCCTCTTTTTGGTTTTCGTTCCTTTTTTACCCCTACATCCTCTTTCTTTTATTCCGCCAAATCTACTAACAATTTCACAATTCTCTTTTTTTTGTCGTGCTCTCCTAATGATAAATAATGAAGTTTGATCCAAAATGTTGAAAGAAAAAATTCACATAATCAAATTCAAAGGTAAAGGTAGAATACTGTTAAGAATTAAGAATTGTGATTTCCCATGACCTTTCAATGGAGTTGTATATGAGAATATGTAGAAACAGGCGAGTTAGACGAGTAAAGTTTCATTGAAGTTTCCAATAACAATTGCTTGATACGAACAAAATTACTTAACACTTGAAATTAAAGATATCACCCGACGAACTTTCAATAAGATGCGTGTAAAATTTGCTAGTACAATACGCTGGGCTATGGCAGGGCTTCTTGGAGGCATTATTTCTGGCATCCTCACCCACCCTAACTAGTGTGAAATTTTATTTTTAGTTGATCGTTTACCAATTGGATTAGTCTACGACACGCACCACTTGGTGAATGGCAGAAGTCATTGTCAATGCTCGGCCCCAAACAATTGGGTATGCAGATCTTAGCTGCGTTGTTTATCATAGTTCTCAACGTTTTGGTGACGAGCATAGTATGCTTAGTGATCCAGGTCATTGTTCCCCTGCACATGTCCGACGAGGCACTAGGAATTGGAGACGATGCAGCGCACAGCGACGAGGCCTACGCTATCTCGGGCGATGGTGAAGCCCTTAAATTTAGCGAGTTTGAATTGGAGGACATTCTCTCCAAATCTCAGGCTACTCTTCTAAGATGGTGTCATCCAAAATGCCCTTCCTGCTACATATGATATATGCAGACATCGGAAATGTGTTACCCTACAAATATGAGGACATATATCTACTTGAACTGAGGCATTATAGGTGGTTTGGGCTTGCGTCGAAGTAGAGGAAAATAGTGATTTCAAGATTGGATTTAAAATTATGATACAATTGATTCGTGATGTTTCCAAATCCATTCCACTCAATAGTTAGGGGCTATATTATCACCGTTATTACTGAGCAGATATAACAGTTTTTACCTTGTGTCATTCATAATACAAAAATCATCGCAGTTAAAAATGGTAAGTAATCGGATAACCAAAAACAGCATTCTTATCCTTTGGGTGTAATTATCGATGCTTTTTTATCGTGTGTATAATCCTATTCTGTCTGCTTTCATAAACCCATTTTGTTTATGTCAGGATACAGCAATCACTGACCAAAGTAATCTCAATAGCTGAACTGACACAAATGTATTAAGACGAAGTTGACGTCAGGATCTCAGAAATATTAGACTGTAATATCACCCTTTTATGCTTTTACAGAGCAGATACAACAGTGTTTACCTTGTGTCATTCATAAATCATGGCAGTTAAAAATGGTAAGTAATCAGATAACTAAAAACAATATTTTTATCTTTTCAATTCTGCATTCACAAAATGAAATATTTTAATGACGATCAGAGGTTAAAGAAGTCTATGGAATTCAAGAACAGCACAAGAGCCTCCCACAGAAAGACCTTCAGTTTGTAAACTCCGATTGAGATCAACCCTTCTACAATGTATTTGACACATGAACATCCCATGATTTTTAAACAAATTATACCTCTGAATCTATATAAAAATACTAAAACCTTAATCATTTCTTGGATGATAACTTTAATCAAAAGAGTGCAGCCTTCAAATCTCTCAAACATTCAATCGTCCCCATCTTTGTAACTTTTGCAACCCCAAAATTTTATGACAATTCCCTTTGCTAAGATTAAACAATACACCTTGAAACCCTAGAGACCAAGAATCAAAACTTCTCACAATTATTTTCAAGGTAATATGAAGGGTATTGCATGTTGACAAAGATGGGGTTTATTGATTTGTCTTCTTCATCATAATACACTACACCGTTATACTGTTTTGGCGACATTTATTTTGCTGATAACAAGCTTTTCAAAACCCTAGCAAATCACTCACTCAACTAACCAATTACTCGTTGAAAACTCGTTCATCTGCTCGCGCAACTTCCATCTGCTTGCCACTGCATGCTTGTTAATTGCGCAGATTTTAAGCTCTTGGCCGACTTAAAAACTTAGGTCGCGCGATTTTGATGTTATTGACGTACATGATTAGTAGAAGGGCACAATTTCAATGTGTTTTGCTGTCGTTTTGGTCTCTGATCGCGCAACTCTATCAACTCTGCCGCCAACAACGTCCAATCGCGCGTTTCCATGCCTTGTGCTAGCATTTAAGTGCCTGTCGCGCAATTTTGCAGTTTGTTACAGATGGCTCAATAAAATACGACAAGACGATGTCCAGGCAGTGAGTTTCATATGGAATTGCGGCGGTCGCCACCTGTAAATAATATCCTATATACAGACTATTTGTCACCCTTTCTGCAATAAGAAATTGTGACAGCTTCTTTGGCCTTTGCCATGGCCTCATCAATGAAGAACCTTTGGTGGTTTATACCCATCGACCATGTTAAAAACCTTAATAAAAGGCCTCAATGCCTTTACCTTATCTCTACTTGATGTCTAAAACACGTTATCAAATACATGCTCGATAACATTAAAGTCGTTTTTATATTTTTACAAGGAAATTCTATCTAATTTTTATGATAAATATTACTCTTGTAAGGAAATAAAATTTGGGGCAGATCACAATACTTCTCCATTATAACTGAGTCTACTTTTGTGTCCTACTGTACTCTACAACTTGGTCATTTGTGAAAATTATAATCGCCATCTAGGTTTTGTAATGTCTTCAAACATCAGTGAACCAGAAACAATACCGACTCTGACATTTTTATTTTATCAATACAACAATTGATTTCTAGAGCACAACACCCCTTCTCAATGAGCCAAGAAATTTCGGAGTAGTTTCATTTTTTTGTCAGTCTATTCGTCATACAGTCTACTCCAGCTCCTCTCTGCCCAAATTGATGTTTCTTTCAGACTTCTGACATCTTCCATAGTAATATTCCTAGGAGCAGTGCTGGTACTATTTTCTGTATATAAGTTTTGCATAAGGCAGAAGGAAAATTTCCACCATTAGAAAAGCAGCCGTTCAAAATTTAGTCCATAATTGCTGCATACTGTGAGTACATAAAGTAGAAAAACATAGAGTAACACTTTAAATAAACTTGTATTTTCAGCTCAAATTGGAGTGATATGTGAACGAATCATATAAAATTGCTTGGAAAGTAAAGTACAATAGGTGATATGATGTCTTATGACTTGAGTTTTCCAAGATTTGCATCTCATTTATGTCCCAAATGAATAGCGGGTTTAATGGAACTGCCTGACTTTGCCTTAAACATGTGCAGGAGAAGCTGTATTTGTAGATGACATTCCTTCTCCAGATAATTGCCTATATGGGGCATTTGTTTACAGCAAAAAGGCTTTGGCATTAATTAAGAAGGTTGATGTAAAAGATGCATTAGAATCTCCAAGTGTAGTTTCTTACATATCTTATAGTGATATCCCTAAACAAGGAAGAAATATTAGTGTTGACGGGTGGTATGGCGAAGAAATTCTGTTTGCTGAAGATTCTGTGGAGTGCTTTGGTCAACCGATAGGACTTATGGTAATTAAGTTACAAGGAAATTCCTACTAGAGCTGTCAAAATATTTACTTTTCGTTACAGAAGATAGACTACTATTTTAGTGATTTTATCGTAGCATCTGGTCATCACAAGTTTGATTAAATTTCACCTTTAAAATCCTTTTTATTGAAATTTATAACATTTTTTTTCATTTCTTTGCAATTTTGTCTTATAAGTTTACATTGCTTGCATGCATTTTGGTAGGTTGCAAATACTTGGCATGATGCAAAAAGGGCATCTGATAAGGTGAGTGTAGATTATGATTGTGAGACATTAGGTCCTCCTATTCTCTCTGTAGAAGATGCAGGAGCAAAAAATAGTTTCTTTCAAGTTCCCGAAAGCCTGGCTCCGAAGCCCGTAGGAGATCTTGCAAAAGGAATGTCAGAAGCAGATATTAGGATTGAATCTGCAGAGGTAATTTGTTCAAAATATTCATCTTCACGTTCTGAGGTCAACTAAAGACCTTCAGCACTGTTCATAGCAAAAGCAATTGAAGCACATTTCAATTTTAAGGTTTATAATAGGATGATAAGCAAAGGTCCTTTAAGATAGACGTAAAATAATTCTTGGAAATCATATCTAACTTGAACAGTTGTTTCAACAGGTCAGAACTGGATCTCAGTATTTTTTCTATCTAGAAACACAGACTGTGTTAGCTATACCAGATGAAGATGAGTGCATGGTAGTTTACAGCGCATGCCAGAACCCTGGTGTTACACAAAAAACTATTGCAAAGTGTCTAGGCATTCCCACTCATAATGTGCGGGTTATAACAAGAAGAGTAGGTGGTGCTTTTGGTGGGAAGGCCTATAGATCTATACCTGTAAGTTCTTGCAAACATAAATTTCATTTTAGTCCATGTTTTCTTTAAACTACTTATAGAGTTACCTTGCTCAAATGTTATACAACTCTCTATACATTTTTATAAGTGCATTGAACATTCATATGCAGGCAGACGAATTTGCAAAATTTGCTGTGTTGCAACAAGTTACTTTTCCAGTTGTCTTACCAATGCTCACAAAGCCTTCTGCTATTCACGGAGTAGCAATGGATTGAATAAATGAAATGTGAAAATTGATTAGATGTGAGAGTGTTAGGAGAAGAGTAACTAATAGTTTCCTGTAAATCCCTTCTAGGCAAAAAAATTAATAATTTGCACTTACTCATATACTTATATATATTCAATAACTAATAGTTTTAGATTGATGCAATTGAGGTTGGTCCTTCCAATGTAGTGTAGGTGGTCATTGATGTAGGATATATGTGCAGAACAATGGGAAAATTGGTTGAATTCACCTACAAGTTCATTTTTTGAACCCCTTGTTGTGCACATGCCATGAAGTGTTCTCTCAAGGACATTGGTAACATTGAGTGGATCAAGAAAGTTGTAGTGGATGCAAGGAATTGCAAACGTTCATTTGCAACCATAGATTACATACTTGTAGGTTAATCTGCGAGTGGGCGATTAATCGCCAAAAAATTATGAAAACGAGTAAAACCTGCTTTTACTCGCCATTTGCTACAGTACAAATAATCGCCGATTTTTGCAGAGCAATTGCGGGCTAAAAATGACGATTAATTGCCGTTAGGTCGTCAATAAATGTGGCACGTTTTTTTTTGGCATTTTCGCACGGATTTTCGCATCTTTTTCATGCGTTTTTTTAGCGAAATATCTACTTAAACCCTCAACTTTCAATCTTTCTGCACACCCGCGTTTTTCCCATTGATTTTTGGCGTGATCGAAGCTTGCTTTCAGCACGAACTTGGAGTTTTGGCGTCGCGATTTGCAGCATTAGCTATAGGTTAGGGTTTTATTTCATGTCTGGTTGTCATGGCTTCATAGTTCATACTGCTTTCAAATTTCTATATGCTGCATTCGAAACTTGTCGTCTATGGCTTCCACCCTCTGTGAGTCGTGTGTTCCCAGTTCTTCATTTTTTTAAAATTTTAATAGAATCATAATGTATGAAAGTCATAGTTATAAACTATAATATAGTTTTATAATTTTATTTATATATATTATTAATAATAAATATTTTAATGTCTATCTATAATATTTTTTTTTATTCACAATATATTAAATTTTAAATTTTAATATATATTATAAATTATAATATATATTAAAATTTAAAATTTAATACATTATGAATAAAAAAATATATATTATAGATAATTCGTAGTAAAAGTAAAATGTAATAAATTTATTATTAATAATGTATATAAATAAATAATAGTTTATATACATTATTAATAATAAATTTATTATAGTTTACAGTTTTACTTTTACCATCTATGATTCTATAATATATATTTTTTGATTCATATATAATATAATATATTAAAATTTTAATTTTAATATATATATATATATATATATATATATATATATATATATTAAAATTTAAAATTTAGTATATTATATTATTATGAAGAAAAGAAAATATATTATACAATATTAGATAGTAATATATTTATTATTAATAATGTATATAAATTGGCTTGCTAAGATGGGATTTTATTATTTATTTTTGATTTTACAATGTACATAGTCATACTCTGCAAAAAATAATGTTTTTGTATGAATTTCGTTTATAATAAAGCCATGAAAATCAGATATGAAATTGAAAACTATAGCTGGGCTGTGGATGTGATGATTCAAACTCAAAGTAACAATGAAAGTTTATAACTTAATAGACTTCTAGTTTTGCTTATTAAACCCTCCTTTCAGCACTCATTTTTTTCAAACTTTCAAGTTTCATGATTCAACACTACTTTGTTTCAAACTTCGTTACAAAATTTCTATGCATGGCCATGAATGGTGAAAGTTTGAAACAAAGGAGTGCTGAAAGGAGGGTTTAACAAGCAGAAACAGAGCTCATATCATCATATTTCATCAACATTTTAAAAGTTGAAATTTGAGAATGTTTACTCATATCAGTTATCACATATGTATGCAGTTGCACCATGCACATTGTCCAATTGTATGTAAAGTTAAACAGACCTCATAAGGCATATGTGTGAAAGTTTAGTTTTAAGTTTTTAATTGTTCATAACTTCATAATCATTTGTCATTATCACTGTGCACTATGTGTATAGATATGTTTGAGTGTGTATATGCATGCAAATCTGCCATCATGTGTATGTGACATGTGTATAGATATGTATGTGTGCACAGTGCAGTCTTGACTCTGCATACACACATACCTACACACAAACATCGTACTTTGTAACTTACAATTTACAAGCTACACACACGTTGCAAACTTGCATGCATATACCTACACACACATATATATCCACACATACACACAACTTTTGTTCATCCACATAGATTACTTGCCCATTTGCGAACTATGATTGAAAGTCTCAAAGTACTTTTATAGTGGAATATCTGCAATAAATTATTAAATACAGTAAAATTTTGAGCAATTGCTATGTAATAATAATTTGCTGCTCCCACCTGCAAATTTGCAATAGTCAATAGTGTTAGGAGTTAGGAGTTAGGACTGCAATGCCAATTTGCATACAAGTAAATTAAATCAATGTGCATCCAACAAAAAATACAAATATAAGAATGAAAAAACTGAAATTAGATAATGATTGAATAAAGTTAAACAATTAGCTGATTGTTCCTTTGTACTGGATTTGTTACAACTTACAACTTCTAATATATTTATTGTTCAACTTCTAATATTGTAGGTTACTATTTAATCACAATGGCATCCGGCTCCGCCTCTGCATTTGCTTTAGACTTAGTTGGCGCAAGTGTCATTGAAAGGAGACCCCCTGGTAGTCGTGATCCTACTTGGAAACATGGTTATTACGGGCCAATACCAGGTAGTGTTATTTGTACTCATTGCAAGAAGATTAGTGGAGGCATCAATCGCCTCAAATACCATCTTGCTAGTATTCCTTGTCGTGATTCAAAGGCATGTGAATTGGCTAGTTTAGAGGTGAAACGAGAGATGATAGCTGTTTTTGCAGCACTTGATGAAAAAAAATTGGAGAGGGAAAAAGCAAAAGCAGCCATGCAAGCAACCATTGCTCCTAATTTGGTTGAAGATTTTGAGGTGCAAATGCAAACTGAAGCCATTGTGGGCTCTAGTCGCGGTCCACGTTTATGTGCTACTCGCAATACCCCATCCACTTCGAGCAAATTCCATTTTTTTGTGCCCAGAAATATTCAAGGATCACAATCTTCATTGGAAGCAACTGGGTGGAATAAGGAGGTGCACAAAGAGGTAGACAAGGCTTGTGCAAGTTTTTGGCTTTATAACAACCTTCCCTTCATTGTGGCAAGGAGTCCATATTGGGAGTGTTTGGTGACAACATTGACAGTTGCAGGAAAAGGGTACAAGGCCCCTACTCCAAGAGATCTAAGTGGCAAGTTACTTGAAGATGCTATTGTAGATGCAAAAGGAATTGTGGAAGAAGAAAAGAAGAAATGGCAAAAGTTTGGATGCTCAATTTTTTCAGATGGCTGGACAGATGGAAGAAACCGCACACTTATCAATTTTATAGTGGCTTCCGATGGTGTGATTATTTTTCTAAAGTCAATTGATGCCTCCAACATAATAAAGAATGTAGAAAATTTGAGCTTGATGTTGGAGCAGGTTGTTTTAGAGGTGGGCATAGAAAATGTTGTCCAAGTTGTTATTGACAATGTAGCGACATATGTGGCAGCTGGTAGATTGCTTCAAGCGAGGCATCCAACAGTTTTGTGGACCCCTTGTGCAACGCATTGCCTTGACCTTCTTTTGGAGGATATAGGCAAAATTGATTGGGTGAAACCAATTGTAGAACAAGCAAGAGACATAACAAAATATATATATAATCACCCATGGGTTCTTCAATTGATGAGAGATCACACCAAGGGGAAAGAGCTTGTGCGATCGGGTGCTACAAGGTTTGCAACTAATTTTATAACGTTGCAAAGTATCACTGATTTATTGACTTCCTTGAAGCAGATGTTTGTGAGTCAACCATGGGTAGACTCAACCTACTCAAAGAAGGTTGATGGAGAAAAGATTCAAGCAATAATCTTTGATAGTCAATTTGCAACTAGAGCATTAGAGATTGTCAAGGTAACTTCAACTCTAATGAATTTTTAGATTGAATCCTTTATTCTTAATTTAAAATTATATAAGTATTTTGTTTCATTGTAAGGTGTGTAATTTAAATTTGGTTCTACTTTGTACTTTATAGGTGACTGAGCCATTGGTGAGGGTCTTGCGCTTGGTGGACAGTGAGAAAAATGTGATGGGATACCTTTATGAGGCAATGGATAGGGCCAAAGAGGCCATCCAACACTATTACAAGGGGGATGCAAATAGATTTACCCCTATTTGGGAGATCATTGATTGAAGGTGGAACAATCAACTCCACCAACCCATTCATGCAGCGGGATACTTTCTCAACCCCAAATTCTACTTCTTTGATGGCTTCACGGATGCTAATGGGGAGGTTATGGAGGGCCTATTTACATGTATTGAAAGGATGACACCTGTATCTAAAGTGAAATACCTCATTCTATTAGAGTTGTAAAAATATAAGGAAGCTAGGGGGCCTTTGTTTTCTTCCAAATTATGTGAACGAGGAAGAGAGATCAAAACACCAAGTAAGAAAAAGTGAAGCCTTATATCTTGCAAGTTATGAATTACAATTATTATTACTTATTACTATTGTTTTATTAATATTTACAAAAACTTGAATATCTTATTTGTAGGTTTTTGGTGGGAAGATTGGGGTGGAAAAACCCCAAATTTGCAAAGGCTAGCCCTTTGAATTTTGTCTCAACCTTGTAGTTCTTCTGGCTATGAATGGAACTGGAGTTTGTTTGATGCCATTCACATGAAGAAGCGTAATAAGTTGACTCAACAACGCCTCAATGATCTTGTTTTTGTGCAATATAACCTTCGGCTTCGCACAAGAAAGGTCCAGGACCAGCAAACGAGCTCATTGATTTGGATGACATTGATCCATACAATGATTGGACCGTGCAGGATGATGAGGCCTCCTTGTTTACAGAGGATGAGATTGCTGATTTCGAGAGGCAAGCTATGGAGGATTTGCCTGCAGCAGAAGTAAGGGAGATTGGAGTGGATGACATTGATATGGTGGAGGAGCCACTGCCACCTACCAGGATGGTGGAGCCATTGCCACAATCTTCTACGGCAAGCAGGGAGCTAGAATCAAGTGCAAGGACCGTACCACTACCCTCTACCGCCCAATTTTTCTCTAGGTCGGGGAAGAGGAAATTGTAATTGCCTAGATATGAAATTTATGATGATGATTTTCAAATACAATCATCATAAATTCATTATAGTTATTAGTATTTTTAGTTTTTACTATGCGGCTTCGTATAATGATGCCATTTTGTAATCCATATGTATTGAACAATGAAATATTATATAAAACACTCCCTCATGGTTTTTAGACTCATTTGATGCATTATGTAATTGAATTTTGCAAAAAAAAAAGTGTTTTTATAAGAAATTTTGCTACTTTTTAAGTTGCCAAGTATTTCCTGAGTATTTCCCAAGTATTTCCCGAGTCAAATTTTTTGGGCTTGCCGAGTACTCTCTGATTCCGAGTATGTAAACTATGGTCTTATATGTGACAAGAAAACAGTATTGAAGAAAATCAAGGAAAGACAACTAAATAGGAATCAGCATCACTCTCAGACATTGTGACCTAAATGAAGAAGAAAGCTGAACACAAAAAGAAAAGTCCTCTAGACCGACTAAAGGAATTTGCATTGCACACTACAAATTTGTATGTATATAACAGACCACCATCTTCCAGAAAATTACATTATAAACTACATAACAACAACAACTTGTCCTTCAAGTTTTGGAGTTATATTTAGAGTAAAATAATAGATCTTCCGGAGTCAATATCGAGCCAGTATTCAACCAATGGATTGGCATCTTTGTTAGGGCCCTAGATGTCTCCTATATAAGGTGTAGACATACAGACAAAGGATTCTGAAAGTATCTTTTGTTCTGAAAAATTGCATGATGCAAAGCCCTTGTGCACTAAGTACATACTATTTGATGTTATCACATTGTGGGTGCAATGTCCTCCGAAATTGTAACATCAAATATGAAATATTAAAATATAAATAACAAAGTCAAATGAACATTAAAATGTAAATTGAGTAACTACAATTTAAATATTATAATTGTAATTATCATAGATAACATTATAATTATAATATGAATATCATAATAATTAATATTAGTAATTATAAATACCATACTAATAAAGATAATATTTACAAGAAAAAAAAACAATATAAAATAATATTAATTATTATATATTAAACAGAAAATATTTAAATAACATATAACAACAGAAAATAAGGGAATCCTAAAAGAACCGATTCCTATACAAATCACTCTTAATGGCAGCGATTAATTCAAGGCAATAATTCATATTAAAAGGTGAATTAAGATCATCACTAAGAGGCTGCGTTTCAATATAAGGCAGCACCTATGTGAATAAAAGCAGCGATTATGTTGGAGAGAGGGCAATAACCATTTATTTTAAATAAAAAGTAGATTATGAATTAGTTTCGAACGCAGTGATCACTTCTTCATAAAAGGTGATGACTCCTCTTTAGAGGGGTATCTCTTTTCTAGGAGATGTATCTTTTCACTTGCATAATGAAGATATAAAAAGAAAGAATCATGTGGAGAGGACAAAGAAGAAAGGAGGAGAAATGTAAGAACAAAAGACAGTAGATCTGCTAAAGATATAAAATGGGGAATCGATAGGTATGCTTACTGTTTGTATTATAATATGTTCATAGTTTATTGAGTAGAGTCAGCAGATGTATTTATTTGCTTCCAATCATGATATGTTTAGAATCTGTTGAGTAAGGATTAGTAGATGTATTTATTATTATTTGTTCTAATCATAAGATATCTAAAATAAGGTCAATAGATGTATTTTTATTTTGTCTTTAATTTATCATATGGTCAGAAATTTATAAGAATAGATTTAATAGTTACTTAAGAATCAATGATAAATGCAAATGTATTTGATTGCTAAAAGATTGCCTTCTGAGTGTTTGCAAGCCTACTAGGGAGGAAGGGCCTGAGAAAAGTGGTGCCTAAAAACCCCACTCAAGTCCGCCCATGGAACCCAAGGTAGAGATGGGCCATGGAGGGGTGAAAATTCCACTTACGGTTCCGCCCAATCCCAAGGCATGGGTAGGGGTCCCACTCAAGATCCGCTGTGGCCATGGAGGGGTGGTAGGTCTAGACCACTTATAAGCTCTGCTGGCTTCCCCCAGTAGGTCATGTGTCTTTCGAGGTGATGATATGGGTAGAGAAAGCAGGTACAAGCCACCTAGAGGGGAGGGTTGTAGATTACAACCTCTTGAACTTGGCAAAGGACTTTGGGTGGATCTACCCATGCGGGTAGAGAAAGCAGGTACAAGTCGCTGAGAAGGGAGGGTTGTAGTTTACAATCTTTGGACTAGGCAAAAGGGCTTTGGGCAGATCTACCCATGCCACTCCTCATATGTCTTAATAACTGCTTTGCGATTATGTTTATATCATGATGCTAATGATAACAGATATATGCATGTGTGTGGAAACATTGTTTATGTTGTGAATGCAGGTTTTAATCCAAAAGTACTTCATTAAAGAGGACATTCATTTGAGAAAGTGAAACCCTAACCCTAATTGGCAAATAATAAGCGAAGTCTAGGGAAAATTGGATAGGGGACATTACAGTGGGCCATTTTGGGAGAGCATAACTTAAAAACTTAAATAAAAATACTATCAAAGGATTAAAACAAAGATCACTGAAGTTGTATCAACTATCAACAATTAATTTGATCTTGAAGAAAACATAACACATGGAAATAACAACACCTAGAAGATGAATGGATGAAGATAATTAATTATTACAAAATATTTAAAGTTGCTTCTTAGATTTGAACATCAGTGCCACACAAAGTTAACACAGATCTTCTTATTAATTAGATTCTTCCATGTGTGATTACAACACTTGGAGCTGGACTTGAATGGAGACATGGAAGAACACCCCCTGATTTTTTATTTTGAAGTTTCACCAATTGAATCCAAGCAATATCTCAAACAAATAACATATAATATGCAGATTTGAACAAACATAAACATTGAAGGATTTGCATTATCAAAGCCTCAGCTGTTGCAATTAAATATGAAGGTTTTATTCAATACAAATACTGCTGTTACAATTTTTGAGGCCCAAAAGAAACAATAGAAATACTCTATGAGTCATCCACCAAAACAACCATCATAAAGAATGTAAATACCTTAAGGAATTTGCATTTTGAGACCATAACAGTCCTGCTGTTGCAAATTTTCTCAGTGATGACAGACAGCAACAAGGTCAAAAAACTTCATCAGCACTCTCCAAAAGTCACTCAACTGCAGCAATAGACCTTAAAGGTCACCCCAAAAATCACTAATCATCTCTAAGCTGTCCAGACCTGCAGTTTGTCCTTAAACAACAGTCTACATCCATTTACAAGCAATCAGAACCACCTCAGACCTGCTGTAGCAGTACACAAGTGCGGGAAAAGCACAGGGGCGATTTGGTAATTAATTCATTTTAATTTTCTGTGAGCTTAGAACTGCCCTCTATCACTTGGAAACCATTTCACTTAGGTGCCTCTCCTTGGAAAGGTTTGCAGCTACTAACAACCCCAAAAATCTGGCACAACACCCAAAAACTCCTCCCTGTAGCTGTACAACCTGCCTAGGGAGGGCGATTTTCTCTAAAACATAAAATCTGGCATTTTAACTCTTGTAAACTCTTGCAATAGGGTCGCCCAGCATAGGAAAGTCATTGGTGAAATACCCAAAATAATTGTGTCCACCGATTGGTCTATGCAACCAAAATGAGGGGGTACAACCTATGTTAGAAGTGTTACAGCCTGGCTTGGATAAACTTCAGCTAGCATAAAACTGCCTCCAAAAAAATTACTAACACTCGATACAAATTACACCAAAAAATGCAGTTCAAAATACCTTGAATATTTTTATTTTTTGAAACCCTGGAAAGCAAAACTCCATGAAAACCAATGTGTTTCCTGAATGAAAAACACCAAACCAACTAGGATGAATCTTGCACCATCAAAACTAGTGAATATTGATGAGGTTTTTCGTCCTCAATCAACTCTTGTTAGAACTCAATATTCATTCGGACAACATACTATTGTGTGCAAACTTAAATAATGAAAATGAGAGCCAAAACCCCTTTATATAGAGTTGGAGGGAAAAATAGCCTTTTTAAAAATTCAAATATTTCATTTTCCCTCGAAAAGGCCCTTTTCACAATTTAAAAACAACTTAAGTCCCCATATCACTTTTCCCTAGGCATCCAACTTGGGGAAACATAATGTCACTTTCTAATATTTAACGCTAAAGTAAATATTAAAACATTATTTATAACTTTAGTGCAAATATTAAAATAATCCCATCCTCCTTACAAAAAGCACCTTCGAGACATCGGAAATGGAAACTGACCTTACCAAAAAGATATTGATGCCGAGGAAAGATGCTAGGTGCCAAAAGAGTCACTTACTAAAATTAGCCATGTTCTCTAAGAAATGTGGAGAACAACCCAGATGGCCAAAAACACAACAAAGAACACTACCACCAACCTAAGTGCCATCTGAACGCTAGAACACCACTAGATGCCAAGAAAACCTGATACTGAGCTCTCCAAGAACCTTGGAGTCCCATAACCACCACCAATTAGCCTACGGGAACTCTAGAATAGGCTGACACAATAGCTGATCGGGCTTGATAAGGGGACATTACAAGATATTGGTAGCATAAGCAAGCTTTTGTTGGTGTGAATAAATTTCTTGTACCTAGCTAATTCCTAGTAGGGGGATTTATTCATATGTTAAGTTTACTTAGGTTCTAGATGTCCTTCTAGAAGCCTTAGTTGTCTAGATAAGATCTTATCTTATCTTATCTTTTTGACTTTTTTGATAATTGTCTCATAACATAGAATTAAGACACATGTCACAATCTATTTGTCTAATCCTATATCTCACCTTGCCTTTATAAGCAAAGCCTCTCATGTACATTTAAAAACATATTTAGTCTTGTAATCTTGCATACATAATCAAACAAACTATTCTTGCCATTTTTTCCCTCATGGAAGATATTTCGGTCTTGCAGTTGTTCTTGGGGGTGTTGGGAGTTCACCATTAATTCCTACATGGTATTAGAGCTCCAGTGTTGCAGATTCCTTCCCAGATTTGAGGGTGATTCGTGCATGAGATTTTGTTGGGTGTAGTTTGGGGCAAAACGAACATCACAGTTGAGTCCAAAAGGCCTAAAAATCCCTATTTTCATATAAAACACTTCATATTTGGGTGGAAAAAAATTTGGGCCATTTTTTGAGGGTTTGGCAAAAATCTGTAGGCTTTTTGTCCATACAACGTATTGATCCATACGGTTTGTACACAGTCGTACCTTAGCTAGTGTCATGGTTGTACAATATGTGGTCGCCGACATATTCAAAGAGAATATTTGTAAAGACCCTTTACCCCTTTGAATAAGATTTTTAATGATTTTACTAGTTTGACAATGCAAGCATTGTGTCAAACTAGTATGATTAGTATGATTAATCTGATCTATAGTAACTTGATACCTATCCTTTGTATAAACAAATTACATAGGCTAATGTTGCAATTCCTTCCAGCTAACTATTAACTTAATTTTGAGATTATGTAATAAATTGAAACTGGACAAGGACATCATAATTTCCCTTACAAGACAATACCATATACAGTGGCCAGTATCAAACAATATGACATTGGATATGTTCTTTTGATCTTTATTGAATTCTGAAGTTCAAATATTATACACCTATAGCATATAAAATATATTGATCCTATTCTCAAGAGTAATTGAAAATTACTAATAATAATAACTCCTAACCTTTGCTGTCACAATCAGATCACAACTCACAGAGGAAAACTTCAGAGATTTAAATAATATCGGCTGACCTGTGTATGTAAGAAGGTGACCATAGCAGATATATCTATCTCCTAAATAATAACTTCCAATCGCCCAATCTGTTTCATGTAGCTTGCGATCCTCTTTATTATTGGTAGCATTCCTTCTATTGACTACAACTCTTTAGTGTACACTGATTTCATATTCCCATGACTCCTTTACCAGCTTTCTGAAGTTTCTAAAAAGCATGACAACCTTGAATATAGAAGCGTTACTATTTAATTATAAAACAACCTTTTCAAATATTAATATTGTGTGCCTTATAATACAAAGTTACCAAACAACTCCCGATATATTTGAATATCATCGCCTAAACTTCAATATCGCCCCTACTTAAGTTGGAACTCTTTTTAATATGTATGACTATTCTTGCCTAAGCTGCTCCCAATATAATATGGTATTGATTCCCTTCTAATAGAAATGAAGGTGTTGTGGTTGGAATAGGAGTCTGATTCCCTTTAAATAATATTTAACTCCCCAAGCTGGTGCATGTACCATTTTTTTCTTATCTGCAACTTTATGACAGTGCTGGAATTGACTATAGCTGGAGCAAATATAAATATAGATTCTGGAAATTATATAATAATATTTACCACCTCAAACCTCAACCCTTGAACCACAACAAAACAAATACCTGAAACTCTTAAATCTTGTCTTCGAAGAAGACATCACAAAATTTCCACAAATGACCTCTGCAACAATTTATTTCTTGAAGCTCCAAACTGATCAATTAAGCCCAAATATGAATCTGGAATGAATCCACCCAATTGGCTGAGTGGGTTTGTGTCCAAACAACTGTCTTACCCAAGGGTTTTTGTCCTAGGACACCGTGAACCTGCAAACACAAGCTCTCCAAGATTCTCTGATAAAAAATGTCAAAACACGGATGATCAAAAGACTTGTTCTCCTCTCCTTTTAAAGGCTCAATTGAGTCTTCTAGAAGAATCCAACGTAACCTCCTCAAAGCTTCTAGAAGAACACTTTATTTAATAAAGTGACTTTATAACATTTTTTATTTTTTATTTCACTTTAATTAAACTAATTAAAAATAAAGTTATCCTTGTGATTTAATTTATCTGGACAAATTTATAAATAATTAGTTTAATTTTATTCCCTTATAATGCCTGATCATAGCCTATGGGAATCAAATAGGCTAGATGTCTTTGTTGGTTGAATACTAAAAAAAAAGGGGACATTACAATATTCTCTATAGTGTCGGTAGAGTAGGGATCTGCATAATCTTGGTGCCATTGGTATGATTGTAGTTGGCTGTCAAATCACGTCAAGGGTATGAAATTAAAAGTTTTTTATTAGTAATGTTTTTTAAACCCGCCAATTATTGTATATTTGGCAGCCGCTGATCTCTAGGCTATATAGCCCATGGTCACCGCTACCCGTAGGGGATTATCTCCCAAGCGGTGCGGCCACCACTGTCATGAGCAACACCTCGAGTAACTGCCACCCACCTGCCACTCTGCCAGTGGCGGGTTTTTAATTTTGCCCCAATGTAGCAGGCGATTGTATTGATGACTAGGAGCCAGCCCCCAAGGCCCTTAATTTGACCCCCTAGGCCCTAAAATAGGGCTTTTTTTTCAAATTACTATAACTTTTGATCCAAGAGGCGAAATTTTGCAAATAAAATATTGTTGGAAAGCTAGCTCTATGAATTTTCCAGTGATGCAGGTTATTTTTCAGAATTTTGTTGTTTGATGCTTGTTTTTCCAGCTTGAAGTCAGATCTTGTTTTTCAGCCTCCAAGCTCATAAATTTTTGCTTCAAACTCTGTTTTTATTAGGAATCACTACCTTAATAAACCCCTCTTTCCTATGTCTTATGTGATGGTGCTGATAATGTAGTCTATATTTAAATGTTCTTGCTAACACACATTTACTATTATTTTTATATTAGTTTCTTTTAAATTGTCAATATAAAATTGTAATATAGTTATATATTACAATGATTAATGTTATTTAAATTGTCAATTTTATATTTATAATTATATTGTTCTTTGTAATAACTATAATTATAATAATATTTAAATTGCAATGATATATATATATATATATTGATGCTTATTTAGTTATTTGTATTTTAATTCTTCATATATTTTATTTCTTCATATTCTAGTGTTATAATTTTGGGGGCATGACATTCTCCATGTGCTTCTTCTATCACAAATGAAATAGGAACTTGGGTTCATGAGGGTTATGAGACAAACACTAATATGGAGTTAATACATAAGGAGCAAACTAAAAATGATAATGGATTCACATCTGCTATAGATGATAACTTCTTTCATTTCCACAATGCAGGAGGTTTTTGGTTTGACTACCAAAATGAGCCTATGAAGAATGCATGTGAAATTCCTTTTGACCCTGAGGTTGCTCTTACTCCATCTCAAGGATCATGCATTGAGGATGACATAGAAGGGATTGAAACTATTGATCATAAATCAGATTATGCGTAGTCACTTAGGGATAAGGATTTTGGTCATAGTTCTCCCTCACCTTTTGAGGAATACATGGTCTCCTCTAATCAATCAATTGTTGTTGATGAGAAAAGTACTCCTAACGAAAGTGAATCGAAAGAGATGTTATAAAAAAGTTCAACTCACTTGGAGGCAAATAAACAAAGAATTTCAACATTGAAAGTTGGAAAAAGACAGTTATGGGTCACAAAAGAGATAATGGAAGGAAAAGAGTCAACAAAAACACAAAATTCAGAGGAGGAAAGAGACAAGCAGATGAGGAAAATATTTTATGAAGCAATGGCAAGCAAAAAACCAAGGGAACTAATGGATAGTGCTGAAGATGTAGAGAGGACTCTATGACTGTGTGAATGGTGGAATGAGAAAGCTAAGCATGCCAAGATGGTAGCTGCTTAAGCAAGAGAGAACTTGCAAAAAATTAAGCAAAGGCATGAACACTTAAATGGACACAAGATGAGTTTTCATACTAAGTATTGTAACTCAGATATTGCATCAGATTTCCACACACCCGTCCAGCTAGTCAAAATTCCCAACACCTTACGTCAAATACTTTGGAGGTTCATACGCCGAAGGAAGAGAGTGTGAAGAGATTACTAGCTAAAGATCATGAAGCCTTAGATCTATACAAGCAAAGAGAAGCTAAATTGATATATGATCAACAAGCATTATGAGATGTAGAAAATCAGAATGAAGTAACTGAACACTTCAAGGAGCAAGGAGACAAAGGAAGGAATGAGATTAAGAAATTGGACAACATAGATGAGACCTATGACTCAAGTTTAGAATAGATTGATCTAAGTTAGGAACTAAGGATAACTTTCAGATTGTTAAATAATCCCTTGTTTGAGGTCGAAGTGAATGAGACTTATGACAACCCGCTCTTTGAGTTGAATAAAGAAGTTCTTCATGACTGTAGTGACGAGATTGAAGACAATCGTAGAACTTGGCACCCTGATGCATCTCCTATCATTGATGTATGGAAACAAGCTTGGAGCAGCAAGACAAACCCAAGTAATGCTATCACCAATCTGTCTTCAATCAAATTGCAAGAGATTGCAATTCATGACAAGTCAATGAGTTGGATTCATTCTTTAGATCGAAGATCAAATATCGAACATTTAAGCTTGAAAGAAATAAAGGGTGATTCTCCAATGACATCTATGCACATACCTTCTATGAGGTTACCTATAGATTACCACTGCCCTAGTTTCTCTACACTAATACCATTAGTTTGTGATCAAGTGGATTTTAAACCATTGATAGTGTGGAGGCAACTAATAATGAGAAAATCCCCAAGATCAATACAAACCTCCACCTCCCCCACAATGAACCATGCTTTTTACCAACATTCTAGAGCATTTATAATTCCAATAAGTTGGAGTATTGGCAATTTTTCCCTTGACACCTTCAGAGAATGTGTCGATATTGTGATTCTATGGTTGAACAAAGTTCTTTTGCCATTAATTGAGAATGAGACCAACAATGATACCTATTTCAGTTTGAAG
Source organism: Sequoiadendron giganteum (assembly GCA_007115665.2). NCBI lineage: Eukaryota > Viridiplantae > Streptophyta > Pinopsida > Cupressales > Cupressaceae > Sequoiadendron > Sequoiadendron giganteum. The sequence goes on along the minus strand of CM021109.1, from coordinate 22,276,079 downwards.
TTAGGATTCCAAAAGAGATGAAGGCAGTTTGAGTAGGAGAAGCAGATGGTTAAAATCAGATTAGTGTAGTGCCAGTGTGATGGTTCACTTCTAAGTCTGACTTGGAATCCTGGAATCATTTGGGATTCAATAGTTGTTGAAAATAAGATGATCTATGATGAATATAGTACATTTACTCTTATAAAAGGACATTCCACTAAGGAGTTTGTACACCATTGAATTATTCTTCTCCTTGGTAGTTTTCCGGAGATCATCTTTACTAGTGATCAACAAGATTATGTTTTGATTGGATGGTGCTATCAACCTTGGGACCCAGGAATTTCTATTATGGATATATTGAATCACATGGATTGCTTCATGGTGTGATAGAGTCTGATAAACTTTGTGAGTTCAATGTCATTGGCATGAAGCGATGGATATGTGTTGGGATGTTCTACAAGCGCGCTTGGGACCTTGTATTGACATGAAGGTCTAAAATTGTTGGTGGGTAAGCAATTTCCAGGAAGGGGAAACTGTAATAACCCCACATTCAGTTACTCCTTTTCGCTGATCGATTTTCTCTACATATTGATATCGGACTCTTGCTATCACCTGCTTGGGAGATAATATGATGGGCCTCTAAGATTGTGGTGCACAGTATTTAATCTACCGACTTAATGTTTCTTTGCCACCTTATATTGGAAAACAACAACATACCGTGGCATATAATAAATTATTGAGTATGACTAATATCGGGCTATCTCATCGAATGTTCTTGCTGCCATCCCAATATTTTGTGGCCTTGGATGATGCCAAAGGTTTTGTCTCATTCACAGTATTCATTAAGACCATGTTGGCGTAACAATTAGCACCTTTGGAGTGTGAGTTGGTATAGACAGGTATGCACAGTGTGTAATGACTGCTCTTCAAACTAGGAGGGAAAGCTCCCTCTTTTGCTGATATGCGTGAAAAAGTAAAGTATTCTAAATCCTATATTTTTGACTCAGCTAGAAGAGGCACAAGGTTAAGGAAACCAAGAACGTTGCAGCTAAGGATTTTCTCTGGTTTTGCAGATCTTAACTACAACTAAAAACTAAATGCTTCTAATCTATCCTATCTCCTCAAGAAAACAAAGCATGAGGAAAAAAACCAGGAATGTGATTATACAATAAACCTCAGGTGCAGATTCACAACATGAAGGCAAGGTGGCTCAACTATTTGCTTGGCTGGGAAGAAATTTATTAGAAACAAACAAATATACGATAAACTGAGTACAACTTCACAACATGAGGGGCAACGTGGCTCAACTATTTGCTTGGCTGAATAGGTTTATTGTCACACATATCAAACGATAAGCTTTAGGTATAGATTTGCAACGTGAGGGCAAGGTGGCTCGACAATTTGCTCGTTTGAATAGGCTTATTAGAAACAAAACATGAAATAACAACTAGGATAGTAAATTGCATAGACAAGACACACATACAATAAACAATCAAACTAGCAATTATATTTAACTAAGATGAACAAACACCATAATAATAACATTCAAGCAAGGTGGGCTCATCTATTTATTATAACAGTAAAAGATCGTGAACAAATACAAGAACAACAATATTACAGGCAAGGTGGGCTCAGCATATATTACTATCTCATGCAAAAGTTCTAATTACAAGGGTGAACCAATCTTGAGAATAGGCATGTTGCCAACAACGCAACAATTATCTATCACAAGAAAAAGTTAATTACAAATGAGCAAAGAGCTCTTATTTATAGACATCAAAGGTGTAGGGAACCCTAAAATCACCTTGACTCAACTACAGTCTCGCAACAAGCGAGATTTTATTCCTAAGTCTAAATAAATAAAACTATACAGTTAATTGGAAAGCTACCATCAGTTAACTGATACAAACAAGACTAAATGGACATGTGCAACATGCACGTCCTTATTGAAAGGAAAGATAACTAATAACTACCATCAGTCAACTGGTTCTAACTGAAAGTCCATCCTCCTGCGAAGATATCTCCAAGAATGAGATAGGCGTGCATGATATCAACAATGAAAACTCAAGAAATGACGTTGAGTTAACTGTTGCTTTTGACTTATCCTCGTAAATAACTGCAGGATCCAACTGGCTGTTTTCTACAAGCCTTCTCTATTTATCACCTTGTTCAGGAATTTGTCGATCGTATCATCATCTGGCACTCTGACGCTATCCACGATGATGAACTGCCTGTTCAACTCTGTCGTGTCCCCGGAATAGCAATACCATAAAGAACAAGTGTTAAAATACAAATAAATTAATAAATAAAATAAATAGCAATATTAAGATTAAATATAAAATAAATGTGTACCATATCAATATAAAAATATATAAATAACAAATATAATAATAATACATAGGCAAATTATTGTTATTACATTCTAGTAGTAAATAACTTAATATCAAAAGACAATAATAATAAAAAAATATTATAATCATAACACATCAAAGATTGTAATACATTAGAATAAAATAATAATAAGGTATTAGTAAATTGGTATTATTATTATACTTTAATGTTAAAATATGTTCAATAAAACATCCAAATAAAATAATAAAATCATAAAATAATCTGAAATATCATAATTATTAGTAATAACATATTATTTTCAAAACTAGATATTATTGTGATAATAAGCCTTTAAAGGCAGCAATTAAATCTAACAAAGGGATATATTTTATGAAAGGTCACCTCTTTCACCAAACAATACATTCCCCCCATGAGTCACCTACCTTGAATGGTATAAATAGAAGGAAGGAAAATAAGGAAGAAAAAAAAGAAAGATGGAGAAGTATGAGCTGCAATTTAGAACAGCAGCAACAATGATTGTTATGCATTGGAATATAGAGCCATTTAATATATATATATTATTTAATAGGCATACAAGTATATATGCATAGATATAGATAAATTTTATAATGAATAATATGCAATGAATAAGGAAAGAATAATTATATAAACACACACACACACACACACACACACACATATATATGTGTGTGTGTGTGTGTGTGTGTGTGTTTATATATATATGAATACTAATGGGTATAAGTAAAAGAATAATTATATATATGTATATGTATATGACGTATATATATATACATACACGATTATGCAATAATGATATTCAAATAATTATGACTCTTTAATATAAACATAAGTAGATTATGCATATTTATGAATTGTTCTCATCCTATGATCAATCCAGTATAAGGTTTGTTGGCGTTTCAATTAGCACCTCTGGAGTGCTTATTGGAAACGGACAGCTATTGCAAGTGTGTTAGTACATGCTCTTCGGATTATAGAGAGGAAGATCTCTCTTTGCTGATTTTATACTGTAAAAAAGGGGTGTACTAAGATTTCCTATCTTTTTTACTCAGCGGTAGGACACAAGGGTGCATAAACCAATGCGCCGTAGCTAAGCTTTTTCTCTGGTTTCCGCAGATCTTAACTACGACTAACTAAGCTTCTAAACTATCCTACCTCCTCAAGAAAAACAGAGCATGAGGGCATAGGAGCGAAATGGTATGGTTGGATCACTTGAATCCTCCGTCTCAATGGAATATGGCCGAGGCTCTGAACCTTCGGATATATACCAAGATAGGGCTCGATACAAGCAAACACTCGTTACGGTAAACTGGATCTGAGACTTGCCAAGGAGGAGGAACCCCTATCCGAGGTATAGGCTTGGAAGCAGCTCACTGGAAACAACAAGGAACGATGGCCTTTCTAACAGGATTCCCGAGGAGGTGACGACACCTGTCCAAAGTCTAGGCTGCAAGAAAGATCATTAAACAACATCAAACGATAATGATTGATGACAAAATATCCAAGGAGGCGACGACACCTGTCCAAGGAGGAGATTGAAACAATGCACTATTTAAAAACAAGACTTTGAATAACTCAAATAATTAGATCAATCAAGCTTGCACCATCTGATTTATTCTTTAAGATTCTTCAAAGAATTACAAAGGTCGGGACAGCAAAGGCACGAAATCATGCACAATTGCGATCAACCAACGAACTCTCATCCAAGAGTGAACAGATATAAACAAGCGAACTCTGGCAACAGTGGCGCAGCAATTTTGCTAGCAAATAAAGGTTAAACAAATAAAGAACCTAAGGCTCTTATTTATAGGAACTCAAAGGAGTAGGCAACCCTAAAATCTCCTTGAGTTAACAAACAGTTCTTGCCAATCAGCAAGATATTATTCTATGTCTAAATGTAGGTGAGCAAACAGTTAACTGGAAATCTACTTCAGTTAACTGAAACTAAACAAAAGTCAAACTGGAAGTCTACCTCAGTTGACTGACACCTAACTAAAAGTGAACTTATGTTACAAATGTGTCTCCAAATAGACATCCACCTTTTGAGGAAATCTGAGATCCACAAATCGTGGGAGTCAAATAGACATCCTAGATTAGTGGGATCTGACATGCATGATCTGTGGAGATCTGGAGTCAACTTGGAAAGGGGCATCAAGTTGACTTCAGTCATCATTAATGCTATTTGGAGGGTAGGACGTCCTCCCTTGGTGCTTTACACCTCTTCACCACTGGTCAACAAAGTCTCTATCCAGTCATTGACCTCTTCGGCCTCCGGGCAATTAATGCTCTTCAAGATGACTATGTGGCGTCTAAGCATTTCTTCACCCGTCGTAAGCTGCTGATGATAGGTTATGCATTGGGCAGCTGCTTCATCTAACTGGACAGACATGGCTGCAATTTTGGCTAATTTGCAGCCATTGGGATCTTCAAGGAATGAAGATCGGATGACATCCTGGAATCGTGTCTGCACGGTTTCAAGTTCCACATATTCTCCTCCTTCCCGCTGATATTCTAACTCCGGGAAGGATATTACCAACGTTCTTGCGAAGTTGATAATATTGGCGACGAAGCGTCTATAGTCAATCAGCTCCACAGAGTTGGCATCATAGGCTCTCACCTTGTATGCCACCTGTTCTTTCCACTCAAAGAGATGGTGTTTATTTTCTGTGGTCGTAACTGATTCATATGCTTGTTGCAAATCAGCAACTGTCGCCTCCTCTCTCGGCCTCTCTTGAGCTGCCTTTATATCTGACTTCTGGATTTCTGATCGAAGTCCATGTGCTCTGTCTCTCAGCTGATATGCTTCTGTCAACACACACCGCCCTTTGACAACAAACTCATCCACTTGACGTCTCAAGTGTTTACCGTATGTAATCAATTGATGATGGTTCCTTTCAGCTGGGAGATCCAACAGTCCTTGAGGCAAAGCCGAGGAGTTTGGAGTGTCATGTATCAAACTAGAAATGTACAACTTTAGCTGACGGATTTCAGCCTTCAAGGCTGCTTTGTCTTGTCCATCTTTTGTCATCCTTTCTTTGACACTCGCCGAGGCAATTCCAAGAAGGTCTGCCTCCACCTGTCGAGTGGTCTTTCCAAGGTTCACCTTTGAAAGCGTGAAATCCTCAACCCTCACATTATGTATATCTTTGTCTTCAGGTGGGGCAGCAGTCTCTATGATGACCTCGTTCTCTGCATTCTTTTCTACATGTGTCTGCTTCTTCAACTTCTTTACCGGCATGTCTTGTGGGACATGATGGAATTCAGAGAAGTCAAGCTGATATGAAGGCCTCTCCCTCTTTCTCCCAAGCGAGCTTTCCAGCCAGATAGAATCTCGGCTAGCATCGCTGGGAGGAGGAACATAGGTCCCCTGAATGCTAGAAGAACGAGACTGTGCCGTGGCAATGTCTCGTGGTGGCGAGTCCAAATCAATAGGACTTTGTGACCTCTGTGATGGTGGTGAAGCTGGTGGCTCTGTTTCTATCACTGGCACCGCTTCTGCTACAACTTCTTCTACAATGGTTTCCGCCTCTACAGCGATTATTTCAATCACTGGTTCTTGTGTAGTTGCAGCGGTCTCAACTGTCTCAGGCAAATTGGTGGCTGTCTCCACCTGTACCTCTTGCCGGCTTGTGCTGGCAATTCCTTTTCTCCCCCATGTGCTTCCTGACATCCGCATTCCTTCTGGAGGAAAGCTCATCTTCTTCTGTCTGGGTTTCCTCCTAGACGTGGAAGGTAGTGTAGACTGAACCGCTGGCGGCTCTGATCGGGGAAGTACTACCTTCCTTGTCCTTTTACTGTCCAGGTAGAGTTGACTGTGTCGAACTACTCTACCCGTTCTTTCCTCAATAGACGTACTCTCTTTCGCGTACCAGTCTACCTTGCCGAGTGGTTGTGAATCTACTAGACCCATGAAGAAGGAAGAAAGAATAACTTCTCCTTCGTCTTCAGATAAGCCCTCGATGTCTTCTGACATGAATTCTGCAATCTGTGAGAGCTTGAATCTGCTATGGTTCCTTCTTCTCACTTCGAACTCATCTTCGCAGTTGACCCAAAAATCTTCCATGAAAGGTTCATGTGATGATCTTTGCTCAAGGTGAGCTGCGAAGATGCCTCTGGGGTCATAGGATGGCCTCCTGTCGATGAGGTACTTGAGATTAAATCTCACTATTTCTTGGCTTATCAACCTTGCATCAGCTGCTGTTCTGCATCTGTAGAGTCCCATCTGAAGAGGAAAGTTCACTGCAGCCTTTTTCTTTACGCGAAGGTAAGAGTGAACATCGGCCAATTGCCTCAGGAATTCCATGAACACTACCCTATCTGAGGGGTAACGTGGCATCATGGCGGGGTGGCCATTATAGCCATACACGCGTATGTAGGTGAAAGTGGGGAATTGTATGAACCAATCCGCCCAGTCCACCATTGCTGCCTTAGCTGCTGGTGAAATACGCACGTGCATCTCATGGTCTAGCTCGTGCACGGTGTGCATAGTAAAAAGGTCATTTATTCTTTTGAAATGTCTTTCCGCTAGAGTGAACTCCAAGCGAGGAAAGTATTCTTGTACCTTTTGCACACCCAGGGTTCCCACAGTGTTTAATGTTCTGAAATCGCCTTGGAAGGCTATCAGGTAGACCAGGTATGAACACATGTGGAAACGGTGCTCTTCTAGAAATCCGGTGAATTGTTGGTGGAGTGTGTCACTGATCAGGGAGGCCCAGTCGTAACGTTCTTTTCTGCTGATTATCTTGCCAATAATGTAGAACATCCACGGCTGGAAGGATTTTCCCTCCTCTTGTCCAGTGACTCTGCTGAGTAGGGTGATTAGCACTCCGTACTCGTCTTTGAATTCTCCTCTACCAACTACTCTGGGCAAACTGTTCCTCTTTGTTTTCAGCCAATGTTCAGCCATTATAAGCGAACACTTGTCTTTTGAAGCCTCGAATGCCTTTTCGCATTCTGTCACTGATATGACCTTCTTGGTAGGGCATGGTGGGATTGCAAAACAAGTCTCTATGTCTACTGGCTTCAAGCTGCAAATCACCCTCCCGTCAACTGACAGGATCTCTCTTGTAGTCGGGTTGTAATGCTTAGTGCAAGCAATTACAAGCTCGATGCTTTGTAAGGTGATTGGAATAGATGCTGCTTGAAACAAACCGGATTCTTCGATGTTCTGCAATGTGATTTGATTCATGCCTTCCAAGTCTTCAGAACTGACCTCTGGATTTTTCTGCCATAAGTCTGTATCAGTCGTTTTCAGGTAATCATGGTATAAGACTGTTTTGGTCTTGTATTGTACCTGAGAGTACTGCATTCTGAAAACCTTGAATATTGACTGGGCACTTGACCCTGTTCTGACACTTTTCTGGAAATGCTAAAAATAGCCTCGCCGGGGGTAGTTTTTACGAAAAAATCTGAGACATGGGTTTTGTTAAGAATGATTTTCTAAACAGACCCAGATCGTCAGAAATTCGAAAAAACGAGTTTTTCTTTGACATGCAAGAGCCCTTCGGTGGCAGAGGCAGCAAGGGCACCAGAAAGTGATTTTTCTCGAAAAAATCTAACACATGGGTTTTGTTCGTGCTTCAGAGCCAAACAAACCCAGTTTGTCCGTTTTTCAATATTATGACTTTTTCCGGAAACCCTAAAAAATAGGGGCAGCAGGGCTACTTTTTCTGAAAAAATCTACCATGTGGGTTTTGTTGAAAAAGCTGTGCTGATCATACCCAGTTGGTCAGATCTGTGAAAATCTGTCGTTTCCTGTGACATGCAAAAGAAATATAGACAGAAGTAGAGGAAATAGACAGAAGATGGATTGGAAGTTATAAACTGCCACTTGTAATAATCTGTCTCTGGAAACAATCTTGGGAGAAGAATGCTTTTACTGCCAATTATCTTCAAAAATATTGAAGATCCGTTCAAAACCCCTGCCAGATCTTGAAAACTTGTTCTTGGGAGCTACTTGATGTTTTATCCTTCAACCTGCAAAAAAGAATAATGAGGAAAAGGGACGCCTAGCATGAATATAAAGCAATTAGGGTTAAGATCCACAAAGTATGGAAGATAACTCATCATTCAGTCCTGATTTGGAGTTCCAAAAGATGATTTCCACTGATTGTGGAGTGTTTTTCTCTTTTTTGGCTCCAAATTTGCTAACTCAAGTCAACATTTCTGTTTGACTTTCCTTTAGGCGTCCAACCTTGAATTTGATCTTTTTTTGCCTATTTTGCAAGCTGAAGTGCTCCTGTTTGATCTTCGATTCAGGTTGCTCAGTTGATCTCGAGCAGTATCTGACAGTTCTGTTGTTGAGGCAGGATCAATGTGATTAGATATGCCCGGGAGAGGTTAGCTCAGAAAACTGAGTTTAGGTCTCCAGAAAGAAGGGCGCCTTTTCTTGAAAGGGGCGCTTTTGACAATGCCTTAGTCAATTTTCACTGACTCGTTCTTCGTTTTGACCTTTTCAGACCCTCTTTGCTTTGATCTGACGTTCCCGATGTTTGATGAATCAGATGATTCTGCTTGATGATGTGTCGGGTAGCTGGTTCAGTCTTGTTCACGATGCCTGACTTTGCAGTGGCAGCTGGCAAGTTTTGGGCCTCCAAACTAAAGGGCGCCCCTGGCCAGCAGGGGCGCTTTTAGCTTTTGCCTAGTTTTATCTTGGTTGTGGACTGCCAGCCTTTGACCTTCTTCATCAGTCGATTGATTTGTCGGAAGTTCTTGCTGATAGTCTCGCTGACGAGATAGGTCATAGCTGAGAAGGTCGTCTTGGGAGGTAGTGAAGATTCCGGCTGAATCTGGACACCTTTAGGAAAGGGCGCCTTTCCTTGAGAGGGGCGCTTTTAGCCATGCCTTAGCCATTTTCTGGCTTATCTTTCCAGTTTTTCAAATTTGGCTTTTTCTGCTTGATCTCGTCTCGTGATCGTCTGGTGTGTCTTGTGGACTTGCTGTTAGATTGATCACGTGGCCGGGAGGAAGCTGGAAAGATATCATGTATAAAGCTACAGCTCTTGGATTCATCTGATGTCTGCAACTGAGGGGCGCCCCTGGCCAGCAGGGCGCTTTTACCTTGAAGCTTTCAGATTTGGCACTTCTGTCGTCAATGGATCCTCCATACTTCGCTGACGGTTGGTCAATGATTGCTGAATCAGATAATCTTGCTGATTGTTTCGTTGTCGAGCTAGTATGAAAGTGAAGAGGACGACTGTTTTGACACTGCCAGATGTTTTGATTTGCCCTCTGAGGTTCAAGGGCGCCTTTCTTCAAGAGGGGCGCTTTTAACCACTGTAGACTATGTTTTGCCTTGGTAGACAAAACGTGCACCTTCCAGACTTAGCCAAATTTTGGCCTTTTCCGTTTTGAGAATCTCCTTCGTTGAACGTCATCATTTTTATCTTTTTCCGCCATGGTTTCTTCGTTGAAGCTTTTGAGGTTTAGCTTTCAGCACCTGGTACTGGCCAATCTGCCATTAATGGCTGCGGAGCTCCTAACTTTGTTCCTGAAAAATAGAAATAGACCCACCAGAGTAAAACATATTTTTTGATAATTCTGACTTGATCAGTGTGATCGTGAAGGCAATTAAGCCTATCAGAATTATTTTCAATCATTTCCGGGAAGGTCCTATTTTTTAGGGTTTCCATAAAAATAGGGGTGTAAAACCCTAATTTTCGTTTTTTCAAAATTTTAACCATAGGTTCCTTGACAGAAACCCACAAGGATTTCATATTTGGTTTGACCTAAAACATACTTTAGATGGCATTTTTACGTTGTTTAGCTCAATTTAAGCAGAATGCCAAAAATTTCATTTTGGGTATAACAAGGTTGAAGGAAGACGATTAAGGAATAAGGCGTCATGGGAAGACATAGCTGATCAGGTGAGACTACTCACTTAGCTTTAATATTTAGTTGTCTTCAATCTGACATAACAATGTTGCATGAACCTTGTATGCCCAACCGTTCTATGTATTATTAAAAATAATTGATATGTTTTATTCATTGGAATGCGCATAGTCCCCTCTGATGTGTTGGAACCATGCCTTCTTGATATCGAATTTGGAAATAGACTCATTATACTGGAAATTGGCATTGAACTTAGGCGGACTGTGTAGTCTTTGACTAATCAGAGGCCAAATGGTTTATCTTCTATAGATATGGCTTTAATGATGATTAACCTACATTTATATTTGATTTTTGCAAATATTGGACTTGCAGGATGTATTGAATTGCAAAAGAACATAATGAACATGTAGACATGAATATTTCTCAGTTTAGTTATGTATTCTAATATACCTTCATATTAGGATTCAAGGAATTGTTTGATCATATTAAATACTCTTATTAAAATGTGTAAATACAAATGAAGTACTAATGATTGTATATCGATTGTCTGAATTGTGTTTGTAATCCCTCTAGGAGAGCCGAGTCATAACTTAAGTGGTTTGTCTAAAAACCTCACCCAGATTCCGCCCCACAGGCCCAAGGCAAGGGTTGGGTAGTTTGCCCCATAAGCCCATGGGTTGGGCAGTTTGCCCCACAGGCCCATAACAAGGGTTGGGCAGTCTGCCCCATAGGCCCATTGCAAGGGTTGGGTCATGGAGGGGTGAGGGTTCCACCTAGGCATTCTGCCCCACAGGCCCGAGATACGGGTTGGGCATTGGAAGGTGGTAGACTGTAGGCCCTTAGGGATTCTCCTCTCCTGATGGGCTGAGTGACTCTTCTGTTTTCAATCTGCAAGTATGATTATGTCTGCATAATTGCATTATGATTGTCTTATTTTTGATAACTAGATATTAATGCTAATAGATATGTTGTCAATATGGATGAATACAGGATCCCAATCTAGAGTTATGGAATTAGGAGAATACTCATTTGGAAGGAAAAAACCCTAATCCCAATCAACAACGAATTCTAGGGCAAACAAGCGAGTCCTAGGACAAGGTTGGGTAAGGGACATTACAAACTCCTTCTCTACATCTTTGATCGCCCTCTGACTGTCTCTGACTTCTGCAGTCGCCTTGTTGAAATTGGTAGTCATCACTGAGAAGTGATCCAACTTGGACGCCTCAGGATCTCCACCTAGGTTATCACGAATCAGTTTCTCGAACTCAACCTGAACTGCCTCTAACTCAACGCATGTACCATCCTCACGAAGATAGTGGCATGGGATCTGAATAATAAACTCTGGCGGCTCCGCAACTGGAGTGATGGCCTTTGTTTCTTCTGTAGCTTTATGCTTTTGACGCTTTTCTTGATTCTTCTCAACGGAAGAGGCATGGCAAAACCACAAAGTTCAATTGCGAACACTCTGGTTGTGGGAAATGCACACGAACTCACCGCACATGCATGATTCTAACGGTATCAACCCTCTAAACTGGCCTTGGAAGGCAATCAGCTATACGAGGTATGAAACCATGTGGAATTTGAGTGACTATGCCTATCAATTTATCAACCCTCTAGATGCATTTGATGCAAATCGATGTCAACTTTTCTAATGAAATCATGAATTAAGACCAATTGGGTTTTGAGTTCAGTTTGAGTGAACTGCAATCTAAAAAATTTGCCTGTTGACTGTGAACACGGCTATGTTATGACAATTTTTCCGGAAAGCAAAAAATAACTTATGATGAGGCTAAAAATAGCCTATTGAGGGCCAATTTTCACGAAAAATTTCGAAACATGGGTTTTGTAGAGAAAATAATTCCATGCAAACCCACAACATCAAAAATTCGAAAAAAATGCCTTTTGCCTTGGCATGCAAGAGTTTTTCATAAAGAAGCAGCAGGGGTGTAGGGGCACCAAGGGCAGTTTTTCTCAAGAAAAACTGGCATATGGGTTTTGTTGCCATTGATGAGCTAAGAAGACCTAGAATCTTCGTTTTTTTTAAATTTGAGTTTCAGGCCTGCATGCAAAGGTTTTTCAGTGGAGAACTGCAAGGGCTATAGGGGCTTTGGGGGCAATTTTTTTTGAGAAAATTTGGAACATGGGTTTTGTTGGCAATGGAATTCCAAGCCGACCCAAATGATTAGATTTTGAAAAAAAATAGTTTTAGGCCCACATGCAAAGATATTTTCGAAAAAAAACACAGTCCTCCAGAATGGAGGCAGCGGGGCAATTTTCTCGAAAAAATCTAAAACATGGGTATTGTTGCTGCTGCTGAAATAGATGAACCCAGATGATCTGTTTCTGAAAATTTCATCGTTTACTTTGACACATGAAGAATACCTAAGACGAGAATAGAAGAAATTAAGAAAAAAAATAGAAGTTTTTTGTTTTCTACTTCTATAGAAATCGTCTATGCTTGAATTAGATTCGATGTAACCTGCATGCAAACGGAAAATGAAGTTTGAAATATCCTCCCTCTGAACATTCTGGATTTGACGCTACAAAGAACACTGAATTTTGACACCTGCAACACCTTTAGATCATTATTTGCTCAAGAAAGGTGTGTTTCATCTTACTCACAATGAAGAATAATGGAAGCCATAGCCTTAATAAATAAGAATTTATCATCAAAGGCGTCATAAATGCATGCAAAGTCTTGGAAATGGTGCTTGTGCTCTGATTGGACCTTCAAAAAACACGCCTAGCTTGTAATTGGGCTTCAAAACAGTTAACTGAATGAAAAATATGCCCTAATTAGGGTGCCACCTCAAATACTTCAGTTAACAGGCGCATGCAAAAAGAGACTCGCCTAGTTACAAGCTTAAAAGAAGTCGACTTGAAAAGAGTTGAACTGAAGATCTATTTTCAGTTAATTGTCTCCACCTTTAAAGGGCGCCACTTCTCTTGAGTTCAAAAAGTCAACCTTTGACTTTAAGCGCCTCTTTCCAGACTTAGCCAATTTCTCAAAAATTTGGATTTGAAAACCCCACCGGAGCTCACGTTCGATCACTGATTCTGATTGACTGACATGTCGGATTGACTGGCTAATAGTTTCATTGAAGAGCAGGATCAAATCTAACAAGAGTCTCCTTGAGGCTGCAAACCCTAATTCAACCATTTGAGGCCTCAAAATGCAGGGTGCACCTAACCTTCAGGGGCACTTTTGACTTCAGACTAGGAATAATTTTCAATGCATTTTCATCATTTTCAAAGTGATTTTGACCTAACTCCACTTCATGTTTCTCAATGCCCGAAAAAACTTCAAAACTAGCTGACAAACTCACTGCGGAGCTGGATGGATTCTAAACAAGAGTTCTTGGAGAGCACTTCTCATAAAAACATCATCTGACAGCTTAAAAAAATGGGTGCCCCTGGCCTCTAGGGGCGCTTTTCTTCCCAGACTTGGCCATTTTTCAAACTGGCTAAAAACCACTTAAACTCCCGCTACAAGCTGTTGACAAGTCCTCTGACCCGGTTGAGGTATGCAACGGAAAGATGGAACCAACACGGACAGGATGAGTATCTGAGATGATAAAAAAGACTGAGTTTAAGGCTCCAAAACCTTGGGCGCCCCTGGCCACCAGGGGCGCTTTTTCTATTTTTGGACATTTTTGAACATGACTAAAACCCTATGTTTGACTCCTGATACCGACAATTCAACAACTTTGATTCACTCGTTGACGGATGCATTGCAAAGTCAAATCAAGTCTGAGACAAACATCCTAGGTGTCATTTGATCAGAAAACTTCATCTGGTGCTTCAAAAAGATGGGCGCCCCTAGCTAAGAGGCACTTTTCACTCCAGTGTTAGTCATTTTTTCATCTCTCTCATTTTGCGTTCAATCTCTATTTTTTAGGTACTAGACATATCCATTGGATTGGCTCATTGCAAAGCTAACAAGATTCCGGAGAAGTCCTCTTGGAAGTGACAAGTCTCAAAAAGTTGATTTAGGCCTCCAAAATCAAGGGCGCCCCTGGCTCACAAGTGCGCTTTTGCTCCAGAGTTAGAAAAAAATTTCAACATTTTCACCTCGACAAAAATCCCCTCCGAGACGAAGCATCATTTCGAACATATCTTGCCATAGAAACTTCACCAAAGTGTTTCAAGCTTAGATTTCGACACCTGGCGCCTGGCCATCTGCCATTGACGACTTCAGAGATCCCAACTTTTCACTTGAAAAAGCAAAAACTACCCACCAAGCTTAGACTGAGTTTTAACTGAATTTGACTTCACCATTGTGATCGTGAAGCAAAATAAGCCAATCAAAACATTTTTCAGTCAATTTCGACAAGTTTCAATTTTTAGGGTTTTTGACCTAAAAACAAGGGTCCAGAAACCCTAATTTTCAATTTTTTTAAATTTTCCCAGTATCTTCCTGACATCACACTGACTCAAAGTCCATACTTGATTTGCCCAAAAACTATGTTTTGACATCATTTTAACAAGGTTTAGACCATTTTAAGCAAAATGCCTTAATGAAGCAAAAAATTTGGTTTGGGTACAACAGACCACCACCTTTATTCTACTACATTAGATCAAAAGCTATATAATCAACGAAATATTGCGATTGCATCATTTGTGTTCAAACATATTCATGTGGTCGATTGCCCACTCCACATATTGGATTGATTGGAAGATAGATCACATGACTCTATTATTTGAGTTAGTCGTTGCATAAGATAGTCATGGTTTCCTTCTAATGAAATCACATTCTTTCTAAGCCTGTAATGTCCTCTTCTCAGCATTGATCAGTGTAGTTGGCCGTTAGCCTATCCCGGAGGCTTGTAGGTTAGTCGGAAGCAAAAATTAAGGTTTCCTATTTTCTAAGAGGATGTTTTGGTAGTTTTGGGGCTTTGCATGTTGGAATTTGGCAGTTTGGATTCTGGATTCTTTCTGTTTTTTCAAAGAGCTTTGTAGTGGTATGACATGCAACTAAAATGGATGACTTTTCCAGACTTACTATTTTTAGTAAGTTATGATGGATGCTCAGAATATGGTTAAAATGCATTTAGAGTCACTTACTATTTTTAGCAGTATGCTATTTATAGTAAGTGCTATTTTTGGCAAGGTTTCAGTAGTTCAGTTCGGTGCTATATCTGGCAAGTCAGTTTGAGCAGTTGGTCTCCCGCACTCTTGGAGCTCATTTTGGTAAATTTGATATTTTGGTTGAATTTATAGTTTAAGTGAAATATTTTGCGAAGGCATGGAGGACGCCTAGCTTGGAGAGTTAAGCTAATTTTATAAAAAGTATTTCACTTAATCTTTTGGACACCATACTTAAGAAAATATTTGCAATTTTTATAAAGTTGTCTCTCCTCATGTTTGGACGCCAAGTCAAGGAAGCAAATGAAATTTGAATGAAACTCAAATGTAGATTGAAGATGAATTTGAATGTCATGTTTGGGCACCCTAATTGGAGGGAATTGAATTTGAATTTGAGGAGAAAGGTTATAAGTAAGAGTGTTAGGCTTTATTCTTGGTATCCATTAAAAATTATAACGAAGTGCTGCCGATATGGTTACAGACTCGTTTCGAGGAAAGCATACCTCCTAGCAAACTTAGTTTCATGCTTGCAAGATAGCATCTAGCTAAGCTTTGGACTATTCTTTACACTGAAGAGCAAATTGAGTTTATTGAGATGAAGATGTTTGAAGCTTTCTGATGTTTTTTGGTGTGTTTCTCATTTTTCTTGTGTGCTGGTTTGGTGCTTGTTGTGTGCTAGTTTGGTGCTTGTAGAAGCACGTTTTTGCTTGAAGCTCACTGGGTGATTTTTTGTTGGTTCTGGGTATTGGCCCATTGATTGAGTCTTCCTTGGGCGCCTCATATTGCAAAGTTTCAGATTTTTTAGTGATGACTTGATTTTTATCTTGCTGGTCGCCCCTCCTTGAAGGTCATACCTCTCCTACAGTGCCTTGGGATGCATGGATAAAAATATCTGAAGTTGTTTGTTGTTGTTTCTTGATCTTGACATGGGTGCCTACCTCCTATGCTTCATTTGCACTCAGTTTCATGTCAATCAAAGGTGTATTGGTTGAGTTGTGAGCATTTTACTGACTTTGGAGCTTGCTGGTTTGAGTTTTCTGTACGTTGTTTTTCCATATCAGATTGTTAGAAGTTCATTTTTGACTTGTTTACTTTAGTGGAATAGCTGGTTGATGTTTGGAGATCATCTACTTTCATATTGGAGCTTATCGGATACCTAACTCTCATTGTAATTTGCAGATTATATCATATTGTAAGGCTGTTATTAGTAGTATTGATTCAATTACTCTCAGACACATGGTTGAAAAAGTTTGGGACAAACAGGGTGGTGAGGTTTTCTGTTGTTTTGTTGACTTCAAAAAGACTTTTGAGACGGTACCTAGAAACAAACTTTAGGACAGAATGGAACAGCTTGGAATTCCGGAAAAATATAGGGCTGCTGTCCACAGACTGTATGATCAAGTGTGGGCCAAAATCAGAACAAAGGCAGGTTTTTTTGAGTGCTTCGGGAGCGACATTGGTGTCAAGTAGGGCTGTCCTCTGTCCCCCACTTTGTTTGGGCTGTACATAGAGAAATTAGAAGAGTGGTTGGACAAACAAGGTGGTGATGGTGTTCTTTTGGCCACGTTTGTGATCAAGTTGCTGCTGTATGCGGATGACCTTACTTTAATGGCAAATTCGGAAAATAGTCTTCAAGAGCATCTAAATGCTTTGGAGCTCTTCTGTCAAGAGGTAGGAATGCAAGTCAACATCAACAAAACCAAGGTCATGATTTTTACTTTGAAAAGGGCTAGGAAGCAAATAAATTTTGACTTTGAGGGAAACACTTTGCAAGTAGTGAATGAATACAAATATTTGGGTCTTGATTTTTGCAAAAATCTCAATTGGGAGATTTGTAGGACGAAAAGAATTCAAGGGGGTTGGAAAGCTCTTTACCTCATTCAAAACAGATGTAGATCAACTGAGCTATGGGATTGGAAAACAAAGAAGAAATTATTTAGTCTACTTGTTACGCCTATGGTTTTATATGGCTGCGAAGTTTGGGGTGGTAGCACGTCGGCTGTGAAGTGGAAACAAATAGAAAGACTTCAAAAGCACTTAATTACAAGCAATTTCAAAATAAAAAGTACAGTCCCGTATGAAATTGTTTTGGCTGAAGCTGGTGTCTTCCCAATAGAAATGGCAGCGTTGATTCGTTTGTTAGGCTATTTGCAGAGGATAGAGAATATGGGGGAACACCGTTGGCTCAAAATTGTGGTGGAAGAAAAACTATCTAGAAGGAAAAACACGTGGATGAAACAAAATGTCAAGTGGATGGAAAAATGGGGGATCAACATGCAAGAGTGTCCAAACACAAAAGTTGAAATGAAAAAATATGTAAAAGAGAAATTCAAAAATACCATGTGGTCGAAACAGCTTGGCCGAAAAAGAGAACACTATGTTTTTCATTTTTACCCTACTTGTGATCATGAGAAAAATTTCTACATGGGGGTTGATATAAAGTGGAAGGCTAAAATGCTAATAGCCCAGTTAAGCACTAGCTCGCACTGTTTGAGATGTGAAACGGGAAGGTGGAAAATACCTAAAGAGGTGTGGGAAGATAGGATTTGTTGTTTCTGTTCTTCGGGTTCAGTGGAGACAGAGTGGCACTACATTATGGAGTGTAAAGCTTACGAGGACATCTGATACTATTACTTAGATTTATTGAAAGTCAAGTCTTTAGCGGCCTTGTTTGAAGAGGAAAAGATAGATAAAACGGCAAGTTACCTGATCAAAATTCACAGCAGAAGAAACAAAATCAGCAAAGAGTTAGAAAACAACGGGAAGTAGTTTGCTGGGTCTGCTGTTGTTGTTTTTGTTGTTATTGACTAAGGTGGTTTTGGTTTCTTTCCATGGGTCCCATAGACTAGCTGGTCTTGTGGACATTATTAAAATAAATCAATCAATCAATCAATCATCTTATTTCTGCAATTTTACTTTTTGTAATTCCCACTTTTAGTGGAAGAGATAGGCCTTGTCGTCTTTACTTTCAGCATTTTACTTTCCTGTACCGCCTGCTGAACAAGTGTAAGGGGTCGGCTAGCCACCCATACTTTACCTTTCAGTACTTTGTAATTCATCATCATGCTAATCGGCTGAGCCGTCAATATGCTCCCGCTGAATAAGTGGTCAAGTTGCATTTGCATTACTTTTGATCGGTTGAGCCATCTTTCTTTATACTTTCCAACATATTCAATTTTACAAGCTAATGATCCCCTTTCTACCATATGCTCTTACCTTGCCTACATTGGGATTTGGGTGATTAGAAAATGAAAGGGTTCCTTTCAGCTAATTTATTTGGATTTGCTAATGCTAATGGGTGAAGTGTTTGTGGAAAAAATTGAAAAAATTGTAAGGGGATATTTCAAAGCTGCCACTAGCTTAGACTATTATCGGGTGCCATTATATTGTACGTTGGAACATTCAAGACAAAGGCTAACATTTCAAATTTATATGTGTTGTATTGGTGGTTGATGCTTATATAGCTACCTCCTATATTGCCAGTCGTGGGTTATAAGAGAAGTTCGACATTCATATAATAATCGAGATTTAGTGATGATAAGGTAGTAATTATGTGCGTAAAGCAACAAAAATTAAAAGGTTTGGAACAAGTTAAAGGCAGCAATTGAGGTATGATTAAAAGAATGATTTCTTAGCAAATGGCATATCCTTTCAAAAGGTTGTCTTCTTTCAAAAGGATGCCTCCCTTCATGTAGAGGCATAAAGATATAAAAGAATAATAAGATTTGGGGAGAGGGACAATATAAAAGGTTGTAATTTTATATTCTAAAACTCAGATCTGGAGGTGCTCATGATAGCCTAAAGTCAGACTAATAAGGATGGTGTATAGCCCACCTTTACAAGGCTAATGGACGCATGTATAATCAGCAATAGTTAGATACAATGCCAAGTATGAAATTGCATGGATATAGAGACCAAGTCAGGAACAACGATCGAATTAATAACATAATTCCTTTTTATATACTTACACATGATTTTAAATTGATAAATCATGTTGTACCCCAAATTAAAAGTTTTGCTACACTTAGGCATTTTGAAGAAATGAGTCAAAGTCTTGTTAAAATTTGTCAAAAAGGTCAAAATTGGGGTTTGCATGTTATGCATGAGGGTCAGAAACTCAAAAATTTTCTAAATCTGACAATCTGAGTCGGCTCAGAGGGACCAAATTGACAAAATCCAGATTTTAGTTTTTCGGCCCTAAATTTTAGGAAAATTTCTATTTTTAGCAAGTTTTTGAAAATAGAACTTTTTCTGGGTTTCTTTCAAAATAGATACTAGCAAAATTTTCTAAAAATAGAAAGTTTGGCTTCTAGGGTTCAAACTGATTTTGATTGGCTCAAAATACTTCCTCAACAGGATGGTCCAGTCAGAATCACAAAAAGATCAGTTTTACCCTAGTGGGTCTATTCTTCTTTTTTAGAAGTTTTTTTAGGAGCACCAAGGTCATCTATGGAGGTCAGTCAACTGCCAGGTGTCAGAGACAAACATTCAAGCACCAAACAAAAGCTGCTAATGATGAATGTGCGCGAAGAATGGAGAATGGAGAAAGGAAGCTGTGAAGGTTGAAAAATGTGAAATTTTGGCTAACACTAGAGACTCCAGGCGCCCCAAGCTTAGTCTAGGCGCCTAAACACTCATGCCTTAGAAAAATTTCATCTCCGATAGCCAGAGCAAAGGCAAGCACGTCAAACGAAGGAGAAAATTGAAAATATCAGAAAATATTCTACGTCTGCTAGACATGAGTGCCTTAGAGAGAGATAGGTGCCCAACTTTTCAAGGCATCAAATGATGGAATTAGGGTTTGCGCTTCCAAGCAATGTTGATTAGATTCTTCTTAGCCCCACAGTGAGCCCAACAACATAATCATCGGACTGGTCAATCACCAGCAAATCTAGACTGAACTGAGGGTATAACATGAGGTCAAAAACTTGAAGGAAGCCAAAAATGGCTAAGGCATGGAATGTTGGGCACTCTAGGAGGAGATAGGCACCCAAGGTTTTGGAGGTCTAGAACACCAAATTTGCAGTCACAACCTCCAACATGTCTTCTTCAGAATTAGTCAAGCTTTCCAACGCAATCGCTTGCAAGTTCATCGGAGTTGGCAATTACCAAATATCAAGGGCAGAATGGAGGTACGAATTCAAAGGTAAAATAAAAACTCAAGAAATTTCTAAGTCTGGAAACTTGGGCACCCCAAGAGGAGATAGGCACCCAAGGATTTGAGGCCTCAAATCAACTTTTTTGAAGATTCAGCATCTAGGAGACCCCCCTCAAAATCTTCTCAGCTATCCGACGAGTCCAACAATCAATTTTTCGGACTCCCGGGTCATCCGAAATGGCGAAATCATCTGAAGGAAAGGAGAGTGTAGAAATTTGAAAAACATGGAAAAATGGTTTAAGTCTAGTAAACATGGGCGCCCTAGAGGAAGATAGGTGCCTAGGATTTTGAGGCCTTAAATGGCAATTTTGGCAGTTGCAGTCTCCAAGACCATCATCTTAGATTCAACCAAGCTATTCAATGGAACAGTCAGGCAATTGGTTTGATTAGTTCAGCTCTTGGAATCGAGAATCCATCAGAAGATCAGAAAACAGGTTAAAACTTCAAAAGCATAAAAATGGCTAACATTGGTAAAGACGGGCACCCCTGGAGGAGATAGGCGCCCATGATTTTGAGGGCTCAGATGAAGTCTTTATCAAAAGCAGCCTCCAAGACAACTTTGTCAAATTTACTCCAGCTCCATGATGAGATCATCTGCTAGTTCATAGGATTCACCGAGTTCCCAGGATCGAGGATCAAACAGAGGTTAAAAATCAAGAAAAGGTTGAAATTCCAAAAAAAATAGCCAAGTATAGAGAGGAAAAGCGCCCCAGGAGGAGATAGGCGCCCAAGGCTCAATGCCTTAGGAAAAATTTCAAAGTTTCCATCATTCAACATTCGATCTGTTAGTGTTTCTTAGATCAGATTAGATAATAAATTACTCAATAGAATTGCAACACATAAGACAATGAACACAACAAGATACCCTGGGAAAACCCTCCTACTCGAGGGAGAAAAACCCAACAAATGATTCTCTTATATATAATAACACAGTGATAGAAATCTGCTTACAACACAGCCCAACAATGGCTAATAGAGAGTCACAATGATTTCCCACTTTTCCTTAATGCTTAGATACAAATGAATCTGTTCTTCCTTGATATCGGTCTGCTGCTCAAGTATCAACTTCTTCTAGGAATGCAAATTATGATGAATGAACTTGATTTCTGTTCTCCCTGATATATGCGAATTTCTGCTCTTGATGATAATAGTGAACTTCCTTGATAATTCGAATTACCTTTAGCAAGGATAATGACCTTGTACTTATACATCATAGGCGCCTCTTGACTTAGGTCGGCCTCTTTAAGAAAAATACAATAAATGATAAACAATTAAAATAACATGAGGTCGGCTCAAGGTTGATACAAGGAGAATGCAAACTTAAAGGGTCGGCTCTTGGTTATATTTAAATTGTCTTTCTTGGGAAGTGCAGACCGAAGCTGCAAATAACATCAACACGATCAACTAACAACAATCAAATGAAAGAATTCAAACTTTATTTGTGTGATGTAATTTGTTATCTTAAAACCTTCTCTAAAGTGTTCACATATATTTTCTATACAAACTTATTTAAAAATGAAAAGGAGTAGTGTGACTTCAATCTCAACTAAAGATAAATTCCATTTTTTTGTTAAAATATAATCTATATTTAATAAAAAAGGGAAAATTTTCAAAGTTTCCATCATTCAACATTTGGTCAATGTCTATGTTCGATGAACCTACTCGGGATAGACTCCAAAAGTTCTAAAACAAAAAACAAAGCAGATTTTTCTCAACCTCAATTTATTTAAGAGAGCTCTTGCCTTTCATTATTCATTTTTGCAGGTTGGCGTCTAGAGCAAGAAGATTTTGTCTTTTCTCTCAATGAAGATTTGAGGACCCAAACGACATGCTTTTTCAGTGTTCTTCGTGGTTTCGAGATTAGCAAGCAAAGATGAATGCTTTTTTAGGCTCCAAACTTCTAGGGCATTTTCAAAACAGCCACTCAACTTTTTCTGTTTCTGATTACATGGGTCTCTCCGCTTTTTCATCCTCTTGAACATTGTGAAATTTTTCCCTCTTCTAGAAACTACTTTTTGGCCGATTTTTCAAGATAGATTCAGCTTTTTCAGTTTCTAAGCATCTGGGTTTCTCCAGAATGTGATTTTCTACCAAATCCAGGTCCCAACGTTTTTTGGAGAAATTGCTTTTTCAAGGCATATCAGCATTCTATTTTCAGCAGCACTCTCCACTTGAAATCGAGAAGCAAATCAAATTTTTGGCGGATGTAATCAAGAATCTTCTAGAAGCTTTCGTCCTAGCTATCTTTCTATTCTCGTCTTAATTCTTATCCACTCTTTAGAGAAGAGGAAGAAAAAAATTGTAATAGTTGGCATTTCCTATTTTTCATGCTTTCTTAGTTGTAGATGTTTATCTTCTTTAGTTTTAGAAATAAAGCTTGCATGCCGGCAAGTATTAGTTGTAAAAGCAAGAAGATTTTAGGGTTCCCTACTCCTCTGCTTAGTTATAAATAAGGGCAGCCTTGCCCATTTTTCTTTAACCATGCTAGTGATAACAAGATGCTATGCCTCTTAGTTCCTTCTCAGTGTTATTCAGTGTTGTTCAAAACTTAGATTGTGATAGTGAAATTGATGAGCTTATTTCGGCCTTCAAGATTGCTATTAAGTTTCTGTTCAATCTTGTGCTAAGTGTTAATTTGGTTTTGATCGCATGTTGCATGCCTATTTTGCTACAACTTGTTGTCCTAGAAGTGTAATCTCTTGTCCTTGAAATTTGAGAAAATAAAGTCTTGTGCCTGCTTTGCTGCCTTGATATAAAGTCTCAGATTTCCGTTCTATGTGTTAATGCTTATATGATCTATTTTTCGGCTTGCATTGAAAGTAAGTAGATGTGCGTTGGGAGAAAAGATTATTTAAGTATTTATGTCAGAAAATCCTTCCTTGTTCATTTCTAACTCTCATGCTTTGCATTTACTTGAGTAGTTAGGAACGTCATTAGAGTAGGCTTAGTCGTAGTTGAACTTCCAAAAGAGAAAACCTCAGCTATGGCGATTGAGTTTTATAACCTTGTGCTCTTAGCTGAGACAAAAAGATAGGAAAATTAGTTTTAATTTTTTTTTTTAGCATCATCAGTATATGAGGGAGCTTCCCCCCTAAATTTGAAGAGCAGGTTATTGCACATAGTTGTCCGTTTCCAAGCCGCATACCAGAGGTGTGATTTGAAACGCCAACAAATCAGAAACAACAAGTATATTTTCTTGTTCAATTTCCATTATCTGTAATGTCCCTTATCCGGTTTGCCCTAGAATTCACTTGTTGATTAGGTTTAGGGTTTCGTCTTCCCAAATGATCGTTCTTTTTAATGAAGTAATCTTGGTTTGAAATCTAATCAGCTGTGTCTTCCCATGACTCTTTATTCCTTAATCGCCTTCCTTGAATCGTACATTTGATTGATCATATAAATAAATATTAATCTATTCATTATTATATTAAGATTGTAATTACTTATAAGGCTCAATAATTGCTGCAAGCACCATTATTGCATAATCGTGAATATATATACTTCATATATATATAATTATTCTTTTACTTATATCCATTAGTATCCATATATATATTTTTAGATAATTATTCTTTCCTTATTCATATATATTCTTTATTCTCGCATATTATTCATTATAAAATTTATCTATATCTATGCATATATACTTGTATGCCTAAAATTATATATATATATTAAATGGCTCTATATTCCAATGCATAACAATCATTGTTGCTGCTGGTCTGTTTCTCCATGTTTTTCCCTCTTCTTTATTTTCCTTCCTTTTATTTATACCATTCAAGGTAGGTGACTCATGGGGAGAATGTATTGTTTGGTGAAAGAGGTGACTTTTCGTAAAATATATCCCTTTGTTAGATTTAATTGCTGCCTTTAAAGGCTTATTATCACAATATCTAGTTTTGAAAATAATATATTATTACTAATAATTATGATATTTCAGATTATATACTTATTTTATTATTTTATTTTGATGTTTTATTGAATATATTTTAACATTAACGTATAATAATAAAACCAATTCTCTAATATCTTATTATTATTTTATTCTAATATATTACAATCTTTGATGTGTAATGATTATAATATTTATTTATTATTATTATTTTTGATATTAAGTTATTTAATACTGGAATGTAATAACAATAATTTGCCTATATATTATTATTATTATATTTGTTATTCCATATTTATATATTTTTATATTGATATGGTACACATTTATTTTATATTTAACATTAATATTGCTATTTTTTTTAATTTTAACACTTGGTCTTTATGGTATTGCTATTTCAGGGACATGACATTATCAGACTAATAATTGAATCAGACTTCTTATTTCAGAATTTATATCAGAAATACTTTATTTTCAAAAGTGCAGTGATACAATTGATAATAAAGTGTTATATCTATAGTTCATTCTATTCCATTTATAATTTGAAAACTTAGTTAGATTACCTTAATAATATTGGATGACAAACTTTGTCAATCCAATAAGAAATAAATCGAAAATCTATTGATCCAGAGCAAGGGTCATTACAGATAATTAAATGCAGAAATGGAGAAGAAATCAACACAACACTCAAAAATTTATCCTAGAAAACCCCATGGGGAAAAAACAGATATTAGAGGCAATTGTATTTCTACCAAATATTATTAATCAAGAAATAAGTATAGAGAGTAGATACAAGTTCTAGTTGCTTCAATTTCTCACTATTAAGTCTCCAATGTCTCCCAAAGTTGAGTTCTCAATTCAATCACTACAATACTCACGCAAGCTTCCAATGATGCAGCCCATCCTCTTCATGCTTTTATATAGATGTTGTGATGTCCTTGTGAGCTTGAAGATCCCAGCATTGGAGTATTCATAAAACCGACCCTTCATGAAGATACATAGTTTTGTAACTGCCTCAGCTGTTGTGAAACTGCCCCTATCAGAAAACTGATGGTTTCAAATCCCCTTCCCCCTGTGGGAACTGGCCTTTGTTCTGCTGATAAAACCAGGTGTTTTCTATTGCTGATTGTTTCTGGAAAACCTCAAGTTGATGAAGAATTTTCAATATGAGATCCTTTTGGATCACTTAGAATCTAAGGCAATAAAGGGCATCTTCAATCTTCAAAATTCACACGCAAACTTTAAGTGAAGGAACACATTCCAATATCTGTGTGGCTAATGATTAGACAAGATATTCAAACCAGAATAATACTCTGTGATAGAGTTCACTTTGATAAAGATATGATTAGGAACTTAAATTGAAAAATTTAGAAGCAATTGAGAAAATCTTGTAGAAGTGGAGAGTGTTGCCTATATATATTAAGGTGGTTCGAGAAGGATTCATTGCTGCATAAAGGATTTGTCAAAGCAGTCTGATGTGATGAAAGTAAAATAATTACAAGGGTTCTTGAAGGTGTATAGGAAGAAGACATCTTTTTGAATGTGCTTACAGTTATTCTGACCAGTTGATTGCCAAACATGAATGCTATCAACAGTTTCACGACAGCTGTTTCTTGCAAGAAGGAAGTAATGCCCATTGAATTGAAAATGTCTGAATAATTTTATGTTAACTAGTTATTTTTTACTTTTTAGTCATCTAGTTTGATTTCACAATTTTGCAGCCCCACAATTTTTATCAGAATATTCTATTTGGAGAGATAACATAATTTACTTTATATGTTTATTTTGAATGAAGCTCTACTATAATTCCACACATATTTCACCTTGTTTTCCTTTCAAGTATATATTGTATTGAATTCAATTTCTCCTTCAACATTTTCAGGTTGCAGTTACATGTGCATT
The DNA here is from genome assembly GCA_007115665.2 of Sequoiadendron giganteum. Lineage (NCBI taxonomy): Eukaryota > Viridiplantae > Streptophyta > Pinopsida > Cupressales > Cupressaceae > Sequoiadendron > Sequoiadendron giganteum. The sequence continues at coordinate 22,249,863 of CM021109.1, read as the reverse complement.
GGCTGCATACAAATTGAAGCGTCCTGTCCGAATATACCTTGATCGTAAAACAGACATGATCATGATTGGTGGACGGCATCCTATCAAGGCAAACTATACAGTTGGGTTAAAAAATGATGGAAAAATTACAGCTTTGCATGTGGAATTATTCATTGATGCAGGATTTACAGTTGATTTTAGCCCTATGCTTCCCTATACTATAATTAAAACAATGAAGAAATACAACTGGGGAGCTTTTTCAGTTGACTATAAAGTATGTAAAACAAATCTACCAAGCAAGACTGCAATGAGGGCCCCTGGAGAAACACAGGGATCTTTCATTGCTGAAACCATTATTGAGCATGTTGCCTCAATTCTAGGTTTGGATTCAATTGTTGTAAGAGAGAAGAACATGCACACACTTGAAAGTGCCAAGCTCTTCTATGGATCTTGTGTGGAGAATCCTATCAGTTATACATTGCCTTCAATATGGGAGAAACTAAAGCAATCTGCATCTTTTTATGAGAGAATGGAGAATATTAGAGAGTTTAATGCTACTAACCGATGGTTTAAAAGAGGCTTATCCTTGGTACCGTGCTTTTATCCAGTAAGGCTTTCTTCTAGACCAGCACGAGTAAGCATATTTGAAGATGGTTCTATTGCTGTAGAGGTGGGAGGAGTTGAGTTAGGTCAGGGAATTTGGACTAAGGTAAAGCAGATGACGGCATATGCTCTTGGTCAGCTATGGCCAGGTTTAAGTGGAGATATTATGGCAAAAGTTAGACTGTTTCAGTCAGACAGTATCAGCTTAGCACATGGAGGAATTACAGCTGGAAGCACCACATCTGAGGAAAGCTGTGAAGCAGTTCGACATGCTTGTGACATATTAGTTGAGAGACTTCACCCAGTTCATACTCTCTTAAAGAAGAGTAATCCAAATGGTTTCTCCTGGATGGATTTAATTTTTCAGGTATGCTTGAAAGTCTAATCATAAAAGATCCTAGCTATAAAAAAGTAAGGATAGGAATATTTCTTGTGTAACTCATTAGATTTTTTAATGCTAATTCTTTTATTAACTTTACAATTCTCTATACATAGGATGAATTTTCTTCTCTCATTATTCCTAGTTTTGGTCCATTGCTTGCCTAGCTTAAGGTGTTCCCTTTTCAGAAGAAAGTCGTTCATTGTATGAGTAACCATTGGCATCAAACAAGAGATGAAGAGTGAAAAATTTGTTGATTGTGTGAGCAACCCTTGGCATTGAAGAAGAGATCTACATATATTATTAATTTTTCATCTTAGAAGATATATGTTTTTGACTAGTTTTGAGTGTAGACATTGAAATTTCACATATGCCCATCTTCATAACACCGTCCTATCTTGACACCTAACAACATAACTCTTCCACTTATAAAAATAATTCATCTTACCTTAATTAATTTGCTTTATCAAAATCAAATTGATTAAGTAATCTTTATTATTTACTTAATTTAAATAAATTAATTCTCCACAAATATTCAAATGTTAAAATAAATACAAATAAGTCTATTATCCATAAATGATTTAATAACTATCATGATTTATGCCCCATAATTAACTAATCAATCCACATAATTAACAAATAAATCAATTTAGTTAACAATTCAATCAAATCAATTAATTCATCAATCAACATAGTTAACTACTCAATTAAATGAGATAACAAGCTAATTACCACCATGAAAATGGTTAATAGCTGCCACCTCTTTACAACCATTCCACCATCAATGGGGTTAAAATCAAGATCAAATCCTAGCCATTCATCCATCTCATAAAAAATCCATAAATTAAAATCAAATCCATCATTTCTTCATCTTGATTTGGAGCAAGTAGATGTCAAAGTGTGCAACAAATATTCAATCATTGGCTAGAACATATCTATTTATTGGCAAGAGGTGTTGCATTTTGGTTTGAATTTGTAATGTCCCCTGTCCTAATTTGCCCTAGAATTCGCCTATGGGTCACAATTTTTACCAACTAGGGTTAGGGTTTTATTTTAATAAATAAATATCTCTTTAATGATGTAATTTTGGATTGTAACCTGCATTCACCACATGAACAACATTTCCAACATTTACGCATATGTTTGTTAGCATTAACCAATGGCAACACATTTATAGACTATCAGTAATGCAACTTATTGTGAACTAGGAGGAGTAACATGGTGGGCCTGCTTGAAGCCATAGCCAAGCCTAAGAGGTTGTATACCAAAACTCTCCCCCTTGGCGACTCGTACTTGCTTTCCCCAAACATGTCCCAACCTCGGAAAACACTTTGCCCTCTTGTGGGAATGAGCGGAGCTCCCAAGTGGTCTCGGCACTTCCACCCCTCCATGGCCCATCCTTTCCTTTGGATTGGGCAGACTATAAGTGGGATTTCCACCCCTCCATGGCCCATCCTTTCCTTTGGATTGGGTGGACTATAAGTGGGATTTCCACCCCTCCATGGCCCATCCTTCTCTTAAGTTTTGAGTGGACTATAAGTGGGATTTCCACCCGTCCATGGCTCATCACTTCCTTGGGATTGGGCGGACTGTAAGGGAAATGCACTGCTCTTCTCAGTCTCCTTCCCCCAAGGGGGTTTTACAAGCAGATTCAGACACTTAGATATTATTATTCAGTACTAGATATGAATCATATGTGAAGATGCTCTATCCACTACCAATTCAGGGCCTTTAGAGCAGTATGCTAGAGAATAATGAACCTATGCATATATGGTATCACTTGAGGCTAAGTAACATAAGTATTATTGGACAAATATTCGATACATGAAATCAGACTGCCCCTAGAAGTACTTAAACAGTGTAAACTCGCCCGTTATTATGAGATAATCCCTAATTATATAACCCGAAGTATGCATAGATAGGTGGTGATAATGAACAAATGACTAAGCTATGTAATCGAGCAATTATATTATCAGGAGCAGATGAATATATAAAACCATGTTATGTAATCAAGCAATATTATCAGGAGTAGAGATATAAACCCAGAGTAGAAATATGTCCAAGCAATGATAAATAAATGATGAATTTATGCATTCGCATTTGATTGCTAAGTGTTAAGGACGTGATACACCTGATATGTAGCTCTACAGATTCTGAGTCATCTTCTTTGTTCTCTTTTTCTCTTTTTGTTTTCGTTTGCTGATGATGATCCTTTGCTATGGAACTCTTCCTTCTCCTTATACCTTTGGTGGCAAAAAAGACATCTCCCTTCAACGTATGTCTTCTTTCAAAGGGCGTGTCTGTTTGTTAGTGGCCTTACCTAATCATTGTGTCCTTGATCGTATAAGGGATAATTAGTTTGTTAGTATTATCTTTTATCGCTGGTTTCCTTTTAACAATGATCTATTCCTTTCTTCTTTAATTTTCTTCGAACCCGCTTTCAAGAATCTTGATGCCATTCTCCATCGATTGGCTATTTAGGCGGGTGATCCTGGGCTATGTGAGGGGACATGACAAAATCATGTCTTTAATTCATTGTGTTTGTGCAATTCATCTTTTTTCTCTACCAGAAAAAAAACGGTGTGCTGAAAATTTTCCTATTTCTAAAGAAGAATTGATGATATCTTTGTGTTGATGAGCACACACTTATACTGAGAGGGGGCAGGAGGGTGAATCAGTATAAGATAATCTTTTACTTATTTATAATTTAACAACCACTATAATAGCAATCATGCAAGATCTAGCAAATAAGAAATCACAAGATTTACGTGGAAACCCTTTTAGGAGAAAACCACAAGGAAAGATTACTTGGATCTATTGTCCGAATCTAGCCAAAAATAAAATTCTCTTACAAAGATCTAAGTTACTGGTACGCCCATATATGGCCTTGGGTACGATACGGGTACGAGAAACGGTTCAAAAACGTCCAAGATAAAATTTTCTACCTGTGGAAATGACCAAGAAACGGAAGTGTGACCATGGGTATGAAATTTCGTTTCTGGTTCGAACTTGGATAGAATCCATGTCAACTTTTTTGGATATTATCTGATTTTTTCCCTTCAAAGGCTGTAAATTGTGATTTTTTTTTCTCATTTCAACTTTGTTCACATTTTTCTCCAACAAAACAGATTATTTTTTAGGGTTTCTCAAGTGTCGAATATTTTTGATATCTTTAGGATGGATGAGATATTTGATGAAGAGCAGCTGAGTCAAATTAGGCATGAGTGAAATGTTGGAGATTCAACATCAAAAATTGTATTATATTCCTCTATGGGATTGTTTTGTGCTCTTTGTAAACTTTGCATCTTGTGTGAGGGTGATGTTAAGGGCAGCTCTGTTTATTCATTGCTTTGTTAGAATTTATAATTGGGACTTGGAAGATATCACTATTTGGGAGGGCATATGACCATAGTCCATTTGACTTCCCTAAACTTTTAAGTGCAGATTCTGATGTTCTCAGTGGAAGTAAGGCGTGAACTATGGCAGTATCCTTGCACATCTCTTCAGAAAGATGTTCTAATGGTGGTACTAGTAATATAGAATGTTCTAAGCACCATAGAAACCAGATCTTTGTTGTAAGTGATGGTTTAGGATATTGAGATGGCATTGTGTTTGGTCTTCATGAGAAACATGTTGTCTTGCTATTTCTCCTTTCTACTGATACACAACATTGAACCATAGCATGAGGATTGAGTAAAAATGTATTGGCTTTACATCAAATTGGGAGTATGAAGGCCCTTGTATTGTATTATTAAATTGACTATGAAAGTGGTGGTGTATTTTTTTTATGTTATTTGACTATTAATATGGTGGTGTATTTTGAACTTAATTACTACTGCAAATATGTATATATTTCTGAGTTTTATATGTTTTTGTATTAACATACCCAAACCCCAAAAACATTTTTGACCGAATCCGCGTACCGGAATCTCATACCCATACCCGAACCCAAAAATGAGCCGGTAACTCAGACAAAGATTTATAGGCACCAACCGACTGGAGACACCAATCCCCAATACTAAGCACCAACTTGGCAAGAGACACCAATCTCTTCAATTAGGAGGCACCAACCTCCAAATGAACAAAGTTTTTGCCTTCTCGAATATTGCTTCTTCTATGGATGATGATCATTTGAATCTCCTTCATAACATCTGCTTGTAAATGATCAATATTTCTCACACATGTACTCTCCTTCAAAAATCGGCTTGTATTAGAATGATATCACATTTTTCACGCTCACTTCAACTACACTTCACATAAAAATTATATACCTTGATGCCTCTTCATGGAGAGGGGCGAACTCATGGAGAGGGGCGACTTTACAAAGGGATGCATCCCACTTTATTTGTTTGAAGTGGGACAACTTGGGCGCTACAAATGAGGGGTCGACCAATCCTCCATACAAATATTCAAATTAAAATGTAATAAATATTTCTAATAATTATCTAATAGTTGGCCAACCCTTTCTAAATCATTGTGATAGTGATTTTTTTTTTTGACATCAATGACAACAATATTTCCATCAAATCTTTCCCTTTGTCATTAATGGCAACCTTACAAAGAAAATAATCTATAAATGCAACAAGAACTTAATTCGCCCCCTTACTATAATCCCCCCTTTTGATATCAATGGCAAAGACATCATGGAGCTAAAATATAATGCAATGATTAGCTCCCATTGAATTCATGCTTCTCCTCAAGAACTTAGTGACTGGTTGAAAAAGATATTACTCCCAATTTCTGCTTGAGATACTCAAAAGTCTTTTTTGGAAGGGGCTTCATGAAAATATTTGTGATTTGTTCTTTTGTGGCAATATATTCCAACTTGACATGCTAATCTGCTACCTATTCTCTTAAGAAATGATACTTGATAGGAATATGATTTTTCCTAAAGTGCATAATAGGATTCTTTGAAATATTTACTGCACTAGTGTTGTCACAAAATATTGAAATTGGATGATCATATTCTACCTTAATGTCTTTCAATGTCTACTTCATCCAAAGAACTTGTGTGCAACATGACACTGCTCCTATGTATTCTGCCTTTGTTGTGGATAAAGAAATGGAAGTCCGTTTCTTGCTTAACCAAGATACTAGACTGTTGCCAAGAAAGAATGCTCCTCCACTTGTACTCTTCCTATAATCCACACTACTTGCCCAATCTTGTAGTGTTCCACCACTCTGATGATTTTGTTTCTCTGAACTTGTAGGTTTGATTTTTTTGCTTGGTTTGTATTTCTCTTTTTTGTGTTTGAGTTTTTGCCAATAAAACTAGAAAGGGATTAAAAAGCATATACATAAAGAAAATTCAAATAACTAAGCTACTGAAACGACTTGAGTACATTGCTCATTTCAGTGACCAACTATGTTTTCTTCATTACATAATAAGATACTTACAACTTATAACTTACATCAGATTTGAAACTAAATACATCATAAACCACACTTTAACTTACAGCCATTCAACACTATGAATAGTGTTTTGCTCCAGTAGTAAACCCCAATGAAATGCAGATTGCTCTTTAAAGACGAACTTCTCCCACCAAAAACCAAAATGGAAAGCTTCCTAGGGTAAGGGCGCCCCCTTTGGGTGAAGTTGCAGTCACTCAAGATAGGCGTTTCTTTTTCTTTGTGCTGATCTAACCCTCAAGAAAAAGCGGCTGGCTGTAGCTTTCAAAAAATAGTCCCAAAATGCCTCAAAACCGAACAACTCCTATATAAACAAGAATGGAGACCATGGTTGCCAAGCTTACTCAGAAAATAGCTCAAATAACCTGCAAACAACAACTTGTGCCTCCAAAATGTAGCAACCAAAAACTAATCAGCAACTTTAAGGTGGTGTTTTACACCCTCAAACAGCTCCGAACAAAGAACCAAGCCCCACCAGGCTCACCCACTGCAAGAAATCAGGAAACCCTAGCCTCCTTCTTCCTCCAAAGTCACACTCCAAGTTTCTTCAAGCACAAATGATCAACATATGAAGAGGGTCGAACTTTTCCTCAAGCTATTTATAAATTTACATTGAAACACTATTCATTAAAGTGAGCACTATTCACTTAAGTTATAACTTTTTTCACTTTATAAATGAATAGTAACTGAAAAATATAAAGTGACCCCTTCATTTAAAAGACACATGGTCCCTAGGCTGAGGATGGTGAAATAAAAGGTGAATATCATTAAATTAAGCACCAGTATCATGCCAAACGCAACAATTCACCCAACCACCATACTCCGGAGATCAACACTGCAGTTTGACGACCAAGTGCCTGTCCAAGTGACCCTCTATCCAGAACCATTAGCCTACGAGGGTCGGCATGATAGGCTAATCCACTGATGTACGAGTGTCTAATTAGAAGGGGACATCACAAATCTACATCTGTATATGTTACTAGAGTGAAATCTTCACCTCTTGGATACCACAAACCAAAGTCCAATGTGCCCTTTAGATATTTAAATATTCTTTTGATTGATTGTACATGAGTTTCTTTTGGTGCGGCTTGAAAACGTGCTACCTGTTGTGACCTTTTCACACATCACCCCATCCAAGATGGGGACCCCCTAATTTTTGCTCCATTTTTGGTCTTTTGGCTTTGGTTCTCTCTCTCTCTGGTCGTTCTATTCTTCTGGGGATGTCCCATCGTTTGACCTAGGTTGAAATGTTAGCTAAGTCTGTGAAATTAGGGTGTTCTATCCTTCAGGCTTGTTTGAGGTCAAATAAGTTTATCAAAGTAGAATCTGAGCATAGTAGTACAATTAGAAGGCTCGAGGTAGGATCCCACTAAAATTTTACTGAAATCGGACAACTTACTATTTTTAGTAAGTACCTAATATGAGGCCTTTTCCTCAAAATTTCGAGATTCAGACTACAACACTTCCAGGTAACTTCAGGGTGCCTGCACATAAAATTTGAACAGATTCAGACAACTTGCTATTTTTAGCAATTCAGGCTTCAAGAGCCATTTTTAGGGTCTGAACATATGATTTTCCAAGGCACGATTGGAGAATGCATCTGGGTTTTTCAAGATCTCCGCAGTGATGTGACATGCAAGTCGAGATGATGACTTTCAGCGGTATAGCCTTCAAAGGCTATTTTTAGGGTTTGCATGCAAAATCTTTCAACGCATGTCGAGATATTCCTTATGAGTTTTGCGAGAGCTTCGCAGTGGTGTGACTGGCAAGCAAAATGGATCATTTCTTAGGGATTTACTATTTTTAGCCGGTGCCCGCATGTTGACCAGTTTTCTGGGGTTTTTGAGATCCCACGGGCAGTTTAACATGCAAACTCATCCGGCATCAAATTGATCACTTTCCGAACACTTACTATAAATAGCAGGTTCACTCCAGCAGCTACCCGACACTTCGGTTCAGCAAGCATAACGACAAGCAACATAAATCAAGTCAATCGGAAACAGTTTAGGACACATACAGGTCAAATTAGGGTTTCCACTGTTATGCCCAAGAATGGGGGATGAAACACAAAAGTTGTCAAAACGAGGTACACCACCATGATCAACATCTTTCAGGCTGCCTACTGGCAAAATTTGAACGAAATCTGAGCACATACTATTTTTATTAAGTCACTTCATGGCTATAAATAGCATGTCTATGCCAGAGGAGGATGTGAACGGGACACTTAGGTCATCAAGGACAAGTGGAGCGAATTTCAGGCCAAACGGAGCTACGAAGATCAATCAATTTTAGGGTTTGCCAAAAATAGCAAATGGCTAAAAATAGCATACCGGTATGGACAGAGGGTATAAACAAGGTGGCGAAGTCTGTAGAAGCATAAGCTATGCCTGCTCCAGCTCAGAACAAGTGAAAAATGCATGAGGATCCACACTTCTCTCCGAATTTGCTAAAAATAGAGGGGCAAGGCATGGCTAGGGCGTTGGAAATTTATAGATAAAAACTAGCATGAAGATACACGAAATACGCCCTCATGGGAGAAAGCTTGATGATAAATTTTCTAAGTCATAGGAAATTCCTTCCCACTACATGAAATGCGCCTAGGGAAGGTGAAGGCGTTGCTAAGAAATGCTACGTGTTGGAATTTCTCCTCATAGGGTGAAATGCGCCCTCAAGTTCAAACAATTTCCTTCACCACGCTTCAAATGCGCCCTCAAGGGTTGAAAATGGAAGTAGCCTATGCTATTTGCGCCCAAAAGTTCCTTGAGTATGGGTAAAATGCGCCCACAAGTGAGGAAGGCATTTAAAATACGCTAAGGCAAGAAAGTTTCCTCACCACATGTGAAATGCGCCCATGAGTTCCCTCTTCACATGCTATTTGCGCCCACAAAGATTGAAAGGTAGGTGAAAAGTTACTAAGGCATGGGAATTCCTCCCCACCCCCTCAAATGTGCCTTCAAATGGAAACACCACATAGCAAATGCACTCAAGGGTTAAACGAGTTCCTTCACACTAGGTGAAATGCGCCCTCATGTGGAAGTGGCAAGGGTGAAATGCGCTCAAAGGTTTCCTCTTCATATGCTATATGTGCCCAAGGTGGCTACAAGGAGGGCGTGATTTTGAAAAATATTCTAAGTATAATGGAAATTACTTCATACTAGGTGAAATGCACCTAAGGTTGAACAAGTTCCTTCTCACCATGTCAAATGTGCCCAAAGGAGTTAGGACTTGAGGAGGAAAATTGCTAAATGTAAGACAAAATTGCTAAGGCATGGAAAGATGTAAAGGGTAAAATGGAAGCTCATACCTTCAAATGCGCCCCTTATGGGTGAATTAAAATTTAATTATTTTCTAAAGGTGAGAAATACGCCTAGGGGTGATGATAAATTTTTCTTAAGGTAAGGTGAAATGCGCCCAAAGACAGGAAATTCTTCAGGAAGGAAATTTTTCAAGAAAATCAAGGAAAATGCCAAGGCAAGAAAAATGAAGATTGCAGGTGTGGAACGCGTCCGGAACAAAAATGAGCAGACCTTAACAAATTTTATTATTTTTTCGAAATAATAAAAATTAAATGTACCCCTTCGTTCGGATACACATGAAAACGATGAGTTCTGAAGGGAATTTTCTTCTGGGTATTGGACATTTCCAACTGAGAGATGGTTTGAACTTGTTCCACACCTCGCCCATGTTGTTTTGACAGAGATTTTGCCCGACGCCCGTTTAATGAATTTCCTAAGGTGAGATTAAAATTTCTCTAAGGCAAATGAGATGAATATGTTTACTAAAATGTTTTAGCTTGAAAGTTGAACTGAACAACTGGAATAATTTTGCCGAAGCAAGAATGAAATCAAATTCCCTAGCTAGAGGAAATGAAATTGAAAAGAAGTGATTGATTTAATATTTTAAAAATGCAAATGTGATGAAGTAGGCCTGTGCAGGGATGATGAATTCTCAAAATTCTAGAAGTTAAAGATTCCGATGCTCCGAGTGACAAGTGTTGCAACTGGCAAAGGAGGGAAAATGGAATTCGAAAATTTGCTAAGTTTAGCTTCTTCTGGAATTCGACTTGGCTATAAGATTTCAAGTTCTTTTCATATTTCTCACAGGTTCCTGAATGCAAAGTATTCTCAAGGGCTGAAAGTACTACTTTGAGGAAGAAAGACTTGAGTTGCTGAGGTGCGAACTTGTGAAGAAGGTGAAATTGCTGGGAAGTGCGAGTTTGGAAAGAGAAACTTCTTGAGTTGCTGAGAGGTACGATTTTGATTTGCAAAGATTGAAGTTGCTGAAGGCGTGGCTTTGCAAAGAGAAGATTTAAGTGGCTGAAGTACGAACTTGAGTTGAAAAGTTTCAAGTTGCTGGAGCGTGAGCTTATGAGAAACTTCTAGGTTGCTGAGAGCTTCTAAGTGGAGTTGCTGAAAGTACGATTTGGGCTGCTAAGTGCAAAGTTCCTGAAGGTTCGAACTTGTGAATAGAGTGAAGTGCGAATTTGAGAGAAGTTTCAAATTTGCTGAGGGTGAATTGCTGCAAACAAATACTTCCACATATTGGACATTGTGTTGCTACAAGTAGAGAAAATTCGAAGTGTTGAAGTGAACAGGCGCAGTTGAGGTTTGCAGCTGAAAATGACAAAGTGTTGCAGCCTTTTTATTTTTTCGAGAATCTGCTGGCACCCTCAGAATGTTACACCCCGATTGTATAGCTACTATTGCATAGGGAAAATGAGTGTATTGTGTGAATCTTTGATATGAATAAAACGTGTTTTGTTATCAAAATGAATGTTCTCTATTTAGATGACTGTCTCATTTGGTTGGTACTTCTATTGATGTTATGTTGCATGCAAAGTATTGAATTGAGAATATTCTAACTTAGACGTTTTGTATACTGTTGATGTTATGAACAAGTAACTGCCGAGATTGTATGTCTGTGGATGCAGGAACAGGAACTATTCCTCCAGGCAGAGGGGAGACATCACTCGGGAGAGGGGCTTGGTCGACTAACCGGTAAAGTTGATCGTATGAGCATACACACACTTCACCAAGGATTTTAGGAACTGAGTCAAATTAAGTTGTCATGATAAGTCATCCTTAGGCTTAGGAGTTATGATTACTTCTTCATGCTTTATGAGTGGTGTTCCTTGATTGACTGACTTACTGTTCTGTGAGCCTTGAATGTGAAATGTGAACTGATAAGTTACTGATGCCTGGAATTTACAGTTAAATGTATAAATACGTGTTTATGCAATTACGTCTATTAGAGGTGCTTTGACTGGCCTATAATACACGTAATTGGAGATTTGAAAATAAACATGTATAGATATATTTAAGTGTAAACTGGGTAAGTTAATTAATATATTTAATATCGATGTTATTATAGTTTTACCGATAATATAATATATTAATATATCTAATATAATATTTGAATATTATATAGATATATTTATATATTTAAAGAAAGGTAAGTTAAAAACTATAATAATATTGTATTGAATATAATACAAAATATATTAATACATTTTAATGAGAATATTAAAATATCTAAACCTTTGGAAAGATTTGATTTAGACTATAATCTTTGGCATTTAAGTTTACATTTATCATATAAAGATATTTGAATTTATTTACCTTTGGAAATAAAGGCAATAAGACTTACATAGTCTTTGGTAAATACCTTGCATTACCATACAAAGGAAATTCGAAATATTTAAAAGGAAAAGAATTTCGAAATTTATTAAAGACCATTGTAAATGCATGTAAAATATTAAGTAAGTTAAATGTTTTAAATTTTAGACTATTGAAAAGTATAAGGAAATATTTGAAAAATCGCGGATTTCTTCCCGTGAAGAAATCGCGCGACTGTGTTAAGCTAAAAAATGGGGAAAAACTCCAGCAAATGCAGTTCCGCGCCCAGCTCTCACAATGTAGACTTGGTCGCAGCTGCATGAGGCGCCACCATTGTGGACGCGTGGGTAAATAGAAGATAAAAATGACTGCGAAAAACCCTTGACGTTTTCAAACTGAAACTTTGGACGCCATTTGTGCTGCAGTCCGCCATTTTTGAAGGCAAGTTGAATGTTTAACCTGTACGTGGTTGCTCCACGAAAATCAGAAGTGAAATGTTGAAACATTCTTGGGAAAATATGTTGAATCATCAACTCTTTTGCTGTGTGTTTGGCTATTCGACTGCCACTGCAAATTTTGACATTTTCAAAATAAGAGGTGTCGAATTCTCATGCCTACAAGGTAGGAAACATGAGAATTCGAAACCTATAAATAGGTTCTCACTCATTGTTAAAAAACACTCATTTTTCATTCACTCTCCTTGCTTTGGAAAATTCGAAATACAGTGCTGTGGTATTTCTGTGTTTTGAAATTTCATTTTATGAGAGCCATTGTTATTTTATGAAAGCCATTACCATTTTGTGAGAAGCCATTACCATTTTGTGAAAACCAATACCATTTTTGCTGAAAGCCATTTGCAATTTGGAACTATATTGCTGAGAGCAACCTTTTGCATTTACCTGAAAGTAGCATTTGTTCAAGCTGAGAGAAGGCTGCGAAGGACAGTGGAGCAAGGATTGAAGCTACCGATCAAACTCATACGCAAAAGGAAATCAGGCATGAGAAATATCTTTGTAGATTTTCTGACATTTATTTTAAAATGTGTGATTAGATTGCTTGAGTATGCCTTGCTTTATGCTATAGTTTGAAAGGAAAAATAATAGGAAACCTCTATGTTTCTAAGGAATTGTTGAATTGGGGAATAAGTTAAATTTCCTTAGAAAAGATTTTTGAATTAAGAAATAGCTTAAGGAACTTCAAGGGATAGTTTACTTATTTTTCATAAAAGAGAAAAGATAAAAATGAAGGATTTATGTGCTTTTTATATTGCATGTTGTGTATGATCTCCGTATATGGAGAATAAGGGTAAACTAGTTACTATATTCTAGGAACGAAATAAGGACAGGAGTCAAGTGAATTCAAGCAGCTTAGAGTTTTAGACTAACTGAGATAGGCTAAGGAACTCCTAGGATAAAGATTTCCGAAACAGGAGAGAAGGAATGGATTACTTGTCAAGTTGGATTATTTCTAGTAAGTAAGAATGTCGTAGGTTGGTTTGGGATGAAAGATAATCCAGTGAAGGACTTGAACCTATAATTGTTGTCTTGAATTAAATTGATGTAGGATAGTCTGGGATGATTGACAATCCGGTGAAGGACTTAGCCTATGCGTAGTGTAAGATAGCCTTAAGTCAAATCGGCCCTGAGTAGTGTATATGATAGATGACCTTCATTCGAAGTACTGAATGAGAATACTTTGGCCAAAGTAGTGGAAGGTACGACATCCACTTAGATGTGAGATAGTCAAGACTACACTGTCAGTTCATTGTGATCCATCATGCTAGTTCGGGATTGTGAAATAGCAAGTTCTAGATGTATAGGACACAACACTATGCTCAGTTGGGTTGTCGCAGCCGGTTACTTTACCAATCTCTTCGTTCGAAGGGAGGGCCATCTATTGAATGATAGATGTGCGGGGGACCGCATTAACAGTCTGTGGTTGGCGGAAAAGCGCCTGAGTGATGTTTCTCCTCCACCGCAGGCGACGGATATACCAAGATTTGAAAGGAAGGGAACCTGGACCGTCTTACTACTATTTGTGCAAAAGCTTACGAGCTATGTATGTAATTTGTTTTACTTTGTACTCCAATTTATATTTACAATGAAAATGGAATTCATGTGGAAATATATATTGTAACTTGCATGTATTTATCAATAAAGAAAGGACGAATTTTATTGCATGTCTTTGTTACTTGATACTTTTATATGTTTAGGAATGAAATGTTAGAAAAATTTTGTTTACCGGTTTTGGGGTCGTTACACAGAATGTATTGTTTTATAAAATCTTATTTTCTAATGACTGTCTTGTATATTTTGTAGAATGGCTAAAACAAGCAGAAGAGCTGCAGGAAGAGGAAATCATGCTGAATCCACAAGAGCAAGCACATCAAGACAGGCAGTGATAAAGAAGTTGAGCAAATCCTTCCTGCCGGAGTCTAAGTTTTCTTCAAAATTGGGCAAATTGAGTGACACGAACCTGGGCTCATTCAACTTGGAGACTTTTAAGAGGCGAATAATGAGAACTGGAGGTCATCATCTGTCGGTCACTTCGCATAACATTGTCAGGAGTGGACTTTATGCAGTTGCCAGTTTTCCTCCAACAATCCGGTGTCTAGAGCTGATCATGGAATGTGCCAACTATTACAACATAGAGCAGAGGACTATCATTTCGCCAGATGGCAAGATATTGGCCAACCTTACGCCGGAGGCAATTGGGGAGGCATTTGGAATTCCAATCCATGAAAGGATGATTTGCAAAACGAGGGAGAGAGCTGAAAAGATGTACTCATCCACATTTGACCGATGTGCTGACTTGATAAATTACAGGTGGATGAACAAGGCCAAGCCGACTCGCACGAAGCTGCCTAAGCATATAATTTTAGAAGATTTGAGGCAGGAGTCTTGTGACCTGATAATGATGCTAAGCAGAGTCGGAGGATGCCCCCAAGCGTTCATCTTTGAACCTTGGATGTTCTATTATATCAACCTGGTGCTGGAAGGCAAAGACTACGTAGACTGGGCACTGATGATCAGTGACAACTTATATGAGCAACTCCGTGGTTTGAGGAGGACAAGAACATTCTACATGAGCTCTTACATTGTCTACATGCTGGCCCGAATGACAAAGTATAGAGGGATCTCGTACAAGGAACCAATCGGGTGTGGCTCCCATCAGTTTAAAATACATGAGGCTTGTCCGCAGTTACATTTGACAAGTACCTCCAACTACAAAAGGGTCAATGACACCTTCACGATGCACATAACGAGGACCTTGCAGCAAAGGACTCATCATAGAATATCTAGAGAGGCACATGAGCTGATTGAAAAGTTCGGATGTCGGTTTGTCCAGTTCCCGAAGTTTACATATATTAGGCTGCAAGGATTCTCCTCTTACCCATATAGATTGCCCCGATATCCCACAAATAAGATTGATGCTGGAAGTATCTAGGCAACTTATTGCCTATGATAAGATTCAAAAGAAGAAGAAAAAAGGTGGACTTGGATTCCCAATTACCATGGGGAATTCTGACGAAGTCTGTCCATCACTACAAGCAGCTAGGGAGGCAGAAAATGAACTCCAGTTCTTCCACCTTTCCTACCACACCAGCAAGCAACGCTATGATCCCCATAGGAATATCAGATGGACATTGTCCGAGGAATTCAGATATAAAGCACAGATTGAGGACTTTTGGGCAAGTGCAGTGGATGAGATTGAGGTTAGGAGGAGGATGTTTTCACGGATACCGTTGGGGATGATTAGGGAATGCGAGATTGTCCCAGTGCCAAACCAGATTGAAGAGGATATAAATGTAGTACAAGTTGATTATGAGACAGTGAGGGATACGCCACTCCCACTCCCGGATTGGTCTGAGCCAGAGATTACAGACTTGGATACACTTTGCATCCTAGTCTTGACATTCACACGGAGTTGGGTAGAGAGGCATGTGAGCCTGCTCAAGGGAAAATCGATTCCCCTTACTTACAATTTGATGGGAGATCACAGATCATCGGCTGCTAGGCCGAGGAGGTAGGCTACTCAAACTCCAGAACCATGAGGAATGGAACCCATGCAGCCAGAGCCTCAAAGGATTGAAGAGTCTACCCATACACCTTCACGGGCACATTCTCCGAGTTTGCAGGAAGTGTCACTATTTGCTGATCAAAGGGAAGGATTGAATGCAGAACAGGTAGTGTGAGAAGCAAGTCAGCCACCTCGCAGAGAGTCAGTGGGCCAAAGCATAAACATGCCTAGAGAAGAAAATCAGCAAGTGACGGAGGAAAGAACGACCACTGACACTCAATTTCAGCATGAGATTGAGGCAACTCTTGAAGATGATGCTACTTTAGATCAAGATGCCCAGAGCTCAGGAGATACTGAGCCTATAGACGATGATGAGCCTCGTCAGCACGAAGGCATAGAGGAAGTTCATGGGGTGGAGGCCGAGGTTGAGCAGCCCTTCGTTATTTCAGATTTACGACAGGAGGTGCAAGAATGGCTAAGGGACATGATGAGACATGATCCTGTTGATGAAACTTATCCAGTAGCTGAGATGGAAGAATTGTTGAGTAGGATCAGTGCACCTCCAACAAATAAGAAGGCTAGAAAATTCTCCAAAGTCTCAATAGATGAGGATGGCTCTCGGACATTGCATGTGGTAGTGCCTAGAGTGGAGTGTGATCGAGATGAGGCTGTTCTAGAGAATTATGTGATTACAACTATGGAACTTGGCCGCCCTATTGGAGCACAGGTGGTAGAGGAGTGCGACAATTCATACCAGACACTTAAGGACAAATTGCTCCATATCGAGAGCAAATACAAGAGGTTGAAGGTAGAACACAAAACACTGATTGGCTATGTGCAACACTTGTCCCGTCCTTGTGGGCAAGAAAAACCGGCAATCGAGCTCCCAGCCGAATTGCCTAAAGAGTCAATTAGTGGCTTAGAAGATTTGAAAAGAATGGCACAACAAGCAGATAAGTGGGTTGCTAATGTTCGTGCAGAGACAAAATTTTTTATGGAGGATCTTGCACATGCCTATGGGCAAGCCTCCGACATTATGGCAAGAATGGATGCAGTTAATCATGCTTGGGGTGAGGCTCGTATCTATCAAACGAGAGTTGTTCTTCGCTTACGAGCTTTGATGCACATACCTCTGCAGGTTTTGGTTGAGGGAGGTGTGATTCAGGAAGGAGATAGATATGACTTCGCTGGGTGGTACTCTTCAGTGGTCACGGGCCGGGGATTCTATGATGCATCACAGGCAGATTCGGTCAGGGTTAGAAAAGCCATGACAAACATCTTTGATGGAGTTCTCAATACGTTGGAGGCTATCTTTGCCAGGAGGCTGACTTCTGAGGAGGTAACTGCAGATGGTTTGAAGAGTAGGTTAATGCCTTTCTTTTCTGGGGTGAAGACCTTTGTCCAGGATGATTTCGAGAACACCTCTACGTTCTCCAACATTATTCAGAATACACAGGATGCCCTTGTTGCCTGGAAGAAATCTTGTGCCCGACATGGGCAAACAGTCATAGTGTTGGAGTTTCAGTTGGATCATATCCCTCCCATTTCAGATCAGGAGGTTGAAGTTGTGTTGACCAAGTTCATCAAGTTTGCAACTAGCGAAAAGGAGAAAGGAAACACCCTTCTGGATGATGATCTTCTGGAAGGGGATGATGTGCATTGATTACAGATAGTGGTTCCTGCAGAGGAGTGGAGAATCTCCGGTGCATTCATTGCCCCACTCCTCTCAGTGGCGGTTTTTAGGGCTAGAACTCTAATCAGGGCTTACGTGGCTCAATCTGAGCCTTCCATTGTATTTGAATCTAAGCCGTCCATTGGACTAGGCTTGATATAGAAGGGGTATCCGCCCTCATTTGTAAATTATTAGAAATTAGACTAAGAGATAGAGTTGAGCTAGAGAGTAGAAGAGGCTTTTAGTTAGAAGCTAGCTTAGTTTGAAAAGGAAAGAAAAGCTTTCCCTTTGAAAGTTTTTGTAAAAGGTTGTTATGGAGAACGCTCATAATATAAAGAACTTCATTGATTGGTGATTCTCTCTTTTGTTGTGAGTGATTGACAAGGATTTTTCGGCTTTCCGATTCAAGTAGATAGAGTAAAGTAGATTTGATTCCATGCAAGTAGTTGTTAATTGTGGAATGTGGCGTTTGATCTAAGCAAATCATCTTTCATCCATACCGCTAGCAAGCTCGTTGACGGTGAGTTCGCCCTGCGTGGTCAACTGGAATATTGATACTTAACTTCGATTGTGGTACATATGTCCATATGCAATCGTTGTGATGGTATGTATATGTTATGTCATAATTTGAACACCTTTCTCATCCTTTGAATCTTGCACCAATTTTGTGGAAGTTGTCCGAAGGGAGACGGAGCAAAGTCTGGTTTGAAGATTGTTGAAGTTAATCCTTGCATTCCACCCTTTAGAAATAGATTGTAGAATCCCTACCCCCTATTCCTTTTAAATTAAGTATTTTCCCGGTTAACTTAGGAATCAGAGCATCATCGTCAAATCATTCGTATTGCTTCACAAAGTTGAACAAATTGCGTAAGTCCCCTTGGAATACCCAACATATTCACATCAACCAACTGAGCCTATTCGCGACATAAGGAACTTTCGAGTTGAACGTATGATCTTTCATGCAATCTTAGCATGCAGAATACTTTGATCAAGAGAGAATAGGGTGACCGTTGGACATTTTATTCTGTGTTGGTGCGGTCATAAAACACCCGTCAACACTACCATGCCTACTGCTTGCATAATATTTAGCCTTGATGTTGTCACATATAGTAGGATGCCAATCATGGATCTATACAGTGTTTGATTTACTTCAAGAGATTCATCATATTTGCTTAATTTACACCCTATGACCATGGGTGTGCTAGCTGGTGCACAATCTTCCACTCTAATTTTTTTCAACATGTCCTTGATGTTCTTGGTTTGTGAGATAAATATGTCTTTGTCAGATTGAGAAATTTGTAAACCAAAAAAGAATAACAAATCATTGAGCATAAACATCTCAAATTCTTTTTGCATATCCTTTACAAAATCTTGGCACATTTTGTTGCTACTACCTCCAAAGAAGATGTCATCTACATAAACAACAACAATCATTTGGTTTTCATGTAATGTTCCTAATAGGAGTTATACCAAACCTATTCTAAATTATCAATTTCCCAAGCAATGGGCCCTAGAGGATACCTTGAATTGATTTAGTCCTTGCAAACAAGTTAGAGATACATTACTAAAGTGCAATGGACTACCCCAATTTCTGTTATTCGTTTTTCCCAAATTCTCATAACATGCTGTGAGGACTAGGAAATGAATTTTCTGTTGTTTGGTTCATTTTGCTTGAAATTGTAGTAATGCAAATATACTCAGAATGTTCATAAAAAAATATAGAAATACAAAAAATATAGTTTTTTATTTCCAGAACTGTATTCAAGCTATTTTCCCAAAGTTAACAGTAATCATGAGGTCATTTGTTGAACATTATGAACACCAAAAATATTAACAATAAATCCTGATCCTAGATATTAGACGCATAGGAATGATATGTAAATACATAGACTGGATTATTGGATTACTCACTGTTTTCACCAGGGTTTGCTACAGGTATTGGCAATAATACGTTTCCAGGTGAAATCTTCTTCCAGAGGTTTTAGACCATTCCAGTAAGCTCAAATTTAATGCTTCAATGAATTGGCACAACATGGTAGTTGCAATTTGAATTTGCTTCTGAGCCGCTTCATGCACCTCTCCTCACACTAGAGGATTCCCTATTCCCAATTTAACGCCACCACCAGTTATCTTTAGGAGAAATAACAACTACGTCACAAACAAGCTCCCGGCTAAACAAAAAATGAATTTAATGTCTTGAATACAAAGCCTTGACCACCAATATGGACAGTAGTTGTTCCTCGACAAACAAGAATTATATCGAATACTTCCAAGGTTTGAAAATAAACGTGTTTCTGGCCCGTGTATTCAACAATCTGCCTTTTTACACAATTCCTCTAACTTTTCTGATTGAAAGAGCAGAAGTCCAAATTCAATTCGTGACTTTCCAGAATTTTCATCTGATGCTAATCCCGTTTGGAACAAGCTGATACACGTCCTTTGAAAGATTATTGGAGTTCAATTTTTAGGACCAAGGTATTAACACAATGAAACCCGACACCACAGAATATAGTATCCAACAGAAATCACCTGACCAAAATTTCCAGTATGTCAAAATAGTCGCCCAGGATGCATCTTCCAGCATCGAAGACAACAATCTCTACAAAAGATTCCGGTTCTAGTAGAGTCCACAACTTAGTTCCATTTTCACAGAAGACACCAAAATTCTGCATAGTTCCCCAATTCGCCCCACTCCATCGTTTACCACCTACACCAACGGCAGTTACGATTCTTTCTTGAAAATAACTTTATTTATTTAAATTCACTTTTTTACTGCATACTCCCTTCAATGGCTTAAAAATAAAAGATTTACTTTAATCTTTAATTCATCTTATATCTCCTTATAATTAATAAATTAATGCTTTAAGAAATTTCCAATATTAAACTAAAGAATTAATTTATTATAATCTGTTGATGTAGTACCGGCGGGAGATCTCTTTCTCCCTTAAATTCAAAAATTAAATAAACAATCAAATGAGGCCGACTCAAGTGACGTCTCATTTCAAATAATAATTTATATTTATTTTTTATTGAGGCCAACCAAACAAAAGGACGCCTTGGTTGAAGAAAGGAGCCGACCCAAGATGAAACGCCATCTCATTGTGTATATATAGAAGGTGATACTCATTCATTAGATGATCGATTATTATTCTGAAGACATTCGCATGCATCAAGCAGTTTGTCATCTACAACAAATTATACTACTGCATTGAGCAGATCGATATCAAGGAGAGATAGTTATAATTGTGTATTCTGTATCTAAGAGAGGTGTGATTCTTTATTGCATCATATCGGCCTTGTGTTTGGCCTAAGACTGTAATCAGATTTCTGCTCTTCCAATTCAATATATAAGAGATAAATTTTGGCTTGGTTTTTCTCCCTCGCGGAGGGTTTTCCTAGGGTAAACTGTTGTGTTAATTGTCTATTGTGTTGTGTATTTCTACTTATGTCATTTTTGATCCTAAAACTAACATAATCTTCATTAGTTACATGCTAAGGGGGGACATTATAGTTCTCCCTCCCTAGAATTGCTTGTCCACAAGCAATTTCAAACCAGGGTGTTGCAAAATTTGATCATTCACCCACGTAGCATCTTCAACCGAGAGATTCTTCCATTTTACAAGGTATTCCTTGATGACCCTTTTCCGAAGAGTGTGCTCCCTGGTATCAATAATAGCCTCAGGTATCAAAATGAGTTTCCCTTCTTCATCTAAATGAGGCAATTCAGGAGACAGAGTTATGTTGTGACCCAACGCCTTCTTGAGGTGAGAAACATGAAAAACATTGTGGACCCTGCAGTTTTCTGGTAACTCCAGCTCATAGGCCACCTCTCCAATTCTTTTGGTGACTCAAAAAAGACCATAAACTCAAGGTTTTAGTTTTTCCAAACCACTTTTCTTGAGTGAAGATTTCCTGTAGGGCTGCAACCTTAGATACACCATGTCTCCATCCTCAAAACTCCTCTTTGAACGGTGTTGATCAGCATACAATTTTTGTTGATTTTGAGCTTGCTGTATATTTGTTGGCGTTTCAAATCGCACCTCTAGTATGCGGTTTGGAAACGAACAACTATGTGCAGTAAATTGCTCTTCAAATTCGGAGGGGAAGCTCCCTCATATGCTGATTATGCTAAAGAAAGTAAATAAAAACTAATTTGCCTATTTTTTGTCTCAGCTGCAAGAACACAAGGTTATATAACTCTTGATGTTGCAGCTGAGGTTTTCCCTTTTATAAAAACTTTGAACTTCAACTAACTTATGCTAAAGACACTTCTAAAGATTTAAATAAACGCAGAGTTTAAATCCTAGAAGTGAACGAGGAATTATTTCAACACATAAACGAACTTTGAAAATTGAGACATTAAATCAAAGCAAGACAAGCATAAGATCCTCCTCAATTATCAAGATTTACTCCTCTAGGATAAAAAGTTATAAAAAAATAGGCATGCAACATGCAATCAAAAATGGATTAACACTTAGCACAAGATCGAACAGAAACTGAATAGCAATCTTGAAGGCCGAAATAAGCTCATTCACTATCACAATCTAAGTTCTGAACAACACTGAATAACAATGAGAAGGCACTAAGAGGCATAGCGTCTTGTTATCACTAGCATGGTTAAAGAAAAATGGGCAAGGCTTCCCTTATTTATAACTAAGCAAAGGAATAGGGAACCCTAAAATCTACTTGCTTTTACAACTAATACTTGTTAGCATGCAAGCTTTATTTCTAAAACTGAAGAAGATAAACATCTACAACTAAGAAAGCATGACAAATAGGAAATGCCAACTATTACATTTGTTTTCTTTCTCTTCTTTAAAGAGTGGATAAGAATTAAGACGAGAATAGAAAGAAAACTAGGAAAAAAGCTTCTAGATGAAAGCTGCTTTATATCTCGATCACAACCGCCAAAAAGCTGGAAGTTGCCTCCTTATCAGGTGCATTGATACTATTTATAGCGATATTCCACTTTTCTAGGATTTCTTTGCCTTCTGCAATCAAACTTGAAAATTCTTGGCATCTTCAGCTGCTTTATCAAATCTTGCTAATTTCGGCAGCTTTGCAATTGGGGTAATGACCCTTTACGAATATATCATCCTGCTTCAACATATCCTTTTTTTGTGTGACCATCTTCTGATATTCCTCCATTTCTTCAGCAACTTTTATACTTTTGACACTTATCTTGATTTTTCAATAGAAGAGTATTGTACGATGAAAATCTTGACACAACATTAGCTTGTTTCTGAATTTGATGGGATGGTAGTTTATACTGAAAAACTTGAAGATTGACTGTAAATTTGACTATGCTCGAACAAGCTTAGCACAAATACTAAAAAATAGCTTGCTGATTTTTCTTCTTCAAAATGACAAATTTTTCAAAAATAATCGAAGAAATGGGTTTTGTGTAGAATCCCGTTGCAAAGAGACCCAAATCGTCCATTTTTGAATATTTTGAGTGTAGACTGAAATGTGCTAGCCAATTTTTTCACATTTTTAACACATTAATTTCACCCATTAATGTTAGTGAAATCACAAACCAACTGAAGGGAACCTTTTACTTTGATCAACCCAGATCCCAGTACGGGCAAGGTGAGAGCATACTCGAAAGGGGATCGTTAGCACAAAGTTGAAACTGCTGGAAAGTACAATGAAAGGAGATAACAATCAACTCAAACACTTATTTAGCGGGAGGACTGAGAATGAAAGTACATTGCTAAAAGTAAATATGCAACTCGACCACTTATTCAACGGGAGTGTGTTGACGGCTCAGCCGATCAACAATATGATGTTCAATGCATTACATAAAGTAACTAGGCGGCATGCCGGCCTCTTCCACTTTTCAGCGGGTAGTACAAGAAGTAAATATTGAAATGAAAGATTGAGGCAAGGCCAGTCTTTTCCACGATCATGGGAAATGCAAGAAGATAAGAATGCTGACAATACTACTATTTAGCTTACAATGAGATAAAGTGTCTGCCAAGAACACAAGATTAGGAGTCCTTCAATGCTGCAATAATGTATAATAACTTTCCAATACCCAAGGAGACCTCCCAAACTCAAACCCCACTCAAATGACCAACTTTAATAATTTGATTTGACTGAATAGTGACTGAAAATGCATAGACCAGCAACCTAGAATTTCACTAGAATGCTTGTATCTTTCTCCATACTCACTCAAATGACTTGGAATTAAATGCTAAAGCTTATAGAGATGATGGCGGTCAAATCCAAAGCAAGAAAACACATTAAACCGACAAGTATATTTTTGTGCATGCTTCCCAAGACAACCCGGAATGGTACGGCCTCAAGAGGGGCAATTTTATTATTATAAAATCTGCAAGTTGGCAAGAAGGGTCGCCCCTAGCAGATAAATACATTAGTCCATTACCCATAACAAAATAAAAATCACTCAAATACTTCTATGTGAAAAAGACTTTCAGCTATGCTAAGACCAACAACTGCAAAACTAATTGAAATACAAGAAACTCAACTACAGCCTGCTCAAACTACTCATCAAAGACTAAGAACATCAAGATCTCAACTAGTTGCTATCTTTCAAGCAAGAAGCTAAGCCAAGCTAGGGGGTATGCATTCCCCGAAGCACTCAATCACCATTACGGCAGCATAACTTTGCAGTAGACCAAAGATGCCAAATGAAGAACCAACCTCTCCTTATAAAGCTTTGAGAAGAACTTCTAAAAGCCTCTAGAAAGTGCGCCCAAACTCCAAGAGTCAAACAATTTCAAATTTCAAGTTGACTCAACTCCCTCACAAAAATGTCATCCCATTCAAAAGATGAAATAATTTCACTTTTTTTAAAATAATAATCCTCCTCACAAGTTGGCGTCCCCTTTTTCTCCATAGTCAACTTTAATAATTTGCAAATATTTCAATTAAGCCCCCTGATGAGGCATCCATCCATGAAGTCCACCTTTTAAAACAACTTAAAAGTCATCAAGCTAGGCCAAGGGACTTAATATTAAAATATAACATTATTTTAATTAAAATAACTTATCTCTCTAGAAAAAGCATCCAAGAGCCAAACTCAACACTGCCAACTGAACTGCTCGAAGAGGAAAGCCAAATGTACTGATGCCAACAGGACCATTGCTAGAAATAGAATTTACTAAAAATAGTAAATTCAGGAAGTTGCTCAGATCAACATGCATGCTATATAGTTGCGAAGCTCTCTGAAAACCCAGAAAGAATCAATGATCAAAACTCCAGAATGCCAAGGACAAGCCTTAGAAAATGCTAAAACAACCTCCAAGAAGATAGGAAACCCTAATTTCCACCTCTGAGTAGCCTACGGGTCTCTGGAATAGGCTAACAACCAACTACTAGATCATTGTTGAGAAGGGGAAATTACAACCATCTTCTGATATTCCTCCATTTCTTCAGCAACTTTTATACTTTTGACACTTATCTTGATTTTTCAATAGAAGAGTATTGTACAATGAACATCTTGACACAACACCAACTTGTTTTTGAATTTGATGGGATAGTACTCTATGCTGAAAAACTTGAAGATTGACTGTAAACTTGACTATGCTCGGACAAGCTTACACAAATACTAAAAAATAGCTTGCTGATTTTTCTTCTTCAAAATGACAAATTTTTCAAAAATAATTGGAGATATGGGTTTTGTGTAGAATCTCATTGCAAAGAGACCCAGATCGTCCATTTTTGAAAATTTTGAGTGTAGACTGAAAAAGCAACAAACCCTAATTTCTTCAAAAGAAACATGAAAAAGCTGGAACCTGGCTTTGTTAATAAGATTGTTCTAGAAGGACCTAGATGATTAAAACTTGAAAATTTTAATGCTCTCTAGGACATGCAAAGAAAAAGCAGCTGCTGCAACTTGAAAATTTCTTCAAAAACTATTCAAAATTATGAATTGAGATGACCCAGATCACTAGAAATTGAAAACCTTGACCTCCTTCTTCAAAGAATTGATGTTCTAGATGAAAAAACATGAAAAAGCAGGCTCTTCTGTGTGCTGGTTTGAAGATTCATGAATTTTGAAAAATCAGCAATCTTGAGCTCTCAAATCTTGAAAGAAAAATTATTTTGTTGCTGCTCCTTTCATAGGGCTGCTGTCCATAGGTTATATGAGCAGGTTCAAGCTAAAATTAGAACTAAATAGAGAATGTCGGAATGTTTTGGAAGTGATATTGGCGTCAAATAGGGATGCCCTCTCTCACCTACTTTATTTGGGTTGTATATTGACAAATTAGAGGAATGGTTAGACAATTTTGGTGGGGGAGGAGTTGAGCTGACCAATTATGTAATAAAATTGCTGCTCTATGCTGATGATCTTATTCTAATGGAAAAAACAATGCATGATTTGAAGGATCACTTGAAAGCTCTTGAGTTATTTTGTCAGGAGGTTGGGATGTAGGTGAACATCAACAAAACTAAGGTTATGATATTTACCTTGAAAAGAAAGAAGGAAGCTATAGAATTTGTCTTCGAAGGTAGTCCCTTGCAAGTGGTTAGTGACTATAAGTACCTTGGCCTTGATTTTCACTATAGGCTTAGTTGGGAGACATGTAGAGCAAAAAGGATTCAAGGTGGATGGAAAGCTTTATACTCTTTGCAAAATAGATGTAGGAGTGCTGAATTATGGGACTGGAAAACCAAGAAAACTCTCTTTTGATTGTTAGTGGTGCCGGTGGTTCTCTATGGGTGTGAAGTTTGGGGTGGCAATACTTCAACAATGAAGTGGAGGCAAATTGAAAGACTGAAAAAACATTTAATCACAAGCAGCCTCAAAATAAAATCGTCTATTCCCTATGAGATTGTCCTAGTTGAGGTTGGTGCCTTACCTGTGGAGACATCGGCTATGATTCGTTTACTAAGTTATCTAAAGAGGTTGGAGAACATGGAGGTGTCCCGTTGGCCCAAAATGGTAGCAGCAGAGAAACTAAATAGAAGGAAGAGCACGTGGATGAAGCAAAATAACAAGTGGTTGAGTAAGTGGGGTATCAACATAGATAATTGCCCAAATAACATTAAGGCAATCAAAATGTACGCGCAACAAAAAGTTAAAGAAAACATGTGGGCCAGGGAGTTATCAAGGAAAAGGGAGTATTACATCAAGCACTTTAATCCCTCGTATGATCATACTCAACAAGCATATATAGGTGCGGAAATAAAATGGAAAGTGAAAATGTTAATAGCTCAGCTAAGAACTAGTTCTCACTAGTTGAGATGTGAAACCGGTAGATGGACGACACCTAAAGAAGATTGGGCTGATAGGATATGCAAGTTTTGTTCGTTAGGGCTTGTAGAGATAGAGTGGCATTTCATCATGGAATGCCCAGCCTACATGGATATTCGGGTCAATTATATCGAGATCTTAAATGTGGACACTTTATACAGCTTATTCGAAGAAGAGAGAATATCGAAAAGTGTTGATTACTTGATAAAAATTCATAGTAGAAGATCCAAAATCTAGAAGGAAAGGGAGATCAAGTAATTGCTGGGCTGTGGTTTCTTTTTCAGGTTGTTGTGGTGTTCCGTTTTGCTGCCGATCCGTGGGTCCCATAGGCTGTTTGGCCTTGTGGACGTTATTAAAAGTCTTCATTCATTCATTCATTTCCAACTTGGATGCCACCTGCAAGTAAGTGTGAAAAATGAAAGGCAAGGACGCCTTAAATAAGTTTGAGGATGAGAAAATTTTCTTTCTTTCTGTTTTCACTTCTCAAACCCTAGCCTGAGCTTGTGCATTGAACTTAGACATTTCTTCTTCATTTGAAATTTTGAAATTTGAAAATTTTTGGCTAAGACATGGCATCATGGGCACTCTTCTTGACTAGAGGCGCCTATCTTCTTGACTTTTCTTGATTTTAAAACCCCAGTTTGATCTTAATTTTTGGCTTCTAGATTGATCTGATGGATGCACTGAATGATTCATCGCAGAGCTTGATCGAATCTGAAGAATTTTTTTGAGGCAACTGTTGACAAAAAATTCATCTGACCCTTCAAAATGTTGGGTGCCTATCTCCTCTGGGGGCGCCCATCTTTACTAGTGTTAGCTATTTTCATGATTTTCAAGTTCTTGCTTATTTTCTGATCTTTTGATGAATTCATGATTTCGGGAGCTAAACTGATCAGATCGATTGGCTGTCAGATTCAGTGGATAGTTGAGAAGATTCTAAGGGGGTCTCCTAGGAAAGATACGTCCTGAAAGTTGATTTTAGTGGGTCAAAAGCTTGAGCGCCCCTGGCTTGCTGGGGTGCCCAACTCCTCCAGAGTTAGTTTATTTTCCGTGTTTTTTACCTTTGCTTGACTTCTGTCATTTTACTCATGTTTTTCCCTTTGTTCAGCCTTCGAGATCTAATGCCTGCAATCTTTGATGAGCGTGCTCATGGTTTCATTAGAAAACTTGATCAAATATGAGGAAGTCATGTTGGAGGCCTCGTCTGCAAATTCATCCATTTAAGCCCTCAAAAGCTTGGGCGCCTATCTCCTTCTGGGGCACCCATGGTTGGCAGAGTTAGACATTTTTACTCTGTTTCTACCTTGAAGTTTGAAATCCTCTTGTCATGACCCTTGTTCGATCTGAGTTTGTTGGCGGCTAAATGATTCGATGAGCTAGCTGAGATATCCATTGCGAAGCTAACAAACAATTGAAGAGATTGAGCGTATTTGCAAACCCTAACTACTGAATATGAGCTTTCAAAACCCTAGGCGCCTTTCTCTCTCCAGGACGCCCAAGTTCTCTAGACTTAGAATATTTTCTAATGTTCTCGTGATTTGCTTTCAGCTTCTTGGTTGAGACTCCTCTATTCAATCTTCGATTCCGGATGACCAGTTGATTAGATGGCTATGCCAGTGGATTTGCTACTGAGCTGAGAAGAATCTGAACAACATTGCTTGGGAGCACAAACCCTAAGTTCATCATTTGTTGCCTTGAAAAGTTGGGTGCCTGTCTCCTCTTGGGGTGCTCATGACTGACAAACTTAGAATATTTTATGAGATTTTCAATTTTCTCCTTTGTTTGATGTGCTTTCCTTTGCCCTGTTGTTGGGGATGAATTTTTTTTCTAAAGCATGAGTGTCTGGGCACCTATGCTTGACAGAGGTGCCTGAGCTTGGCAGACTTGGTCAAAATTTCACATTTTTCAACTTTGACAACTTCTTTTCTCCGTTCTTCGTGCACGTTCATCATTAGCAACTTTTGTTCAATGCTTGAATGTTTGTTTCTGATACTTGGCAGCTGATTGACCTCCATTGATGAGCTCGGTGCTCCTAAAAAAGCTTCTAAAAAAGCAGAATAGACCCATTAGGGTAAAACTGATCTTTTCGTGATTCTGACTTCGCTAGCCTGATGAGGAAGTATTTTAAGCCAATCAAAATCAGTTTCAACCCTAGAAGCCAAACTTTCTATTTTTAGAAAATTTTGCCAACATCTGTTTCAAAAGAAACCCAAACAAAACCTAGAAAAAGTTATGTTTTTAGAAAGTTACTAAAAATAAAAATTTTCCTAAAATTTATGGTTGAAAAATTGAAATCTGGGTTTTGTCGATTTGGCCGCTCTGAGCCAACCTAGATTGTTAGATTTTGAAAACTTCAGGTTTTTGACCCTCATGCATGACATGCAAACCCTAATTTTGACCTTTTTTATAGATTTTAGCAAGACTTTGACTCCTTTCTTCGAAATGCCTAAGTTTAGTAAAAATTTTAACTTGGGGTACAACAATATTTTCCTTCAATGGCTTCATTATATCCTGATTCTTCTGTAGTAAGTCTCTAGCCTTAGGTATCCTGCTATCTTTAAAATGTAAATGAAGAAAATTTGGAGCTTCATAACCATAAAGTGCCATGAACGGTGACATTCGGATTGACATGTGGTAAGTTGAATTATAACAATACTCACCCAAGTGTAACCACCTCACCCATGCCTTTTTGCTACCTCGAGATGTAATTCCTGAGGTACCCTTCCACCCACTTGTTAACAATTTTTGATTGACCATCAGCCTGTGGATGGTAACTAGTACTAAGGGTGAGTTCTGTTCCACTCAATCTAAAGAGTTCCTGCCAAAAGAGACTCAAGAACTTATTGTTCTTGTCACCAATAATGCTCCTAGACATTCCATGAAGTCTGAAAATTTCTTTGAAAAAAAGATCAGCCACCTGTACTGCTGTATATTTTGTTGAAATAGCATAAAAACGAGAAAATTTTGTGAGTCTATCAACAACCATATACACACAATCCTTACCCTGTACCTTCGGAAATCTTGTGATAAAATCCATAGAAATGCACTCCCATTTCTGATTAGGAATGGGTAGTGGCTGCAACAACCCATCCAGATAAGAGTGTTCATCCTTGTTTTGTTGACATATAGGACACTCCTTAATATACTTAAGGACTTCATTTTTAAGCCCTTTCCATGTAAACCTTTCGCGGATCTGCCTATATGTTTTAAAAAACCTCGGGTGACCAGCCACAGGGGCATCATGGAAAGCCCTCAAAACTTTGGCATTAAGCTTTGAATTAGGTACCAAAAAAATTCTGCCCTTATAGTAATCAGCTCATTGAAAATTGTATACCTATCATCTTGAGTAGTACCCTCAATAATTTTCGTGGCCCAAGTATCCTTAGCATAATCTGCAATAATTAACTCCCTCTAGTCATCACCAATCTCAACCAATAAGCACAAGTGGGGTCTCCTGGACAACGCATAAGCAACCACATTTCTTTTCCTCTTGAAATAGACAATGTCAAAATTGTATGCATGTAATCTGCTCACCTATTTCTGCTATCTATCGCTGAGATCTTTTTGATTCAAGAAGTATTTCAGGCTATTATGATCTGTTTTGTCTATAAACCTTCCTCCTACCAAGTGTTGTGACCTTTTCACACATCGCCTCATTCAAATGGGGACCCCCAATGTTTGCTCCATTCTGGTCTTTTGGTGTTTGTTTTGCGTTTCTCTCTCTCTTTGATTTCTCTATTCTTCTGGGGATTTTTTTTTTGAAATTTTGGCTGAGTCTGAAGTGAATCTGTGAAGTTAGGGTTTTGTTCTTCAGGCTGGATTGAGTTTAAATCAGGTTGGTAAATTGACATCTGAGCACTGCAATACAGTCAGAAGGCTCAAGGCAGGATCCCACTGAAATTTCGTTGAAATCTGACAATTTACTATTTTTAGTAAGTACCTAATTTGAGGCTTGTTCCTCAGGATTTCGGGATTCTAACTACTTCAACACGTTCAGGCAGTTTCTGAGCATCCACACGTGAAATTTGAACAGATTCAGACAACTAGCTATTTTTAGCAGTTCAGCCTTTGGAGGCTATTTTTAGGGCTTAAACATACAATTCTCCAATGCATGACTGGAGAATGGATCTGGGTTTTTCAAGACCTTCACAACGGTATAACATGCAAACTGAGACAAAGACTTTCAGAGTATAACTTTCAGAGGCTATTTTTAGGGTTTGCATGCAAGAATTTTCAATGCATGTTCGGATATTCCATGTGGGTTTTGCGAGGGCTTCACAGTGATATGACATGCAAACGGAATGAGTCAGTTTTAAGGGACTTACTATTTTTAGCCAGTGTCGGAACGTTGACCAGTTTTCTGGGTTTTTCTGGGTTTTTTGAGATCCCACAAGCACTGTGACATGCAAGCTCATCCGACATCAGATTGATCACCTTTCAGGCATTTACTATTTTTAGCAGGTTTGCTCCGGTAGCAACCCGACACTCCAGTTCAACAAGCAGAGCAGTATGCAGTAGAAATCAAGTCAAACGGAGACCATTCGAGGCACATGCAAGTCAAATTAGGGTTTCCAGCTTCGGGGCCTAGAAAGTAGGGTAAAAAGCCAAAATTTCAAAAAACGAAGATATCCCATCACGATCAACATCCTTCTGGCAATCTACTAGTGAAATTTCGGCATAATCCGAACACTTACTATTTATAGTAAGTCGTCTCTAGAGCAGGGCTATAAATAGCAGGTCAGCACGAGGGGCAGGTGTGAACAGGTTCATCAAACTACAAGGACCACGTGGTGAAAATTTCAAGCCAAACGGAGCTGTGAAAGTTGGAAAATCAAGGGGTTTACTAAAAATAGCAAATGATCTCAGGCAACAGGTATGAGAAAGGTAGCAAGATCACTGAGGCATAATCACGCCAGCTCCAGTTTCAGAACAGGCGAAAAGGCATAGGAAGGCACACTTCTCCAAAAAATTACAGAAAATAGATGGCAAAGGTAGCTGAGGCGTCGAAAGAAATTTCTAAATCCACAAATGGAAATTGGCAGGAGAAGAGAAGACATGCGCCCAAGGGGTGATGAGGTTTAAAAAATTCTCTAAGTGTGGAAAATGGAAGTACCACCCTTGAAATGCGCCCACCAAGGGAGTTTGCTGATAAAATTTCTAAGGCAATCAAATTTCCTTCACCTCATAGGAAATGCGCCCATCAAGGAGGTTTGCTGATTTGAAAAAGTTGCTAAGGCATTTGAAATTCCTTCACACCACCTCATATGCGCCCAAGACTCCAGCAAATTCCTTCTCCACATGCCAAATGCGCCCACATGTGGAAGTCAACTAGGCTAAATGCGCCCAAGGTTTGAAGAAATTCCCTCTCCCATGCTATTTGCGCCCTCAAGCGTTGGAAATGGAAGTTGCACACATGAAATGCGCCCTCACTTGTAGATGTTCCCTCACATACATGCGCCCAAGCAAGGAATGAAGGCGTGGAAATTTTGTAAGTCACAAAATGGAAGCTTGCATGTGGAAATGCGCCCAAGGCTGCAAGAAGGGTAAAAGGTAAATGCCTAAGGCATTGAGAATAGAAGCTTGATGGGCAAAATGCGCCCAAGGCAACATGAGGTGGAGACAAAAATTTCTAGGCGTGGAAAATAGAAGTGGTACGTGTGAAATGCACCAAGGCATGGAAAAGCACAAAAAAAGTTTCTAAGGCGTGGATTTCCTTCACCACCCTCAAATGCGCCCAAGACATTAAAAGTTCCTCCTTCACATAGCAAATGCGCCCTCATGGGAGATATTTATAAGAAAAGTTTCTAAGTGAGAATGGAAGTCAACCAGGCTAAATGCGCCCAAGAATGGAAGTCTACATGGTGAAATGCGCCCTCAAGCCCACATGTGGAAGAAGCATAGATAAAACGCGCCAAGGTGGAGAAGGCAAGAAAAAAAATTCCTAAGGCAAGGAGTTCCCCTCATGGGCACAAATGCGCCTTCACATGGAAGTGGTATAGGTAAAATGCGCCTACGGTATGAGCAAAATGTTGAAAATATTCTAAGTGCGAGATTCCTCCTCCACCTAGGAAATGCGCCCAAGCCTAGAAGAGAAAAATGCTAAGGCATGAAGAGTTGAAGTAGGCACATGAATATGCGCCCAAGGGAGATATATGACAAGGAAGCCTAGGCGTGGAAGAATAAAGTGAAAATAAATGCATGGGGTGAAATGCCCTTCATGGGTGATTTGAAATTAAAATTTGTCTAAAGGCATTTTGCAAGGTAAAATAAAAATTCTCTAAGGTAGAGATGAAGTTGGAAATTCCCTCATGACACATGAAATGCGCCGAGGATAACGAGGAAATTTCTCAGGAAAATCAAGGGCAACGACAAGGCAAGAAATTGAAGACTGCAGATGTGGAAGACGTCCAGAACAAAAAATGGAATCAACCTTAGCAATTTTTATTATTTTTCTCAAAATAATAAAATTAAACTTACCCCTTCGTCCGGATACACATGGAAACGATGATTTTTAAGGGGAAATTTCTATTGGGTATTGAACATTTTCCACTGGGAGATGATTTAAAATTGTTCCACACCTTGCTCGCGTTGTTTTGACAGAGATTTTAGCCTGGCGCCTTTTGATGAATCTCCTAGGCGAAAATAAATTCTCTAGGGCAAAAATAAAAGAAATGTTTTTACAGATGCCTCGGCCGGTGAAGTCAAAATAAGTGCCTGGATTACAGTGAATGAAATTTATAAAGCAGACAAGATTGTCTAAGGGAAAATGAAACTACAAGAGGTCAAGCACACTCACAGAGATGAAATTTGTCTAAGGCATGGAGGGATTTGAAGATGAAATGAAGCTCAAATATCAGGCATTCAAGTACGTCCTCAAGATGAAGTATTTTCTAAGACAAACTCCAAGCACAAGGTGGTGGATGCGCCCTTGAAAAGGACCTCATGAAATGAACATCGTGCACCTAGTTGCTGAGAAGTTATGAAAATTTGCTGGAAGTGATGAATTCTATCAGATCCAAGGATCAATCAATCAGAATGTGAAAACTGGGTAAGTGAAGAGATTTTATCTTATAAATGTTCTGATGTTCTTCTTTTGTTTTGCAGGATGAACGTCGAGGCCAAGGCATGAGGACTTGAGGTGATGAAGCTGGACAACGTTACAACTCTGAAAAAGGAAATGGCGGTGAAGATTTGGCTAAGGCACTAAGAACGTGGTGCAAAAAGGGGCTAAATACGCCCAATGCAGTGAGCTGAAGAAGTGTGAAAGTTGCAAGAGGAAGTGCGTCCAGGAGTCAAAGCAGTAGGAGGGTTGAACGTCAAATCGTTTGAAATTTTATTATCTGCAGAGACGATCTTAGAGACTCTTTTACTCTCCTCCTATCGCAACAGAATTGGCAGGCAGAACAGTGGGAACGCGTTTCTAGATGGAATCTGCTGATGATGGTGGGCATTAATTGCTCATAGTGGTTCTTGCGGAGGAGTGGAGAATATTCTGTGCATTCATTGCCCCACTCCTCTCTGTGGCGGTTTTTAGGGCAAAAACCCTAATTAGGGCATGCGTGGCTCAATCTGAGCCCTTCATTGTAATTGAATCTGAACCGTCCACTGAGATGGGCTTATTATAAAAGGGGCATCCCCCCTTCATTTGTAACTAAGTAGATGTTAGATCACAGAGTATAGAAGATAGAAATTAGAATAGAAGTAGCATAGCATAGATTGCATAGTCTAGATTGAAGAGGAAAGGAAGTTTTCCCATTGAGGACTTTGTAAGAAGTTGTTGTGAACACTCTCATAATATAAAGATTTATCATTGTTTGGTGGTTCTATCTTCTATTGTGAGTAGCTAGCAAGGCTTGTTCGTCTTTCCAATTCAAGTAGATAGAGTAAAATAGACTTTTAATTCATGCAAGTAATCGTTAATTGTGGAGTGTGGTGTTTAGTTTGGACAAGTCTTCCTCTATCCATACCACTAGCGGGCTTGCTGATGGTAAGTCAGCCCTGCGTGGTCAACTGGAATTTCAGTACTTAACTTGGATTGTGATTTGTACATGTTCACTTGCATCGTTGTGATGGGGTACACATGTTGAATCATAATTTGAATATCTTATTTATCCTTTGAAGATTGCACCTACTTTGTCAAAGTTGTCCGACGAGGAGGCGAAACAAAGTTTGGTTTGAAGATTGTTGAAGCTAATCCTCATATTCCACCCCCTTTAGAAGTAGATTTGTAGAATTCCTATCCCTATCCCTTTTTAATTCAGTATTTCCCGGTTAATTTAGGAGTCAGAGCAATATTGTCAAATCATTCATGCCTTAACTGCTTCACATAATCGGACAACTACGTAAGTCCCCTTGAATACCCAACATATTCACATTAGCCAACTAAGTCTATTCGTGATAAAAGGAACCTTGGAGTTGAACGCATGAACTTTCATGCAATCTTAGCATGCGGGATACTTTGATCAAGAGAGAATAGAGTGGCCGTTGGACATTTTATTCTGTGCTGGCGTTGTCATAAAACACACGTCAACACCAAGTAAGACCTGAATTTGGCCAATGTTTGCATGATGGCCAACATTTATTTATCATAAATAGAATAACTACGTTCAACTCCTCTTAACTTCCTACTTTCAAAAGCAATTGGATGCTTATTTTGCATCCAAACAACTCCAATGCCTTTCCTCAAGGCATCACATTCCAACTGAAAAGGTTGGAAAAAATCCGAAATGGCCAAAATTGGACAAGTACTCATAATTTGCTTGAACTAATCAAAACATTGTTGTGCTGAATTTGACCAACTAAAAGCTCCCTTCTTTGTCAAATTTGTAAGAGGTGTTGCTTTTTCTGAGAATCCCTTAACAAATCTCCTATAAAATCCACATAAACCAAAAATCCCCTTAAGCTGAGAGAGATTTGTAGGTGGAGGCCAATCTACAATTGCTTTGATCTTCTCAGGATCAACCTTAACACCATTGGCACTAATTATATGACCCAAATAAAGAAGCTCAGTAATCTCAAATTTGCATTTACTCTCCTTAGCATAAAGTGACTCCTCCAAAATACTCAATACTTCCTCTAAATGCCTCATGTGCTCATCCCAAGATTTATTGTAAATTAAGATGCCATCAAAAGATATAAGAACATACTTCCTGAGTTGATTATGAAATACCTTGTTCATACAGGACTGAAATGTAGCTGGAGCATTGGTTAAGCCAAAAGGCATCACCAAAAACTCAAAATGTCCATAATGGCATCTAAATGCCATTTTCTCCACATCCTCTTCTCTCACCCATATTTGGTGGCATCCTGACCTCAAATCAATCTTAAAAAAATAGCAAGCCCCATGCAACTCATCAATCAACTCATCTATATGAGTGATCGGATACATGTTCTTTATAGTTTTCTTGTTCAATTCCCTATAATCAATTCACATACACATCATGCCATCTTTCTTTTTGGCTAGCACCACCGAAGAAGCGAAAGGACTCTTACTAGGCCTGATGTGCCCCATTTCAATCAGCTCCTTAATTACCTTTTCTATTTCATCCTTGTGATGCTTAGGATGTCTATAAGGTGTAGTGATTACCGGTTTTGTACCCTCAAGCTCTATCATGTGCTCCATCCCTCTATCAGGTGGTATCCCTAGAGGTATGCTCCCAAAAACTGTTTTATGCTTAGTCATCAAAACCTCAACATCATGGTGATATATCCTCTTAAGTTGCCTCGTATCTATATCTGTAGGCATAATAATACATTCTGCTGCCAACTCCACCTAATCCTGTCTAATAATCCTTTCCATCCTCTTGAATGAGACTGCACGTGGTCAACCATTAGTCATTCCCCTAAGAGTAATTTTCTTACCATTTGAATTAAACTTCATCTCCATAGTTTGAAAATTCATAGTGAACTCACTGTTGTGACCTTTTCACACATCACCCCATTCAAAATGGGTACCACCTAATTTTTGCTCCATTTTGGTCTTTTGGCTTTGGTTTTGTGTGTCTCTCTCTTTGATCTTTCTGTCCTTCCGGAGATGTCCCATCATTTGACTTGGTTGAATTTTTGGCTGTCTGTGAAATTAGGGTTTTCATTCTTCAGGCTTATTGGAGGTCAAATTGAGTTGGCAAATTGAAATATGAGCTTGGTACTACAATCAGGATACTTCAGGCAAGATCCCATCAAATTTTCATTGAGTTCTGACAACTTACTATTTTTAGTAAGTACTCAATTTGGGGTCTTTTCCTTAGAATTTTGGAATTCCGACTACTCCACCACATTCAGGGCACTTCAAAGTACTCGCACGCAAAATTTGAACAGATTTGGACAACTTGCTATTTTTAGCAGTTCTAGCTTTAGAGGCAACTTTCAGGGTTTGCATGTCTGATTTTTCAATGCATGTCAAGTATTCTTTATGGGTTTTTCAAGAGCTTCGCAACGATGTGACATGCAAGCCAAGTTGATCATTTTTCAGTGATTTGCTATTTTTAGCAGGTGCTCGCATGTGGACTAGTTTTTTGGGTTTTTTTGGGTTTTTTGAGATCTCTCGGGCAATGTGACATACAACTACATCTAACAGTTGGTTGATCACTTTTCAGACACTTACTATTTTTAGCAGGTTCACTCCAGGCAATCTCGACACTTCAGTTTCACAAACAGAACAACATGTAGCAGGAATCAAGTCAAACGGAGGTCATTTGAGGCACATGCAAATCATATTAGGATTTCCTACTGTTATGCCTAAAATGGGGGGCTAAATTCGAGAAAGTGTTAAATTGATGTATCCCATCATAATCGGCATCCTTCAAGTAGCCTACTAGTAAAATTTGAGCGCAATCCGAGCACTTACTATTTTTAGTAAGTCATCTCAAGGCTGAAAATAGCAGGTTAGCGCCAAAAGCAGGTATGAACAGGCCAGATAAGTCATCAGGATCATGAGGAGCAAATTTCAAGTCAAACGGAGTAGCAAAAGTCAAATAATTGAGGGTTTGCTAAAAATAGTAGGTGGGCTACAAATAGCAGGTGAGCATAGACGACAAGCATAAGCAGGTTAATCAAGCCATGAAGATCACAACATGCCAGCTCCCGGTTCAAAACAGGTGAAAATCCATGAAGAATCACACGTCTCCAAAACTTACTAAAAATAGAAGGCAAGGGTCAGCTGAGGGCATCGAAAAATTTCCCAAGTATGGCAAAATGAGAGCTCATACCCTCATATGCGCTCAAGGAGTAGTCTGGATGATAAAAAAATTCTTAGTGTTAAAATGAAAGCAGGTACTCCCATATGTGCCCTCAAATTAGAGCTCGCCTAGCTAAATGTGCCCAAGGGAGATGAGGAAGCTTGAAAAATGTCTAAGGCATGAGAATAAAAGTAGCCTACCTCAAATGTACCCACCTTGAGGTAAAGACCTTGAAGAATGTGCTAAGGCATTGAAAACCAAAGCATGCCCCCTCCAATGCGCCCACCAAGGTAGCAAGGCATAAAATATTCTAAGTCCTCAAAAACAAAAGCGTAAGGGGTCAAATGCGCCCAAAGAGGAATAAGGACTTGTAAAAAACTTCTAAGGCAATGAAACAAAAGCTTCACCCCTAAAGTGCACCCTCAAATGGAAGAAGGTACCCTCATATGCGCCCAAGGTTGCTAGAAGAGCAAAAAAATTACTAAGGCGTGGAAAATAAAAGCTAGAGAGGCAAAATGCGCCCTTGTGCTAAGAGGTGAAAAGTTTCTAAGGCGCGGGAAAACAAAAGCAAGAGGGGTCAAACGCGCCCAAGGAAAGAAATGTTGGAGATATTTCTAAGTGGTAAAATAAAAGCTTCCCCCCTCAAATGCGCCCTTGGTGAGATAGCTAGAGGCATTGAAAATTTTCTAAGTTACAAAATGAAAGTGTCACCTTCAAAATGCGCCCAAGGGAGGAATTGGATGAAGAAGTTTTCTAAGTCATGTGAAATGGGAGGAGGACCCCTAGAATGCGCCCTAGCAGAAGAAATGACTTGAATTTATTTCTAAGTGTTTGAAGTGAAAGTGAAGAGGGTCAAATGCGCCTAAAGTGTAAGATGAGCAAATTTTCCTAAGTGAAATAAAATCTCACTAGGTTAGATGTGCCCTCAAAGAAGAATGAGTTTGAAAAAAAAACTCTAAGGCGTGGAAACAAGAATCAAGGTGTTGAAATATTTTCAAGGGTGAATTAAACATTAATAGATATTTTCAATGGGTCAAGTCAAAAAAAACAAATCAACCCTTCAAGTGCACCCATGAATTAATGAAGTTGGGAATTATTTTCCTAAGGGAGGTTTAATATTTTTCGAAAGGGAAATATTTTCTAAGATGGCCTTTGATTATTTTTTTAAGAGGGAATAAATTTCAAAGTATGATCTGGCTAGTGATTTTAATCAACTGGTGAAATGTTTCGAAGAGGTTTAAAATTGTCTAAGGCGAATGTCATGGAAATGGAATTTTAAATGAGGGAGATTTTAATGGGTTGGAAATTATTTTAATTTCCCCATGGAATTTAAGTGTTGGATTTAACTGAAGTCAAAGTGGAAATTTCAAAGTAAATCAAAATGATTCTCTTACGAGTGATTTAATTAACTCGCAATTAGGAGGGAAAAATTCGAATTTTGCATGGGAAAGAAATTTCAATTTGGGAAAATGCTATGACGGCTGGCTGACAACTTGCCCACCACTTCGCCAGAATTAGAAGATTTCTAAGTAGTGGGAGTGGAGAATTAATGAAGTTGCTAAAATTGACTCCCACACAAATTGATAAGATTCTCTAGCACAATTATTTAAGCAACGAAGTTTCTCACTTCTTCTCACCATTTGCACGTGTGAATTTTTGCTGTGTGAGAAGAATTTTCTTGAGAAGTTGAGAGGTTGTTGAAGTGAGAAGAATTTTCTTGAGAAGTTAAGAGCTTGCTGAAGTGAGAGAGAGAAAATTCTTGAAGTTGTTGAATGTATCAAGCTGGTGATTATTTTCCAAGTGTTGGGAGTTGAGTGCTGAAAGTCAAAGAGCTGAAGTCAAATTTTCGAAGTTGAAGTGCTGAAAAGGAATTTCCTAAGTGCTGAGAATCAAAGTGCTGGAGTAATATTTTTCTAAGTGCTGAAAGTATCTAGCTGGTGTGAATTTCTTTTAAGTGCCAGAAGTCACATTGCTGAAGGTGTCAAAGCTCAAGAAATTTAAAAGTTTGAGGTTTGGAGGATATTACTTTCGAATCTAACTCAATATTGCAGCCATCTCGAGGAGATTTCATTTTCTAAATTTGAAGTCTAATGTCTATATTTTATTTTGCAGATGGCTGAAACAAGAAAATGAGATGTTGCAGGAACAAGCAAGGCTACAAATAAGGCTGCAAATGTTGAAGCAAGCAAGGCAAGTGCATCCCAACAGGTAGTGATAAAGAAGCTCGCCAAGCCATTTCTTCTTGAATCGAAATTCACTTTAAAGCTAGCAGGGTTGAGTGACACTAACCTTGGTTCATTTAATCTCAGAGCACTCAAAGGAAGAATGTACGGGCTAGGAGGCCATCCACCATCAGTCACGACACACCAAATAATGAAGAGTGCGATTTATGCGGCTGCTGTTTTTCCGCCAGCAATTCAATGTCCAAAGTTGGTCATGGAGTGCGCTAATTGTTACAAGCCCGAACTAAGGACTATTGTTTCTCCGGATGGCAAGTTGTTTGCCAACTTCATGCCTGATGCTATTGGAGAAGCGTTTGGAATCCCCACTTCTAAGAGGATGATATACAAAATGAAAGATAGAGTTGATAGAATGTACTCCTCCACCTTTAAGAGGTGCGCGGTATTATTAATATAGTTTAGATACAGAAGTCCAGACCTCCTTGCACCAAGCTTCCAAAACAAATTATTGTTGATGATGTGAAGCAAGAATACTGTGATCTCATAATGATGCTTAGCCAGGTGAACGGAAGTCCACAAGCATTCATCTCCGAGCCTTGGATGTTTTATTACATCGGGATCATAATGGAAGGGAAGGAGTGTGTTGATTGGGCTAGAATGACAAGTGACAACATAAATGAGCAGTTCAGGAGCTTGAGGAGAACGAAGACATTCTACATGAGCTCGTACGTGGTGTACATGTTGGCTTGAATGACCAAGTATAGAAGAATAACCTACAAGGAGCCAATTGGGTGTGGCCTTGAACAGTTCAAGATCTACGAGGCTTGTCCCCAACTACACTTGACTAGCACCTCCAACTACAAACGGATGAATGATGCCTTCACCATGCATATTGCGAGGACTCTTCAGCAGAGGACTCAACAGAAAATATCAAAGGAGGCACATGCATTGATTGAAGAATATGGATATTGGCTCATCCAATTTCCGAAGTTTACACATATTAGGTTGCAGGGGTTCACCTCATACCCATATAGACCACCGAGGTACCCCACTGATCGAATGGTGATGTGAGAAGTATCTAGGAAACTCATTGCCTATGATAAAATTCAGAAAAAGAAGAAGAAAGGAGGATTGGACTTCCCTATCATCATGGGAAATTCAAGTGAGGTGTCATGTCCCCGGAATAACAATACCATAAAGACCAAGTGTTAAAATACAAATAAATTAATAAATAAAATAAGTAGTAATATTAAGATTAAATATAAAATAAATGTGTGCCATATCAATATAAAAATATACAAATATATAAATAACAAATATAATAATAATACATAGGCAAATTATTGTTATTACCATAGTTTACATACTCGGACTCGGAGAGTACTCGGCAAGCCCAAAATTTTTGACTTGGCAAATACTCGGCAAATACTCGACAACTTAAAAAGTAGCAAAATTTCTCATGAAAACACTTTTTTTTGCAAAATTCAATTACAAAATGCATCAAATGAGTCTAAAAACCATGAGGGAGTGTTTTATATTAAATTTCATAGTTCAATACATATGGATTACAAAATGGCATCATTATACGAAGCCACATAGTGAAACTGGTAATAACTATAATGAATTTATGATGATTGTATTTGAAAATCATCATCATAAATTTCATATCTAGGCAATTACAATTTCCTCTTCCCCAACCTAGTGAAAAATTGGGAGGTAGAGGGTATGGTCCTTGCACTCGATTCTGGCTCCCTGCTTGCCGTAGAAGATTGTGGCAGTGGCTCCACCATGCTGGTAGGTGGCAGTGGCTCCTCCTCCACCACATCAATGTCATCCAATCCAATCTCCCCTACTTCTACTGCAGGCAAATCCTCCATAGCTTGCCTCTCGAAATCAGCAATCTCATCCTCTGTAAACAAGGAGGCCTCATCATCCTGTACGGTCCAATCACTGTATGGATCAATGTCATCCAAATCAATGAGCTCATCTGAAAAGTCCTGCACCTTTCTTGTGCGAAGCCGAAGATTATATTGCACAAAAACAAGATCATTGAGGCGTTGTTGAGTCAACTTGTTACGCTTCTTCGTGTGAATGGAATCAAACAAACTCCAGTTTCGTTCACAGCCAGAAGCACTACAAGGTTGAGACAAAATTCGGAGGGCTAGCCTTTGCAAATTTGGAGTTCTTCCACCCCAATCATCCCACCAAGAACCTACAAATAAGATATTCATGTTTTTGTAAATATTGATAAACAATATTGTAATAAGTTAATAACTAATAAGTAATAATAATTGTAATTCATAACTTGCAAGATAAAGGCTTCACTTTTTCTTACTTGGTGTTTGGATCTCTCTTCCTCGTTCACATAATGTGGAAGAAAACAAAGGCCCCCTAGCTGCCTTATATTGTTGCAACTCTATAAGGATGAGGTCTTTCACTTCAGGTAAAGGTGTCATCCTGTCAATACATGTGAATAGGCCCTCCATAACCTCTCCATTAGCATCCGTGAAGCCATCAGAGAAGTAGAATTTGGGGTTGAGAAAGTACCCCGCTGCATGAATGGGTTGGTGGAGTTGATTGTTCCACCTTCGATCAATGATCTCCCAAATAGGGGTAAATCTATTTGCATCCCCCATGTAATAGTGTTGGATGGCCTCTTTGGCCCTATCCATTGCTTCATAAAGATATCCCATCACATTTTTCTCACCATCCACCAAGCGCAAAACCCTCACCAATGGCTCAGTCACCTATAAAGTACAAAGTAGAACTAAATTTAAATTACACCTTACAAGGAAACAAAATACTTATAGAATTTTAAATTAAGAATAAAGGATTAAATCTGAAAATTCATTAGAGTTTAAGTTACCTTGACAATCTCTAATGCTCTAGTTGCAAATTGACCATCAAAGATTATTGCTACAATCTTTTCTCCATCAGCCTTCTTTGAGTAAGTTGAGTCTACCCATGGTTGACTCACAAACATCTGCTTCAAGGAAGTCAATAAACTAGTGATACTTTGCAACGTTAGAAAATTAGTTGCAAACCTTGTAGCACCCGATCGCACAAGCTCTTTCCCCTTGGTGTGATCTCTCATCAATTGAAGAACCCATGGGTGATTATATATATATTTTGTTATGTCTCTTGCTTGTTCTACAATTGGTTTCACCCAATCAATTTTTCCTATGTCCTCCAAAAGAAGGTCAAGGCAATGAGCTCCACAAGGGGTCCAAAAAAGTGTTGGATGCCTTGCTTGAAGCAATCTACCAGCTGCCACATATGCCGCCGCATTGTCAGTAACAACTTGGACAACATTTTCTATGCCCACCTCTAAAACAACCCGCTCCAACATCAAACTCAAATTTTCTGCATTCTTTATTATGTTGGAGGCATCAATTGACTTTAGAAAAACCAACGCACCATTTGAAGCCACTATAAAATTGATAAGAGTGCGGTTTCTTCCATCTGTCCAGCCATCTGAAAGAATTGAGCATCCATACTTTTGCCATTTCTTCTTTTCAGCTTCCACAATTCCATTTGCATCTACAATAGCATCTTCAAGTAACCTGCCACTTAAATCTCTTGGACTAGGGGCCTTGTACCCTTTCCCTGCAACTGTCAATGCTGTCACCAAACACTCCCAATATGGACTCCTTGCCACATTGAAGGGAAGGTTATTATAAAACCAAAAATTTGCACAAGCCTTGTCTGCTTCTTTGTGCACCTCCCTATTCCACCCAGTACCTTCCAATGAAGGTTGTGATCCTTGAACATTTCTAGGGACAAAAAACTGGAATTTATTTGAAGTGGATGAAGTGGATGGGGTACGTATACGTGGACCGCGACTAGAGCCCACAATGCCTTGCATATTCACCTCAGAATCTTCAGTCAAATTAGGAGCAATGGCTTCTTGTATGGCTGCTTTTGTCTTTGCCCTCTCCAATTTTTTTTCATCAAGTGCTGCAAGAAGAGCTGCCATCTCTCGTTTCACCTCTTCAGGGGCTTCTTTACATGCCTTTGCATCACGGCAAGGAATACTAGCAAGATGGTATTTGAGGCGATTGATGCCTCCACTAATCTTCTTCTTGCACCAAGTACAAATAACACTCCCTGGTACTGGCCCATAATAGCCATGTTTCCAAGCGGGATCACGGCTACCAGGGGGTCTCCTTTCAATGGCCTGGCTTGAGGCAGCTGTGTCTGAACCAGATGCAGAGGCAGATGCCATTGTGATTAAATATTAACCTGCAATATTAGAAGTTGAATAATAAATATATTAGAAGATGCAACAAATCCAATACAAAGTGAAAGGAACAATCAACTAGTTGTTTAACTTTATAATTTCAGTCATTATCAAACAATAAAGTTGTAAACTATCAAAGTGAGACATTTCATTTAGTATGCTATCTGTTCTAATTTCAGTTTTTTTATTCTTATATTTTTATTTTTTGTTGGATGCACATTGATTTAATTTACTTGTATGCA
Organism: Sequoiadendron giganteum; assembly: GCA_007115665.2. Taxonomy (NCBI): domain Eukaryota; kingdom Viridiplantae; phylum Streptophyta; class Pinopsida; order Cupressales; family Cupressaceae; genus Sequoiadendron; species Sequoiadendron giganteum. The sequence goes on along the minus strand of CM021109.1, from coordinate 22,205,124 downwards.
AATTGGCATTGCAGTCCTAACTCCTAACTCCTAACCTTGTTGGTTGTTGCAAATTTGCAGGTGGGAGCAGCAGGTTATCTGTTATCATACTGTATTTAATAATTTATTGCAGATATTCCACTATAAAAGTACTTTGAGACTTTTGATCATAGTTTGCAGATGGGCGAGTAATCTCTTATTCTATGTAGATGAACAAAATTTGTGTGTATGTGTGTGGATTGTCATTGTGCAGCTACATCAGCATATGGATATGAGTTTTTCACTTTAAACTTTTACAGTTTTACTCATATCCATATGCTGATGCAGCTGCACAATGACAATCCAGATTCCACACACATCAGAAAAACTGTAAACATGCTGGTGTTGTCTATATCAGATTTAATATTTATTATTATTTTAATTTTTAAATGTAAAATTTCATATATTATTCTATTATTATAAATTAATAATACCATGGGAAAATTGTAAATAATAATATCATTTTTGACATCAAATTTATGATTTATTGTAATTTGTTATTTTAAAACTAAAATTTCATATATTATTTTATTATAAATTATAATAATATCATGGCAAATAATAATATAAAAAGATATTATTATTTGTCATGATATTATAATTTATAATAAAATAATATATGGAATTTTAATTTTAAAATAATAATAAATTATTAAATATGATGTACAAAAGTGAATATTTTATCATTATGAATATTAAAAATTAAGACTCCCATGATATTATTATAAATTTATAATAAAATAATATATGAAATTTTGAAATTTTAATTTTAGAATAATAATAAATATTAAATTGATGTAGAAAAATAAAAAAATTTAATATTTTTATTATTTTATACATAAACGTTTGGAAGCATATATATAAAATAATAAAAATATTAAATCATTTCCAGGCATATGTTCATTTAATATTATCATTTTTTCAAACATATACTATGAAGTATGAAGTATGAAGTATGAAGTTTTAAATTTTAATATTCAGGCATATGTTCATTTAATATTAGCATATGTTTGAAAAAATGATAATAGTAAATACCCACGACCTGGCACAGGCGCCGCACAGCCAATGCGAACAGGAACTAACCTGGAAATCGCGCAGACTCCAAGTCGCGCAGCCACCACTGCAAATCGTGGAAATAAATCACGCAGCCAACACTGCAAATCGTGGAAAATGAAAAGGGTAAATGTAAACTGCAAATCGTGGAAATAAATCACGCAACCGACATTGCAAATCGCGGAAAATGAAATGAATGCATCCAAAACGCGGAAAAAATGTGTAAAAAATCCCGCGAAAAGGTAAAAACGACTTGAAAAACGTGTCAAAAACGTGCTACGTTTTCTGTGCCGATTATTTTGCGAGCAAACAAAGATTAATCGGCGAGTACTCGGAAAAAAACAGTAAAAAAACTCGGCTAGGGTTTCCTGCGAGTAAAAGTCAAGATTACTCGCCCAGCCAAAAAACATGCGATTACTCGGCTGCTCGGCGATTAATCGCCGAGTATGTATACAGAGGTTATTACATTCTAGTAGTAAATAACTTAATATCAAAAGACAATAATAGTAAATAAATATTATAATCATAACACATCAAAGATTGTACTCCATTAGAATAAAATAATAATAAGGTATTAGCAAATTGGTATTATTATTATACTTTAATGTTAAAATATGTTCAATAAAACATCCAAATAAAATAATAAAATAATCTGAAATATAATAACTATTAGTAATAACATATTATTTTCAAAAATAGATATTATTGTGATAATAAGCCTTTAAAGGTAGCAATTAAATCTAACAAAGGGATATATTTTATGAAAGGTCAACTCTTTCACCAAACAATTCATTCCCCCCATGAATCACCTACCTTGAATGGTATAAATAGAAGGAAGGAAAACAAGGAAGAGGAAAAAAGATGGAGAAGTTTGATCTGCAATTTAGAACAGCAGCAACAATGATTGTTATGCATTGGAATATAGAGCCATTTAATATATATATATATATATATATATATATATTATTTAATAGCCATACAAGTATATATGCATAGATATAGATAAATTTTATAATGAATAAAGAATATATATGAATAAGGAAAGAATAATTATATAAACATATATATATGAATACTAATGGGTATAAGTAAAAGAATAATTATATATATATGTATATGTATATGACGTATATATATATATATATATATATATATATATACATACATACACGATTATGCAATAATGATACTTATAAATAATTATGACTCTTTAATATAAACATAAGTAGATTATGCATATTTATGAATTGTCCTCATCCTATGATCAATCCAGTATAAGGTCGAAGGAAGATGATTAAGGAATAAGGAGTCATGGAAAGACATAGCTGATCAGGTGAGACTACTCACTTAGCTTTAATATTTAGTTATCCTCAATCTGATATAACAATGTTGCATGAACCTTGTATGCCCAACTGTTCTATGTATTATTAAAAATAATTGATATGCTTTATTCATTGGAATGCGCATAGTCCCCTCGGATGTGTTGGAACCATGCCTTCTTGATATCGAATTTGGAAATAGACTCATTATACTGGAAATTGGCATTGAACTTAGGCGGACTGTGTAGTCTTTGACTAATCAAAGGCCAAATGGTTTATCTTCTATAGATATGGCTTTAATGATGATTAATCTACATTGATATTTGATTTTTGCAAATATTGGACTTGCAGGATGTATTAAATTGCAAAAGAACATAATGAACATGTAGACATGAATATTTCTCAATTTAGTTATGTATTTTGATAGACCTTCATATTAGGACTCAAGGAATTGTTTGATCATATTAAATACTCTTATTAAAATGTGTAAATACAAATGAAGTACTAATGACTGCATATCGATTGTTTGAATTGTGTTTGTAATCCCACGAGGAGAGCTGAGTCATAACTTAAGTGGTTCGTCTAAAAACCTCACCCAGATTTTGGCCCATAGGTCCAAAGCAAGGGTTGGGTAGTCTGCCACACAAGCCCATGGGTTGGGTAGTTTGCCCCACAGGCCCATAACAAGGGTTGGGCAGTCTACCCCACAGGCCCATTGCAAGGGTTGGGTCATGGAGGGGTGAGGGTTCCACCTAGGCATTCTGTCCCATAGGCCCGAGATACGGGTTGGGCATTGGAAGGTGGTAGACCGTAGGCCCTTAGGGATTCTCCTCTCCTGATGGGCTGAGTGACTCTTTTGTTTTCAATTTGCAAGTATGATTATGTCTGCATAATTGCATTATGATTATGTCTTATTTTTGATATCTAGATATTAATGCTAATAGATATGTTGTCAATATGTATGAATACAGGATCCCAATCTAGAGTTATGGAATTAGGAGAATACTCATTTGGAAGGAAGAAACCCTAATCCTAATCAACAAACGAATTCTTGGGCAAACAAGCGAGTCCTAGGACAAGGTTGGGTAAGGGACATTACATGAGGTTTGTCCTTCCTTGTAGCCAATCAGAGAAGCTGAGGACGAGCTGCAGTTCTTTCACCTGATATACCACACTGGCAGATAGGATTTTGATCCTTACAACAATATCCAGATGGTACAAAGTGTGAAATACAGGCACAGGGCTCATATCGAGGACTTCTGGGCTAATGCAGTTGATGAGGCCGAAGTTAGGAGGAGAATGTTCACCAGGCTACCTGTTGACGTGCTTTTTATGACAACGCCAACACAGAATAAAGTTGTCCAACGGTCACTCTATTCTCTCTTGATCAAAGTGTCCCACATGCTAAGATTGCTTGAAAGTTCATGTGTTCGACTCCAAGGTTCCTTTTATCGCGAATAGACTCAGTTGGTTGATGTGTTTTGCTGGTTATTTCAAGGGGACTTACGTAGTTGTTCGATTCTGTGAAGCAATTAGGACATGAATGATTTGGCAATATTGTTCTGGTATCTAGACTGACTCGGAAAATGCAGAATTTAAAGGGGATAGGGATAGGAATTCTACAATCTACTCCTAAAGGGTGGAATGTAAAGATCAATTCGAACAATCTTCAAACCAGACTCCGCTTTGCCTCCCTCCGGACAACTTCCACAAAGTTGGTGCAATCTTCAAAGGATGAGAAAATATTCAAACCATGACACAACATGTTCATACCATCACAACGATGCATATGGACATATGAGTCACAATCGAAGTTAAGCGCTATTACTCCAGTTGACCACGCAAGGCGAACTCACCGTCAGCCAGTCCGCTAGTGGTATGGACGAGAAGACTTGCTCAAATGAAACACCACATTCCACAGCTAACAACTACTTGCATGAAATAAAAATCTATTTTACTCTATCTACCTTGAATTGGAAAGACAAAATGGCCTTGCTAGCTACTCATAACAAAGAAGAAATCACCAAGCAATGAAACTCTTTGTATTATGAGAAGTGTTCACAACAACTTTTTACAAAACTTTCAAAGGAAAGTTTTCTTCCCTCCTCAATCTAAAGCTAACTTCTAAGCTAAATGCTATATACCTTCTACTCTCTAGCTCTGATCCAATTCCAATTCTAATCTCTATCTAATATGTTACAAATGAGGGGGGATGCCCCTTTTATAATAAGTCCAATTCAGTGGACGGTTTAGATCGAATTACAATGAAGGGCTCAGATCGAGCCACCTATGCCCTGATTAGGGTTTCTGCCCTAAAAACCGCCACAGAGAGGAGTGGGCAATGAATGCACAGAATATTCTCCACTCCCCTGCAAGAATCATAATGAGCAATTAATGCCCACTACCACCATCAAGAAGATCCTCATCTATGAGAGCGTTCCCACTGGCCTTCTCCCGGATAGCAAACTCGATCAACCGGGCCAATACTGCTTCAACCTCCTGTGCAGAGATCGGTGGAATATGGTTGAGCTGGAACTCCAAGACTGCTACCGTCTGTCCGTATCTGGTGTAAGATTTCCTCCATGTCACTAAGGCGTCCTGGGTATGCTGAATTATACTAGAGAACGTGGAGACATTCTCAAAGTCATCCAGGACAAGTGACCTCGCAGCTGAGAAGAATGGAGGCAGTCTACTTTTCAAGCCATCAGCAGTTATCTCCTCTGGGACCAACTTTCTAGCAAATATGGCTTCTAATGTATTGAGGACTCCCCCCAAGATGTTGCCCATTGCTTTCCTCACTTTAGCTGAATCTGCCCTCTTATTTGTCCTGTATAACATCTCCTCAGCAGTCGGAATCCCAAATGCCTCTCCGATGGCATCGGTGTGAAGTTGGCGAGCAGTTTACCATCCGGAGAGACAATCGTCCTACGTTTTGGCTTGTAGTGATTGGCGCACTCCATAATTAGCTCCGGACACTGAATTGCTGGCGGAAAACCAGCAGCTGCGTAGATTCCACTCTTCATTATATTATGTGCCGTGACTGATGGTTGATGGCCCCCTAGCCCGAACATCCTCGATTTGAGTGCATTTAGATTAAATGAACCAAGGTTGGTGTCATTTAATCCCGCCAACTTTGAAACTATTGCTGACTTTGGGAGAAATGGCTTAGCGAGCCTTTTAATCATTGCCTGCCGGGATGAGCTAGCCTTGCCTGCTTCAGTGTTTGCAGCTCTGCCTGCGGCTCTGCTTGTTCCTGCAACATCCTTTGCTCCGGCCATCTGCAAAATAAAATAGAATAGCAATAAGCTAGGCTGCAGATTTTTAAATAAAATGAAGTAACCTCCGAGACGGCTGCGAACGTGGAGTTAGCTTTTTGAAAATAAAAACTCTCAGCATAAATTACTAACTCCAAACCTCGTACTGTATAAAAAACTTCAAGCTTATAAAGAAGCTTTCAACGACTGCACTTCCGACTGGCGAAGAAAATTGCAGCCAACTACCAACTTTCAGCAATGTGGATACTTTCTCAGCACAAAATGAATTAAATCCTTTGTCTCGACTTCGTCAACCTCAGCAACTTTCAACTTCTAGCAGCTCGAATAAGTAAAATCTGCAGCAAGCTTCAACTTTCGTGCAACTTCAATACTCAACAATTTCGAAATAAATCCCCAGCACAATATAAATTTCTGCAACTCAACACTTTGCAGCAATTCAACACTCCGAAACTCTCAAAGAAATTCTCTCCTCAACAACTTCGAAAATATTTCAAGAACTTCTTCAACAACTTCAACTTCAAAAAAAAGTGAGGAGAAATGAGAGAATAGATTGTTTAAATAATTCTTCTCGGAGAATCCTGCTAAGTAGTGTTGGGGCTATTTTTAGCACCTTCATCAATTTTCCACTCTCTTCGTTCGGAATCTTCTAATTCAAGCGCAGTAGTGGGCTAGTCGTCAGCCGGTCATTATGGCAGTTGCCATTAATAATGATTCCTTCTTTGTAAAAATTTGAATTCTTCCTCTTAGTCTGCCAGTTAACTCTTGGCGATTTAAACAACTTGCGAGAAAAAAAAATCACTTGACTTGATTTAAAATTCCATTTTGAAATCTCGCAGTGTTTAAATAAATTCAATTCGAAAAATTTCGTGGGAGTTGTAAATTTATTTCCAACTTTTAAAATGTCTGTCATTTAAATCCTCGATTTCATAAAATTTGCCTTAGACATTTTAAATTCTCTCTTTAAAATGTTCAACTCCGGGTGATTAAAAATTATTTTCCTGCTCGAAATAATTCATCCTCTGAGATTTAATTTCCGTTAGGAAAATAATCTAGGCAAAACGAAATTCTTCTGAAAATATTAAAATTTCCCTTAGGAAATTAATTTTAAAATTCTGTCAATTCACGAGTGCCGTTTAAAGAGGTTCATTTAATTTTCCATTTGACCCATGGAAAATATTCATCAATATCAAATCTTCCCCTTGAAAAAAAATTCGTCATCCTTCAATTGCCTTTGGAAAATTTTAAAACTCATCAAATCATCCTTCCATGCCAAGGGCGTATTTTTCCCTAGTGAAATGTTATCTCACTTAGAAAAATTTTCTAACATTTTCTTTGTTGGCGTACTTGACCCTTGGTATATTTTTATCTGATTAAAAAATCTCCATGCCTTGTGAAAATTAAAAAAAAAAAAATCTCATCCTCCCTTAGGCGTATATTTTTTTGTGTGGAGTCCACATTTAAATTCCCACGCCTTAGTTTATTTTCCCAACCTCTCAACACTTCAAGGGCGGATTTCTTTCCTTGGCACTTTATTTTATTCAAATTTAAAAAATTTCCATGCCTTAGCATTATTTCTCCACCCTCTTGACCCCTTGGGTGTATTTAGACACATGAGCTTTTAATCTTCATCATGGGCGCATTTAGCCCCTCCAACTTTTATTTCCTTGCCTTAGAAAATTTCAAGGCTTCTAACTTGATTTTCCTTTTACCTTGGGGGCGCAAATATGTGTGCTAGCTTTTATTTTCAAACACTTAGGCGTTTTCAAGGCCTCATCACAAGGTGGGCGCAAATGAGGTGATGTGCTTTCATTCTAAATGCCTTAGACAATTTTCAAACACCTCTATAACCTTGGGCGCATTTCCACTAGGCAACTTTTGTTTCATGCCTTAGAAATTTTTTTATAAAATCATCTTGGCTGGGCGCATTTCATAGGCTACATTTTCATGTGAGGGCGCATTTTGACCTTGAAGCTTTTGTTTTTGCCTTAGGTTTTCCTTTTACTTAACCCCTTGGGCGCATTTTGAGGTATGAGCTTCCATTTGAGGGCGCCTTTTGCTAGGTGGGCTTTCAATTCCATACTTAGCCGCTTTTACTTAACCTCTTGTTCCTTAGGCGCATATTAGGGGTCTTACTTCCATTTTTGCCCTAGAATTAAAACTCTTGCAAGGTGGGCGCATTTACTAGGCCAAGCTTTCAACTTGGGCGCATTTCTCCTGTTGGACTTTCAATTATGCCTTAGGCGTTTTTAGCCTCTTGACCCCTTGGGCGCATTTCCTTAGTTGAACTTTCGTTTTTGCCTTAGTAGAATTTTCACCCTCTTGACCCCTTGGGCGCATTTTGACCCATGAGCTTTTGTTTTAACACTTAGAAACTTTTGAACTCTTCTCAACTTGAGGGTGAGGGCGCATTTGAGGGGTGCCACTTCCGTTTCATACTTACAAAATTTTAAAGTTATCAACCTTGAAGGTGGGCGCATTTTCTCTGCTCAACTTTGAATTTTGTACTTAGAAAATTTCTAGATTTCATTCTTGAGGTGGGCGCCTTTTCTCTGCTCAACTTTGAATTTTGTACTTAGAAAATTTCCAGATTTCATTCTTGAGGTGGGCGCCTTTTAGAGCTCTTGCTTTCATTTTCCCATACTTAGAAAATTTTCATGTCTCTGCTTGCTATTGCTTTTGCATTCTATTTTTAGCAAGTTGTGCTATTTTTAGCAGTCCCTTGATTTTCAACCTCTAAGGCTCCGTTTTGCCTGAAAATTTCATCATATGATCTTCTTCACCTTTTGAACCTATTTTGCCAGTCCTCTGCCCTGACCTGCTATTTATAGCCCCCTGCTATTTATAGTAAGTTTTGACTTTCTGACTTCAGTAGCTTCGTTTTGCCTGAAAGTTGCAACGCTTGATCTTGATAGCTTGAGTGTCACTCTGATGCCAACCTCGGGTGCAGACCTGCTATTTATAGCCGTGCCCTGACTTACTAAAAATAGTAAGTTCTCCGATTTCGCTCAAATTTTGCCAGCAGGTACCTTGAAGTGTGCTGACATTGGTGGGGTGCTTCGTTTCGGCTATTTTTGGATTTTACCCCCTATAAAAGTGGAAACCCTAATTTGACTTGTATGTATCCCGAACGGTCTCCGTTTGACTTCGTTCCTTCTGCATGTCGTTCTGTTTGCTGAACTGGAGTGTTGGGGGCGGCTGCCAGAGTGTACCTGCTAAAAATAGAAACTGCCCGAAAAGTGACTCATCCACTACCGGATGGTTTTGCATGTCATATTGCCCGTGGGATCTCAAAAAACCCAGAAAAACCCAGAAAACTGGTCTGCATGTATGCACTGGCTAAAAATAGTAAGTCTTCAAAACTCGATCTTCTCCGCTTGCATGTCACATTGTTGCAAAGCTCTTGAAAAACCCAGAAGGAAAAACCCGACATGCGTTGAAAAACACTGCATGCGAACCCTAAAAATAGCCTCCGAAGGTTGAACTCTGAAAGTGATCGTCTCGGTTTGCATGTTACATCATTGCGAAGGTTTTGGAAAACCCAGAAGGATTCTCCAGACATGCATCTGAAAAGCTCATGTGGAAACCCTGAAAATGGCTCTTGAAGCCTGAACTGCCAAAAATAGCAAGTCGTCTGATCTGGCTCAAAATTTACGTGTAGGCAGCTTGATGTTACCCGGATGCAGTGGAACTGACAGAATTCCAAAATCTCAATAAAATAGTCCCAAATTGAATACTTACTAAAAATATTAAGCTGCCGGAATACAGTGAAAATTTAGGGGGACTCTGCTGGAAGCCTTCTGACTGCTGTACTGAGCTTGGATTTCAATTTTATAACTCAGTTTGACCTTTAATAAGCCTGAAGGATGAAAACCCTAATTACACAGATTTGAACAATACTTTAACCTGGGTCAAACGACAGGACATCCCCGGAAGGACCAGAGACCAGAGAGAGAGCGAACCAAAGCCAAAAGACCAGAATGGAGCAAAATTTAGGGGGTCCCCATCTTGATGGGGTGATGTGTGAAAAAGGTCACAGCACTACCCTTGAAGTTAATTAGAGAATGTGAAGTCATTCCAGTTCCGGATCAAGTAGACGAGGATGTCAATGTCATACAGCCTGACTATGAGTCGGTAAGAAACACATCGGTCCCACCACTAGAGGCATGTGAGTTGGCTTAAAAGTAAGTTGATTGCTCTCACTTATAATCTCATGGGCGATCAGAGGCCGCCGTCAACAAGGAAAGGAAAACAGATTGCCCAAGCTGCTGAACCACGAAGAGAAGTCCCAGCCCTGCCGATGCCTCAGAGGGTAGAGTAGGCATTGCCCGCACGATCAAAGACTCAGTCTTTGAGTTTGAGGGAGCTTCCACTGTTTGGAAGCCAGAAAAGTAAATCCAACGAAGAGCAAGAGTTTGAGGAGGTAAACCAGCCACCACTCAGGGAATCAGACAGCTTAAGTGTCAACGCACCCAGAGGGGAAAGCCAACAAGAGGAAGAAGAGGAAACGACAACTGATAATCATTTCCAACAGACGATCGAAACGACACTAGAAGAAGAAAATACCACGGGGCAAGAGGCTTGAGGTTCAGGAGAAGGTATTCATTAAATGGAGGTGGACGAGCCTCAACAAAGTATTGTTAGGGAAGAGGTGTGTGAGGAGGAGGCAACCGAGGAGCAGCTCCTTATTATTTGCAATCCACGACAAGCTGTGCTTGATTGGCTCACAGAGAGAATGAGGAAGGATCCTGAGGAATCCAGCAATTGAGATAGAGGAATTCCTCAGTAGGATTAGTGCACCGCCAGAGAAGAAGAGGGCTAGGAAGTTCTCCAAAATTTCGACAGATGAATCCGGCTCTTGCAAGCTTCAGGTTGCTGTTCCGAGGGAGGAATGTGATCAAGACGAGGAAAGACCAGAGAATTATGTGATTACCACTGTTGAGTTGGGTCGCCCCATGGGAGCCCAGATAATTGCGGAGTGTGATAACTCCACCAGGCTTTGAAGAACAAATTGCTCCATACAAAAGGAAAGTACAAGAAATTGAAGGAGCACAAAACATTGGTCGAATATATACAGAAATTGGTGCGTTCGGGTGAGTAGGAGAATCTAACAGTTGAACTCCCGAGGGAGTCAGTTAGTGGCTTGGAGGATTTGAAGAAGATGGCATTGGAAGCAAACAAATGGGTTAGCCATGTTCGCACAAAGACAAAAAATTTCATGGAGGACCTCGCTCATTCTTATCGGCGGGCCTTTGACATTCTGGCACGCATGGATATTGTTGATCAGGCCTGTGGCGAGACCCATATCTATCAGACTAAGATTGTTCTTCGTCTGGAGGCTTTGATGAATGTGCCCTTGCAAAGGCTGGTGGATGGAGGCGTGATACAAGAAGGTGATAGATATGACTTCACCAGTTAGTATTCTTCAGTAGTCATCGGTCGTGGTTTCCTTGATGCAGCATAGGCAGATTCAGCTAGAGTCAAGAAGGCTATGGGCAATATTCTAGATGGAGTCTTGAACACACTGGAAGCTATATTTGCTAGGAGACTGACTCCAAAGGAGATGACTGCAGATGGCTTAAAGAGCAAGTTGGGCCCCTTCTTCTCGGCTGTAAGATCGTTTGTTTAGGATGATTTCAAAAATATTTAAGCTTTCTCCAAGATTATTCAGAACAACCAGGACGCCTTAGTCGCTTGGAGAATGTCTTATACTCGACACAGGCAAACATTCACAGTACTTGAGTTTCAGCTCAACCATATCCCACCTATTTCGGTTCAAAAGGTTGAGGCAGTGTTGGCCCGATTGATCGAGTTTGCCGTCAAAGAGAAGGACAACGGAAACGCCTTGCTGGATGATGATCTTCTAGAAGATGGTGATGGACATTAATTGCTCATTATGATTCCTGCAGAGGAGTGGAGAATTTTCTATTCATTTATTATCCCACTCCTCTCTGTGGCGGTTTTTAGGGCAGAGCCTTGATTAGGGCATATGTGGCTCGATCTGAGCCCTCCATTGTAATCAAATCTGAGTCGTCCGTTGGACTGAACTAGCTATAAAAGGGGCATCCCCCCTCATTTGTAATTGATTAGATTAAGAAATCAGAGTAGAGAGGATAGAAGTTAGAATAGAGGAAAATAGCATAGAAGTCAGCATAGCATAGATTGAGGAGGAAAAAAAGTTTTCCATTTGAAGGCTTTGTAAGGAGTTGTTGTGAACACTATCATAATATAAAGAGTTCTCATTGCTTGGTGATTCCATCTTTTTTTGTGAATAGCTAGCAAGGCTTCTTCGTCTTTCCAATTCACTTAGCATCTTAAAGTAGATTAAAGTAAAGTAGATTTCATTTCATGCAAGTAGTTGGTAGTTGTGGAATGTGTTGTCTAATTTGAGCAAGATTTGTTATCCACACCACTAGTGGGCTCACTGATGGTGGGTTCGCCTTGTGTGGTCAACTGGAGCACTTTGAACTTAACTTCAATTATGGTTCATATGTTGGTATGCATCGTTTCGATGGTATTTGGATGTTGAGTCGTGGTTTGAACATTTCTCATTATCCCTTGAAGATTGCACCGGCTCTGTAGAAGTTGTCCGAAGTGAGGCGAAACAGAACTTGGTTTGAGCTTGCAAGAATTGGTCTCCGCATCCCGCATTTAGGAGTAGACAATAGAATCTCTCATCCCTATCCTTTTAATTTCAATATTTTCCCGGTTAGTTTAGGAAACCCGAGCATCATCAGTGAATCATTCGTGTCTTGCAAGTTCTTCTCTTTGATCAAACAATTGTGTAAGTCCCTTTGGAATAACCAGCAAATCACATCAAGCCAACTGAGACTATCCACTACATAAGGATCCTTGGAGTTGAATGCGTGATATTTCTAGCAATCTTAGCATGCAAAATACTTTGTTCAAGAGAGGATAGAGTAACCGTTGGGAAACTTTATTTTGTGTTGGTGCGGTCATAAAACACTCGTCAACACTCACCAATAGAGTGTAGCCACTGTATACCAAGAACCATGTCCGTATCCCCTATGCTCACCACATAGAAATCATCTCTAAGCTCATAATCCCCCAACTAAATTCTCAAATCAGATATTTTCTTGGTACAAGTAAGAGTAAATCCATCCACTACCATTACCTTGAAGCTGTAATGTCCCTTACCCAATTTGCCCTAGAGTTCATTTGTTGATTAGGTTTAAGAATTCTTCTTTTCCAAATGAATGTTCTCTCAATGCAATAACCCTAGATAAGAATCCTGTATTCACCATATTAACAACATATCTGTTAGCATTAATATCTAGATATCCAAAATATAAGCATAATCACAAAAGTAATAATGAAGACAGAAGAGGAGTGGCATGGGTAGATTCTCTTGAAGCTATCCATCTAAGCCCAAGGGCACAAGCATCCCCTTAGGACAACCCACCCCTTGGCTCTGAGTTGAACATCCAAACTCTGACCATTCCATACTTGAAGTGGCGTGCTTAGTGGAAACACTGGTACTTGCTTTCTCTACCCATGCCAGCACCTCAGAAGACACTTGACTTATTGGGGATAGTTGAGGGAACGGATAAGTGGCTCGAGCCTACCACCCCTCCATGGCCGCAATGGATTATAAGTGGAACCCCCACCCCTCCATGGCCCACCCAGGCCTTGGGACTGGGCGGACTATGAGTGGAATTTCCACCCCTCCAGGGCCGATCCCTGCCTTGGGTTCCGGGGGCGGACTTAAGTGGGGTTTTTAGGCACCACTTCCCTCACACCCTTCCTCCCAATAAGCTTGCAAAACACAAAGAAGACAATCTTTTAGCAATCAAATACATTTGCTTTTATTACTATTTTTGAAGTCAATATCAACATCATTATTATCATGATAATATTAAAGAAAGCATTATGCCAATAATCAGACTAGCAATATTTGTTTCTTATATTCAAAATATGCTAAATATTATTGCTAAGTGAGTACATCACCTGAGTTGCTATATCTTTCCATGTTTTCTTACTCACCTCCTTCAACCTTATACTAAATTGATCATAGGATGAGGACAATTCATAAATATACATAATCAACTTATGTTTATATTAAAGAGTCATCATTACTTATAAGTATCATTATTGCATAATCATGTATATATATATATATATATATATATATATATATATATATATATATATATATATATATATATATATATATAATTATTCTTTTACTTATATCCATTAGTATTCATATATATATGTTTATATAATTATTCTTTCCTTATTCATATATATTCTTTATTCATTGCATATTATTCATTATAAAATTTATCTATATCTATGCATATATACTTGTATGCCTATTAAATAATATATATATATATTAAATGACTATATTCCAATGCATAACAATCATTGTTGCTGCTGTTTGAATTGCAGATCGTATTTCTCAATGTTTTTCCCTCTTCCTTATTTTCCTTCCTTCTATTTATACCATTCAAGGTAGGTGACTCATGGGGGGAATGTATTGTTTGGTGAAAGAGGTGACTTTTCATAAAATATATCCCTTTGTTAGATTTAATTGCTGCCTTTAAAGGCTTATTATCACAATAATATCTATTTTTGAAAATAATATATTATTACTAATAATTATGATATTTCAGATTATATACTTATTTTATTATTTTATTTTGATGTTTTATTGAACATATTTTAACATTAAAGTATAATAATAAAACCAATTTGCTAATATCTTATTATTATTTTATTCTAATGTATTACAATCTTTGATGTGTAATGATTATAATATTTATTTATTATTATTATTTTTGATATTAAGTTATTTAATACTAGAATGTAATAACAATAATTTGCCTATATATTATTATTATATTTGTTATTTCATATTTATATATTTTTATATTGATATGGTACACATTTATTTTATATTTAATATTAATATTGCTATTTATTTTACTTATTAATATATTTGTATTTTAACACTTTGTTTTTATGGTATTTATCATAATCTTCAGTTTTGATACCTCTTCTAGCAACCACTCTAATAAAATTGTGTGTTGTCCCCGTATCAATAAGAGTCACTATACGCTGCCCACATAACACTATTCTAACTCTAAAAGAACCAATTTTCTGCAAGCTAGAAAGTTGTACCATCATTCCCTTGTTCCCTTGCTCTTTTTCGGACTCATCAGAGGAGCTCTCACTGTCACTTCCTTTTGAACCAACTCGCTGATCTGAATTTTCTAAACTTGATTCATCAACTGTATAGAATTTTGATTGTTTTGCTTTCCCCTTATTAGCACACTAATGTGATTTGCCCCATCGCTCATCACAATAATAACACAAACCTTTCTTTCTATGTTCATTGAGTTGCTCATCATCCAATCTTGGAGGGATGTTTTTTGATTGTTTTGGATCCTTCTGAAAATGTTTTTTTACTTTTATCTTTCCTAGACATAAACCCCTTGGATTGAATTTTTCTCTTTGAAGTAGATGACTCCATATCCCTCGCCTTTTTAACTGCATCTTGTAATGTGGGTGGGTTAATGAAACATCCCCTATGGATGTTTGACCCAATTTTTCCCAAATTTACCACAGAAAATTTAACAAACAATTTGCATGCAAACAGATTTCATTTTATCCAATAACGTGCAAAACAAGTTTCAATGTAAATCATATAAAATCAGTTTTAGAATAAAGATCTGAAAATACATATGATTATTGCCTTCAAATCTTCAATAGAATATCAACAAAAATATTCAATCATAGCCACAAAAATTACAGTCGGATTGGATAGCCAGAAGTATGAATTTGAAGCACAAAGTGAGACACCTGAGTAATATCTCCAACATACAATGGGTTTCCATCCACTTCCTCCAAGTTCAAGGGTTTCCGTCTTCAAACCTGCTGAAAGCCAAGCTTCCTAGAATTCTCCAAGAGAAAATAATAACCAAGCATAAACCAAAAACATATCCACAAATGAACCCTGAAGATCCTTTTATAACTTTCTTGGGAGAGCTCACACACTTTTCTAGCTAATGTGGGATAAAGATATATGTTTCCACATACTTTAATAAGTGGAAATTTTAATATTTAAATTACTTTCCCTTTTAACTTAAGTTCCCACATCAATAAAGTCAAATATTTTAATTTAACTTTATAACTTAACTTTATTGATAAACTAATTAATAATTGCAATTGATTATTAAAATTTCAACTCAATATTATCAATAGCCATTGACAGGATTATTTACGAACCACTGATGATCCTGACCTGGTCCAGCTAACTTACTATAAATAGTAAGTATCCCAAAAAAACACATCAAAACTCCTTAGAGTCACCTGTAATTGAAACTGCCTAGGCCAAAAATCCACAAGATCCCTTAAATGTCCTAGTTAGCCTATGGAACCATGGAGATATTAGGCAAATGACAACATCAACAACATGTGCTAGAAAGGGGACATTACAATCTGCCCTTCCCAATATTGCTTATCCTCAAGCAATTATGATTCAGCATACCAATACTAGGGTCCCATATCAATCTATAGAACCTGTTGAAAGCGATGAAAGAGTTTGTCAACCAATCACCCTGAGGTAACCATCCATGCATGTAGGATAACAAGACAATACGAAGATGAACTCTCATATGCCAATAAACCAGCACAAATGGCCACCAAACTTCGCTGTCATAACTCTGATCAGAAACATAGATGATATCAAATATGTCACCAAACCAATGCCAATCAAGAAAAATTACCCTACTCTCCAACCCAACCCAAAAGAATTTCCCCTCAACATTCCCATATTGCTGAATTACTGATGTAGTCAATGCAAAATCAGAAAGTGCTACATGATTCCAACTAGAATAGTCATTAGTCCATAAGAGATCGAAGACTATGAAGTCACCAAACAACAAAGATATCGCTGCCATATCAAAAGGAATGGTTAACCAACTCAAAAGTGAAGTATATATGCCAACACTGCTCAACATAGACAACTCTTGAGTGGCTGTCCCACTAAGAAATTCATCAACCCAATCACTATCACTATCATGGGAATGATCAACTATCTCAACTGGAGAATTTGGGTTGGGCAATTCACGTCTCTCATCATTTAAAGAATGGCAAATATCACGAATATGTTGAAAGTGAAGCTTGGCTTGTTGAGCCACAATTTTAGTTTGTTTAGCTCTTTCCAATCTTTCTTTGTTCAAAATTTGGGCATATTCAATATCAGCTGTATCAAAATGTATAAACTTAGTTCTATGATAAGAGACATCATCAAAATTACCATGTACCATACTTGCCTCTTGTAGTCCATCAGTAGGTGAAGCTGTACCCTTACTTTCTTCATGATTGTTAGTGGCAACATTATGAGGAAAATGAAATATATCACTGTTGTTCTCAAACTGAAATTAAGACTGGTTTCAACCTTTGTGTCCTTGCCTTTTAGATCTTCCTCGGAATGATGAGGATATTCCATACCATTGTGGTTTGAATTCACCTTATATTGCCCATAGTTATCACACACAATTTGGGTACCATCATAGGAAGATTCCATAATGCTATCCTCCTCATGTAACCAAGTTGTTATCTCCTGTTGAAAGACAGAAACATAACTGCTGTCATTCAAATCAGAATTATTGTTATGTGCTTGAGCCATGTTTTTGATCTCTTTCAGCGTATCCTCATTGAAAATTTCTTGTCCAACACTTGCAACATTGTCTTCATAAGTAGTCTCAAGTGTAAGAACCACAATATCAAGAGAAGGAGGATGTAGGCTATCGCTGCCCCAAATCAAACTTTTGGGATCTTCTTCTTTGCTTCTGCTGGAACCATCAAACATCACCAACTCTAAACTTGTCTCACGTCCTTACCATGTGATTAGAGTTGGTAGTGTCTCAAATAATTCTTCTTCAATTAATGTCACAAGGCTGCAAGGTATTTCCTTGTGAAGCTCTTCAATTCTTTCATAAACTTGTTCAACTTCTTTGCCCCTTGCTTTGTCATTCTGTATCATGGAAGGGACTGCTATAGAGGACTGATTTTCTGAATTATACATTGAATGATGAAATATACTCAACTGAAGACAAAGATCCGCAATCTCCCTATCTTTATCTTCCACCAACTTGATTGTTGTGTCCCTATTGCTAAGCATTTGTAGGTAGTCCTCTTTCATCAACTTCAATGCTTCCTTGAAAGAATGCAAGTGCATATGAGAAATTTCAAGTCCCATTCCATTTTTTTTTTCCTCTCTTTGGGCTGTCCAAATGAGATCCTCTAGGTGCTTATGAATAGAATCCATCCTTGATAATGCTTGAGCAATTTGGTCTTCCATTACCATCAAATGGTCTTGCAAATCCTCCCATACCAAAAGCTTTTGTTCTAATTTTTTTTCATGTGAAGGCATTGTGTCATCATAGGAATCAACTATCACACTAGAAGGTGCATTGTGATCATCCAAAGAGTCCACACCATCATTATCCATGTCAACCTCATGCTCTACATCAAGGGAAGTGTTGACGGCTGTTTTATGACCGCACCAACATAGAATAAAGTTTCCCAACGGTTACTCTATCCTCTCTTGAACAAAGTATTTTGCATGCTAAGATTGCTAGAAAGATCATGCATTCAACTCCAAGGTTCCTTCATGCAGTGGATATTCTCAGTTGGCTTGATGTGATTTGCTGGTTATTTCAAGGGGACTTACACAATTGTTCGATCGAAGAGAAGAAATTGTAGGACTCGAAGGATTTATCAATGATGCTCGGGTTTCCTAAGCTAACCGGAAAATGCTGAATTTAAAGAGATATAGGGATTAGAGATGCTACTATCTACTCTAAATGTGGGACACGAAGATCAATTTTTGCAAATTTCAACCAAGTTTTGCTTCGCCTCACTTCGGACAACTTCCACAAAACCGGTGCAATCTTCAAAGGAGTAATGAGAGATATTTAGATCATGACTCAACATGCAGATACCATCACAACGACGCATACCAACATATAAACCGTAATTGAAGTTAAGTTCACAATGTTCCAGTTGATCATGCAAGGCGAACCCACCGTCAGTGAGCCCGCTAGTGGTATGGATAAGCGAAGCTTGCTGAAATTAAACACCACATTCCACAACTACTAACTACTTGCATGAAATGAAATCTACTTTACTTTAATCTCTACTTTTAGATTCTATGCGAATTAGAAGGACGAAGAAGCCTCGCTAGCTACTCACAACAAAAGATGGAACCACAAGCAATGATAACTCTTTTTATTATGAGAGTGTTCACAACAACTTCTTACAAAGCATTCAAATGGGAAAAACTTTCCTTCCTCTTCAATCTAAGCTATCAATCTATGCTAACTGCTATTCTCTTTGCTCTCTCCTCTATAGTCTAACCTCTATATTCTCTAATTTCTAATCTAATGAATTACAAATGAGGGGGGATGCCCCTTTTATAGTTGGCCAAGTCCAATGGACGACTCAGATTCAATTACAATGAAGGCTTAGATTGAGCCACTTAAGCCCTAGTAAGGGTTTTGCCCTAAAAACCGCCACAAAGAGGAGTAGGGTAATAAATGAACCAAAGATTCTCCACTACTCTACAAAAACCACTATGAACAATTAATGCACATTATCATCCAGAAGATTCTCGTCCAGAAACGTGTTCCCATTGTTCTTCTCCCTGACTACAAATTCAATGAATCTAGCTAACACCACTTCAACTTCTTGAACTGATATGGTAGGCACGTTCTCAATCTGAAACTCCAAGACTAAAACCTCTTTCTCCCGCTTGAAGATGATTTTCCTCCTTGCTACCACTGCATCTTGGGTTGTGCGAAGTATGCATATTAGGTCCTTGTGGAGAAATTCCAACACTTAGCCATTTCTTCCAACATCTCCCTTCATATTTTGGACGCAAATGAGACATCATGGAGGAGTTTTGAACATGTAACTTTTCTCCTTCCAAGGTTATAACGTTGTCCTGCTTCATCACCTCAAGTCCTCATGCCTTGGCTCCGGTGTTCATCTTGCAAAACAAACAAAAAGAAGAGCATCAAAACACTTATAATATAAATCCATTTTACTTACCTAATTTCCATGTTCTGATTTCCAAGGTCTGATTGATCTCTAGATTTGATAAAATTCATCACTTTTCTCCAGCAAATCTTGCTTTCTTCATAACTTTTCAACATCTGTGTGCTAAGGTGCATACCATCTTGATGTTTTCATCTTCTTGCCTTAGCAATTTCATCTCCCCTTAGAAAATTTTATCAATCACAAGCCAGGCATCCATTTAAAATCACAAGCCAAGCCTTAATACATTCAAAACTTATTTCCCCCTTAGAAAATATTCAAGACCCACCTTTTCTTTAAAAAAAAACATTTCCCCCCCCTTAGAGAAAATATTTTACAACTTTATTATTCATGGGGGTACACGAAGGGGTACATTTAATTTTTCTTACCCTTGAAAAATATTCTCCACCGATGTTTATTTTATCCTCTCCAACCTTGGACGCCTTTGGAAGGTGATGTTTCCATTTCAATCACTTAGAAAATTATTTTATTCCCACTTGATTGCTAGGCGCATTTGGGGAGTGGTGATGCCATTTAGAATTCACGCATTAGAAAATATTTCCTCAACCTGCCATTTTCAACACCTTAGAAAAAATCCTCACCTCTTCTTCAACTTAAGCGCATTTCACCCCCTGAGCTTCCATTTGATGCCTTAGAATTTTTTTTCTTTCATCCTTCCCTCAACCTTGGGCGCATTTGGAGGGTGGACCTTCATGTTTCCATCCTTAGGTGATTTTTTAAACACATTTCATATCATATTGGGCACATTTGGCCCCTTGGCATTCCATCTCATGCCTTAGAAAATATTTGACTTCCCTTTAGACCCCTTGGGTGCATTTAGGGGTGCAACTTCAATTTACATGCCTTAGCAAAATTCTCCATCCATCCTCTTCTTTGGGCGCATATAGGGAGGTGTCATTCATGTTTCCCTAGAACATTTTCCAACCTTTTTTCCTCTCTTGGGCGCATTAGAGGAGTTGTGGTTCTACTTTCATTGCCTTCGAACACTTCTTAACACCCCATGCCTTGTGGGCGCATTTAGGGAGGGGCTGCTTCAATTCTCAATGCCTTGGAAATTTTTTGGATCTCATGTCTTCTATCATGCCCTTGGGCGCATTTGAGCTCCCGTCACATGTTTAAATGCCCTAGAGAATACTCTTACCTTGCCACCTCAACCTTGGGCGCCTTTGAGGTCTTCTACTTCCATTTTTAACTTAGAAACTTTTCCAAGCCTCTTGCTTATCTTGGGCGCATTTGGGAGGTGGTGCTTCCATTTTTCTTGGACTTAGAACTTTTTCAAGTCATCTATCTCATTTAGGGCGCATTTGAGAGGGGTTACTTTTATTTTCACAACTTGGAATTTTTCCATGCCTCTAGCCACCTTGAGGGCGCATTTGAGGGTGTATACTTCCATTTTTCTTCACTTGATTAGTTTCTCACCTCACTCCTTGCTTGGGCGCATATGGAAGGGTGTGCTCCCATTTTTATGCCTTAGAAACTTTTATGCTACCCCATTCCTCTTGAGGGCGCATTTAGGGAGGTGTCCTTTCAAGTTTGCATACTTAGAAAGTTTTTCAACTTCTCCTCTTCTCAAGGGCGCATTTGAGGGTGTCTTCTTTCATTTTCACTTGCCTTAACATATTTCTTGACACCTCCTTCTATCATCTTCCTTGGGTGCATATGGAAGGTGTGCTCCCATTTCTCATACTTAGAATTTTTTTAAAGCCTCCATGTCCTTGAGGGCGCATTTGAGGGTATGAGCTCTCAT
>CM021109.1:22151155-22183524 GCA_007115665.2 Sequoiadendron giganteum | reverse complement strand
CACACCTACCCCTCGTGTTGACCTGCTATTTTTAGCCCTGTTCTGGAGGTGACTTACTATAAATAGTAAGTGCTCAGATTGCGCTCAAATTTTACCAATAGACTGCTTGAAGGATGCTGATCGTGATGGGATACATTAGTTTTTCACTTTTCCCAAGTTTTGCCCCTCTTTTTAGGCACCAAAGTTGGAAACCCTAATCTTGTTTGCATGTGCCTCAATTGACCTCCGTTTGACTCTGTTCTTGTTCTGCGCTGCTCTGTTCATGAAACTGAGATGTTGGGGAGCTGCTGGAGTGAACCTGCTAAAAATAGTAAGTGCCAGAAAAGTGATCAACCAACTGTCGGATGCACTTGCATATCATACTACCCGAGAGATCTCAAAAATCCTAGAAAAACCCAGAAAACTAGTCTGCATGCGGGCACCTGCTAAAAATAGTAAGTCATCATTTTGACTTGCATGTTATACCATCGTGAAGCTCTCAAGAAACCCAGAAAGAATATCCCAACATGCATTGAGAAATCACACATGCAAACACTGAAAATTGCCTTCGAAGCCAGAATTGCTAAAAATAGAAAGTTGTTTGAATCTGCTCAAATTTTGTGTGCAAGCTCTTTGAAGTGTCCTGAATGTGGTGGAGCAGTTGGAATTCCAGAATCCTGATGGAAAGACCTCAAATTAAATACTTACTAAAAATAGTAAGTTGCCAGAATTCAGTGAAATTTAAATGGGGGCTTGCCTGAAGCCTCCTGATTGCAATGCCATTCTCAAATTTCAATTTGCCAACTTGATCTAACCCTACACAAACCTGAAGAATGAAAAACCTAATTCATCAAAATGCACTTCAGACTTAGCCATAATTTCAATCTAGGCCCAAAGATAGGGACATCCCCGGAAGGACCACGAGGAATAGAGAGAGAGAGACGTAAAACCAAACAAAACCAAAGCCAAAAGACCAGAATGGAGCAAAAACTAGGGGATCCCCATTTTGAATGGGGTGATGTGTGAAAAGGTCACAACAGGAAGCTATGTTTATAATATCTCTAGAGGGCTGATCTAGGTTTGCATTATCTTCCACTTTGTGATCAACCAAAGGAACACCAATAGAAACCATATCTTCATATGGATTGTCAATCATAATCTCTACATCACCCACCAAAAGACTCATGCACTCTTTTGTAGATGCCTCATTATCTTTGCGGGAATGATCTAGGTGTAGGGCTAAGGCTGTTGCCATGTCCTCATTTCCACGCAACTCTTTATCATATGAAGATTCTGACGATTCATTAGAGGCATCCTGAGACTCAAGCATACTCCCTTCTTGAGTTAAGCCATCCTCTTCAAACCTTGCAATCTCATTTGTTGGTATGTTTTCAACACTACTTGGCTGCAATGGTTTTTTTCCCTTATTAACTTCACATATGTGATCAAATGACCAGTGTTCCTGACAAGTGAAACAAATTTTCTCTTTCCTCATTTGGTTCTTGCTCTTTTTGGGTGATCCTAGGACCTGTATACCCAAAGAAATTAGCTTTGCAGCTATCATTTGTTCCTTGAACCTCCCAATTTTTTGCTCGACCAAACCTTTTGAGAAAGCATAAGCCGTGGGGGAAACACACTACTCCTTCCTCCAAATGGCCAACAAGTCTGATTGCAACTGCTTACAGATATCATCATCCCCATCTAAGATTAAAGACATAATAGTTTGCATACAAGCCCTCACATTGTCTGGATGATGCTTCCTAATTTCAATTAAGAAGCATTGAAACATTTGAAGAATCAATTTATCACATTTAAGATCCAACAAAATGATAAATGGTTTGGTTCTCGCCATGATTTCTAAAATCTTATCCCTCTTACCAAAAGTAGGGGCTTTGACATCATGTAAGCCATATAGGCTCTCCACAATCAGCTGTAGAATCTTCTTTAGTATGCCATCATTATAGGTTGCTATAGGAGCTGTTATCCTTATGATCTCATTGTGACAAGAAGCAACTACAAGTCTCACCTTTTGACAAGGATGTTCCATGAACCTGTGCTGGACCAAAGCGAGCATTGAGGGTTGGAAAGCCCAATTCAAAAGCATCCAATCTGCCTGATCTACCTTGGACAAATATGTGTCTATTTCCTCTAACTTAGAGAGAACATCATTGGTAAATTTCATGGACTTCAATTCTAATCCTATCACATAGAGCCAATTCCCTACATCCTTTTCTTTCTACAAGTCCCTTAGCTGTTTACCATTGAATGTATCATTGAATTCTTTTGAGAAAAGGTCACTTTTTTTTATCTGCCATCGTCTTCATTTTATTTACTGGCCCCTCTTTCCACTAAGGAGTTTTGTCAAATAGTTTGCTTGCAACTCCTTAACGCTGTTTATGGTTTGATCTAATTTCTTGTTTGAGTTTTTCTTGTTTTGAATGATGATTGATGCTAGTAAAGTGGCAAATGTTTGTAAATGCAATGTATATCTTTGAGATCTCAAATAGTAAAGGACACACTATATGCATAATTCTTGCCTTACAATGCCAAACTCAAATCTACTCATTATAGCTGAACATGAATTGCGAATGTACAGTAGTAGGCAATATAACAAACTCTTTGTGTGCATTCTTTTTGCAAGCCACTCTTTACAATGCCATGCATACCCAATGGATTTTGTACAGTAATGTCCGTTGCTAATACTGATATAATTTTTCAATGCAGCACTTGGACATTTCGTCAAACAGTTCTCTTGTAACTGTTGTAGGTTGTTTGTTTGTGTTCTCAATTGCATATAATGATTTCCAATGCATAAAGGACTTAATCTAGCTTATGCCAAGCACTTTTAATACAATCAAAATGCTATGTAAATATTCTATGATTTCCAAAACAATTATGACTGTAGATACATGCAATGTGCAGTTACAACAAATAGGAAAAATGACAAACACTTTAGCTGCAATTCCCAAACTCCAATATTATTTGATAGGCAACTATAATGTCCCTTACCCGGACTTGCCCTAAAATCCATTTGTCTGCCATAAAATTTTCTTGTTGATTTGGTTTAGGGTTTCTTCCTTCCAAATGAGCATTCTCATAATTCCATAACTCTAGATTGGGATCCTGTATTCATCCATATTGACACATATCCATTAGCATTAATATCTAGATATCAAAAATAAGACATAATCATAATGCAATTATGCAAACATAATCATACTTGAAGATTGAAAACAAAGAAGAGTCACTCAGCCCATCAGGAGAGGAGAATCCCTAAGGGGCCAGCGGTCTACCATCTCTTATTGCCCAACCCTTATCTTGGGCCAATGAGGCAATAGACATATGTGGAACCCCCATCCCTCTATGACCCAACCTTTGCACAGGGCCAGCGGGGCAGTATGCCCATCCCTTGCTTTAGGCCAACGGGGTGGAACCTAGATGGGGTTTATAGACAAACCACTTAGGTCATGACTCGGCTCTCCTAGCGGGATTACAAACACAATTCAGACAATCGACATGCAGTCATTAGTACTTTATTTGTATGTACACATATTATGCAATAAGAGTATTTAATATGATCAAACAGTTCCTTGAGTCCTAATATGAAGGTATATCAGAATACAGAACTAAATTCAGCAATATTCATGTTTACATGTTCATTATGTTCCTTTGCAATTCAATACATTTTGCAAGTCCAATATTTGCAAAAAAAAAAAATCAAATATAAATGCAAATTAATCATCATTAGAGCCATATCTATAAAAGATAAACCATTTGGCCTCTGATCAACCAAGGACTACACAGTCCGTCTAAGTTCAATGCCAATTACCAGTATAATGAGTCTATTTCCATATTCAATACTCAAGAAGGAATGGTTCCAACACATCAGAGGTGACTGTGTGCATTCCAATGAATAAAGCATATCAATTATTTTTAATAATACACAGATCGGTTGGGTATACAAGGTTTATGCAGCATTGTTATCTCAGATTGAGGACAACTAAATATCAAAGCTAAGTGAGTAGTCTCACCTGTATTTCTATGCCATTCCCTTTTTGCTTCTAATCCTCCTTCATTCCCTATTCCTTAATTTTGCTTGCCTTTTTATATGCTTATGTCTCTTTCAAGGGACACATTCCCTTTGGGATTGGTATGACCATCTGATGGGTCATGTCTCTTAGTTAGGCAATTCATATTAATTATTGCTAGTTAAGATATTAAATGATCTGAGGTGTTATCTCTCTTACGTTCCTTGTTCCTATTCCTTTAGGGTTTAGAGACTTCCTTACATATCTTTTGTAATCGATATGTAACATGTATAGTTGCAGCATCGTCTTGTGTTCTGAAATGTATATATGTATAAGCTAAACTTAATTCCTGATATCTCTCCCAACACCTCACATACCCCTCTCCATCCTTCTTATGCTCCCTATGTAATTTATATTCTATGTCTCTAAGAGAGACACCGTTTCATAATAAGGGGATACATCCTCTCGGTTGCTAAACAAACTGAAATCACTCTTAATTAGATCAGCGTGTTTTGGTGCCGTCTTTTAGTTCTGAGTTTTGTTTCTATTAACAAGTCTTTTAATATTGAATCTTTGTCTTATCCAACCCCCACATATATTCGTTAATTGAGTTCCTAGCTTAAGTCGGTATCATCCTGAACTCTTACATCACCAGTAATTAATGCATCGCCTTTCACTTTGTTCCTTTGTTTCCTTGATCGCTATATTAAGTGATTGTGTTTTCTGATCCTTTTCTTCTTCTTCCCTCACAATCCATACTCCTCTTAAACACCCTCATGCCCCCTGCGTTTAAGGGTTGCATCCTCAGCTCATGTCCTGTGAAGTCAATCAATGCCTCTTTAATGTATTGTTGCCTTACATTGCATTAGTGTCTTTACCATTTGTTGCCTGGAGTTAATCACTCAAATGTTCAATAGACTATCAATGATGTCCCTTAGATGGCTTGCTTTCTTCTATGAATAAATCACCCTTGATTTGATTAGTTTTGTGTCGACTGTCTTTGTCTCCAACGACGGTTGATGTTCAAATGGAATTCGATACCTTCAGAAATACTCTTTCGTGTAAGCCACGGTAGTAATACTCCCTGAATCGACATTTACGGCGACTGAAATAATATGACTCCCTTATACAACGCATCATCACCCGTTGTCCATATTCTCATGAGAATGTCGATTATACTTGACATTTGAATAGAGGGCCCGATAATATTCCCCCTAATGAGAGGTGGCGATAATGTCTTAATTTTTGCTAGATGTTTTATGTGGTATTCGCCTAGTAGCAAAAGGATATAACTTGAGGCTTAACCCATCGCTAATTCTAGATAGATCGTGTATCCCTGAGGCGATTTGATTAATATGGACGATACTTATAATTATATTATTCTATGTTGGTGTTTTTATATATTATAAATTGATTCTTATATCATTTATTTATTAACTCTTTCTTTTATATCTATTAGATGTATGTAGGTGGTTGATGTTTATTTAGTCAGCTCAAGATATCGGTTATTATTTTATTACTTATCCATTATCATAATAATTTAACTAGTCTTGGTGGTATGACATTTTTACAATAATAGCTAGTATTTTGGGGATTGTATAATCATATTTGATTTTGATAATATAGTAATAATTATAATTGTGATATTATCTTTGACAATCATAATTATAATGATATTAAATGTTTAATATTTTAAATACATATTTTATTATTGTATTGTCACTATTTTGGGGACATGGCAGCAACTGAGTAATTGGGTACAGCGATTGGCAGTTCCGAATGTTGACTACAGATTATAATCCAATGCTAGTACAAATCAAATAGCACTGGTACACAGACCAAGTGCAGACCCTGGGAATGAATTGCTGCAGCGCCCAACAACAATAGTCTGGACAGACCTCCAGACAAGGAATACAACGATCTGCTACACTTGAATTCTCAACACCAAAATGTCTTTGATATAGTTTCCCGAGAGGATGGTGCCCCTGTATTTGCACAAAGAGACTCCTTAAATCGTCCTTCCAACAAGGAACAATCAAATCTGATGCCTCCACATTCAATATTGAACTTCTCTCTGGCTTTGTTAATTGCTGCGCTCAGCAAGTGAAGACGTCCCCTTTAATATATCGATATGATTTCCTTCACATATCGTCTCACCTTTAATTTATCTTTTCTTTTTCTTCACCCAATCACAATGAGAAGAGTCCGCTTTCAAAAACGGAATGATTCATCTCAAGAGGTGGCGCCAAAAGTTACCTCTCCAAAATTAATCGACTATATTTGCTTTGACTAGCTGCTCCCGACAGGTGACTACTTTAATGCTTCCAACTTCTACGTTGAACTCTTTGTCCCTTTTGCGTTTGTCTTATCCTTGATTTCTTGTCTTTAGCAAACATGTCACCACCAATTTCGTCTTGCTACTCCTTCAGAATGAAATGAATGAATGAATGAATGAAAGATTTTAATGACATCCACGAGACTAAACAGTCTATGGGACCGAAACAAACAACTTAATTTGTCTTCAAGCTCTTTTCCAAATCAGAACTCCTGCTATTGATTTTAATGACCTCCACGAGACTAAACGATATCCATTAGAAATAATATTCGATGTGCCTTGATAAAGAGCTGCACCCAGAAAATACAATTTTCTTCTTTACACCTGGTGTTATTTTGTCTATTCCTTGATATCGATTCACTTTTCCCTCTAATATTTCTGATTTTTGTCTTTATTTCAGAGATAAGACAAATCAGCTTCACTGTCAGGAATAATGCCCACTAATAGCTACGCCTTCTATTTTTTTAATCCAATCGATCCCTGGCAATGAATTTGATTCTTTTTATTTTTTAATGCAACGCCAGAAATATATGAAGGAATACGATTTCCTCATATGCCCATTATTTCTTCCTCCAATGTAAAGCGATATCTTCAATATGAGAATGATCTTCAAAATAGAATCGCTTTTTCTACCAAACTGGAAAGATCTTCAAAAATTCAAATTTTTGATCTATTTGATTAGCTGAAACAATGATCCACTTCCCAACAGGCTGGCAAGTTCGATTGCTCTGATACCATTGAAACATCCCCTATGGATGTTTGGCCCAAATTTTCCCAAATTTACCACAGAAAATTTAACAAACAATTTGCATGCAAACAGATTTCATTTTATCCAATAACTTGCAAAACAGGTTTCAATGTAAATCATATAAAATCAGTTTTAGAATAAAGATCTGAAAATACATATGATTATTGCCTTCAAATCTTCAGTAGAATATCAACAAAACTATACAATCGTAGCCACAAAACTTACAGTTGGATTGGATAACCAAAAGTATGAATTTGAAGCACAAAGTGAGACACCTAAGTAATATCTCCAACAGACAATGGGTTTCCGTCCACTTCCTCCAAGTTCGAGGGTTTCCGTCCTCAAACTTGCTGAAAGCCAAGCTTCCTAGAATTCTCCAAGAAAAAATAATAACCAAGCATAAACCAAAAACATATCCACAAATGAACCCTGAAGATCCTTTTATAACTTTCCTGGGAGAGCTCACACACTTTTCTAGCCAATGTGGGATAAAGATATATGCCTCCACATACTTTAATAAGGGGAACTTTTAATATTTAAATTACTTTCCCTTTTAACTTAAGTTCCCACATCAATAAAGTTAAATATTTTAATTTAACTTCATAACTTAACTTTATTGATAAACTAATTAATAATTGCAATTGATTATTAAAATCTCAACTCAATATCATCAATAGCCATTGACAGGATATTATTTACGAACCACCGATGATCCTGACCTCGTCTAGCTGACTTACTATAAATAGTAAGTATCCCAAAACAACACATCAAAACTCCTCAGAATCACCTATAACTGAAACTGCCTAGGCCAAAAAGCCACAAGATCCCTTAAACGTCCTAGTTAGCTTATGGAACCATGGAGAGATTAGGCAAATGACAACATCAAACAATGTGTGCTAGAAAGGGGACATTACAGTTAAGTCCCTTTATCCAACCCCTTAACGGATCTGCTAAGCCATCCATGAACAACACAATTGACCTCCTCTCTAAAATATCAGTCACAAGCATTGAAAGTCTTTGAAAATCTACTATATAAGTATCCACTGTCCCCCACTGCCTAAGCTCAGCTAACTCCTTAAAATGGAGTTCTGGATCTTTCTTATCGAACCTATCAATCAACCTTTCTGTGAACACTGCATAAGAATCAATATGATCATGGCCCAATGTTACCATCCCATGGTGCCACCACTCATGTGCACACCCATCCAAATGTAACACAACATATTTGATGGCTTCATCTTCAGGCATTGGATTAAGCTGAAAGTATGTGTCAAGTTTTTGCACCCACGCTCTTGCTGTAGTTTTTTCGGAACCATAAAATAGGGAATGGATAACTTGCCAACTTTCTTTTGCAAATCATGATTAGGGGCTCTCCCACCTCTATAAGGTCTTTGTCTCATCCTAAGATCCACGTACTCACGAAAAGACATTTCAGTTTGTGTTGATAATAGGTAGCATCGGTCAGATAAAAGACCTTGAACTACGTTTGAAACAAGTAATAAGTTAAAAGGAGAGACACGCCCCTTGAGCCGACATGTCTCCACTTTGTGGAGACACATCCGCTCATGGGACGTGTCTCCCTCTTTGATATTAATATTCACTCCTTCCTCACTTAAACAACATGGAAATCTACAGATGTTGGTGACAGTTGAGGATTGACCTTCAGTAATCTAGAATTTAATCTTTGTATTAACATGGTATCAGAGCTAAGTTATGGAAGATCCGATTAAATTCTGGAAGATACGCCTCTGAGTTTGGAGTCTCTTATCTTGCGCAAATCACGATGTCACTGCATATGTTTCATGAATCTGGTCATGTGCGCTCGCTCGCCTAGAAGCAGAGCCCGATAATGGCAAAGGAAATTATTGCCCGGGCTATCGCGTTCCCCAGTGGGTCGAGCTTGGATTTTTAGCACGCGTTTCTCTAAGTTCATTCATCATAATTCGCATTCGTAGAAGAAACTCATACTTGAGCAGCAGATCATCATCTTTGTAGTAGGAAGACCATATTCCAAATGCACTTAGGAATGTGACCCTAGATAGTCGCGAATATTTGGAGAATAGATACAGGGATAGATGCGCCAGGTCGGAATGTGCTAGGTGTTACGATATGGTAGTCGGTGCCCTTCCAGTGGCGCCTTCCTCCAAGCTTCCTCATAACTCTCTTTGAAAATGGATTTTACTAGCAACACCGCAATTAGAGTCAGAGGTGATAACCTTCACGATGGATGCTCCAGTTCACACGTTGGAAGTCGCAGTTGATGTCTCTCGGGGTGGCATGAGCCAGAGGCTCCACCAATTCAATCACACCAATCCTCCTCCATGTTGTGATGAACCCGCACCGGCCTTACACTCCACGAAACAACTCCCGATCCTCCTATGATTGGTTGAAGATACTTGCACCTTGCTCTTTGAATTTCAGATGATGTCGTCTCCTTGGTACTACACGACTCTGATGATGGTAGTTTCTAGTGCTATCCAAGACAGCACGGGATGTACTCTATGTCTACTGCGAATAGGCCCTTCGGGATATTAACATGAGCTTGTAGTTTATCGCAACAATCACCCTCCACTGGTATCGCACTCTACAGAATGAAGAATGGCTCAAGATTGATGCGAATCAACTATCTGAATGCAAACGGGATCAAGCTGCAATGTAAACACGAATTCACAGGCCAAATTGTCGTCTAGACCTATGCACGATAAGAGAGGGGCTACGTCCTCGTACAAATTGCATGCAAGACAAGACAAAGTCTCTTCAGATCTCAAGTTCTGTGAGTTCTGGGTGTTGAACGTGTGATGAACTCGATCTACTACGAATGACATTGGTGACAAATGTGAGGTCTGTCATAGTTTGGTAATTGCTATTAGCACCTCCAAGATTGATGGTGGAGTTGGCTCGGATCTGTGATCTTTGAAATTCTGAAATCGTCTACATATTGGCGCTAGCCAGAGCCTACGGCTTTGCCTGGACGGCAAATATAATCACTTTTTTTGTATACACGTATGCTAGGTTTGGCCGAGTTGATTATCCGGAATCTCGACTCTACGAGTAGAGATATGTATTCCATGCTTAATGTTCATGAATTCTTAAATAGTTAATAATTCATGCAATAGTAAATCTTACTTCGGTATTTCTCTTCGAGATAGTTTATGAACTATTAATAATCTCTCTTCTTGATGCCTTCAGGACAGATCAAGAAACAATAGGATAATGAGAGATCGCATAGAAGAGCTTAAGGCATCTTGTATGGAAGTGATACCGAATCAAGAGATGATCAAGCTTGGAATCACAGCCTGCAGCTGTGAGACTGAATGAATGGTTGAAGACATCTCTTCGAAAAGGAAGCATTAACCTTTAGAGGGAGTTCTTTGATTTAGTAAAGGGTTGCAGTGTTGATGCTAAATCCTTGAAGTACCTCTTCAACAGTTGAAATGAGAATTGCTCTAGTCTATCAACCTGGATTTAACATTGGTAGCTCCGCAAACCTATTCATAATAGTGTGATCTGGGATGAGGTTGAAGAGAACAGCCTAAATCTCTACAAAGGTGTGAGTTGGAATCCACTTCTCTAAAGCAAGTATTACAGAAAATTTTTGATGAGGAGGTCAGGAGGCTGATGCAAGTAATTAGAGCTTCAGAGGGAGTCACATCTTCACTTGTTGTAATGCATAATTCTCTGAGATAGAGATATGAGGTGAAAACCCTTGTTCATCTCTGAGACTGAGATGAGGCGTCATGTTGAGAGACTCCATGATGACAGGTCCTAGGATCTAACTTCAAAAGAGCCCCAAGCACCCGCAGTGTGGCTTAAGGGGGGGGTGTTGGATATAAGCCACACCCGGACTGATGATGGGCTGGCAACAAGGGGCCAGTAGCTCAGTTGATAGAGCACTCCAGCAACAAATGGAAGGTCCTAGTGAATGCTCTAAGCCAGTTCATGTGTGAGCCAAAGGAAATTCACCTTATGGCTGTAAAACACATATTGAGATATCTTCAAAGCACTATTGGATATGATTGGGTTGGGAGTGTAACCGATCGGAAAAGCACATCAGGATGTTGCTTCAATTTAGGATCGGCTATGATCTCTTGGATCTGCAGAAAACAGTCTTTAGTGGCACAAAGCTAGACAAAAACTGAATACATTGCAGCCTTTATGAGGGCAAGAGAAGTAGTTTGGCTCCGGAAAATTGCTTGTGGGACTCTTTGGTGAATCCTTGAAACCTATTATCATTCATTGTGATAATTAGAGTTGCATTAAGCTCTCTGTAAATCCAGCATCCTATGATAGATCTAAGCATATTGAGATCCCCTACCTTTATGCAAGAGACATGGTAGAAAGGAATGTAATCCAGTTGGAGTATATTAGTTCAAATGATCAAACAGCAGACATACTCACCAAACCTCTCTCCGAGTTAAGGTTGAACTCCTCGGGAAGAAACTTGGTATGTAATTTGATATTATGTTTGAAATTCAAATTGTTTATATGTTGTACTAATATATAAAGATGTTTAATGTGTAAACTCTTTTGTCATGTGTGTGACTCCATGACCTTATGGGCCTACTCCCCCTGTGTACATTATTGAAAGGTGACGATCTTTCTAATAATGAACACTTGTATGTAACATTGTAAAGTGACGACTCTACAATGATGAGTTGAACTATCATGATAGATATCATGTGACTTGATATCTATGGACATGTCATGATAGTATCTCTTGGACACTTTGATGGATATCATGGGACTTGATGTCATTTGAAGATCATTGTGATCCTTAAAGAGATAATCATGGTGGATAATTATATATCCGTGGATATGCCATGAATTATTATGGTAGACATCATGTGACTT
Source organism: Sequoiadendron giganteum (assembly GCA_007115665.2). Classification (NCBI taxonomy): domain Eukaryota; kingdom Viridiplantae; phylum Streptophyta; class Pinopsida; order Cupressales; family Cupressaceae; genus Sequoiadendron; species Sequoiadendron giganteum. The sequence goes on along the minus strand of CM021109.1, from coordinate 22,171,583 downwards.
GATGTCAGTGCACATACCATAATGAAGATGTGTTATGAAAAATGTCATGTGACTTGACACTTTCAGAAGCATACCATATCTTCTGATATCACGTTTACTTGATGGAAGTTATCTTCCTTAGCTAAGAGGGAGTATTGCATAATGAAGATGTGTTATGAAGAATGTCATGTGACTTGACACTTTTAGAAGCATACCATATCTTCTGATATCACGAGTTAGGTGATATCACGTTTACTTGATGGAAGTTATCTTCCTTAGCTAAGAGGGAGTATTGCATAATGAAGATGTGTTATGAAGAATGTCATGTGACTTGACACTTTCAGAAGCATACGATAGCTTCCGATATCACGAGTTAGGTGATATCACTTTATACTTGTTTGGATTTTATCTTCCCTAGCTAAGAGGGAGTGTTGATAATAGGTAGCATCGGTCAGATAAAGGACCTTGAACTATGTTTGAAACAAGTAATAAGTTAAAAGGAGAGACACGCCCCTTGAGCCGACATCTCTCCACTTTGTGGAGACACATCCGCTCATGGGACGTGTCTCCCTCTTTGATATTAATATTCACTCCTTCCTCACTTAAACAACATGGAAATCTACAGATGTTGGTGACAGTTGAGGATCGGCCTTCAATAATCTAGAATTTAATCTTTGCATTAACAGTTTGGAATTGTAAATCTGAATTTCTCCAATCTTCTAAGATTTGATCTTGGAGCTCCAATTGTGTAAGTTCTACTTCAACTTGAGGATATTTCTTTGGTGGAAAATGAGGCATCAAAGGTCTAGTGTTCGCTGTCTTGGTTACATTATGTTGATTAACAACCCTATTGTTGATTGATCCATCTTCATTACCCCCATTCCTTCCATTAGCATTGTTCCCAACATTGTTTCCATTGTTATTATTGTTATTGCTTCCCATCAAATTTTGTGTCAAAAGCGCTGCCATTTGTGCCAAGGTCTGTTGTAGAATATTAGAACTCCACATTGAACATCGAAATTAAGCAATTGGATGCTTATTTTGCATCAAAACAGCACCAACGCCTTCCCCCGAGGCATCACATTCCAACTCAAAAGGTTGGGAAAAATCCGGAATGGTGAAAATTGGACAAATACTCATAATTTGCTTGAACTGATCAAAACATTGTTGTGCTACATTTGACCAACTGAAAGCTCCCTTCTTTGTCGAATTTGTAAGAGGTTATGTTGTAACGTTCCTTACATAATCTACCTTGAATCTTTTGTCTTTTTTTTTCCAATTGGAGTTGTTTGACATTTTTCCCGACACTTTACATGCAAACTTTTTCCTCAACATACAAGGATCTGTTTTGATTTTTGCTTCACATCTTAATTGATTACATACGATGTTAATGCAAATGAAAGGTTTTCTCCAGCTACACCATGAATGGTATTCTCAGCAATGAAGGCATTGATCAAGCCTGAAAACTCGTGATTCTGATCTGAAGCAGATTAAATCTCTGGAAAATGGAGGTCGTTTCTGACTTGAAAGTGCTCTTGGACAGTCGTATCTTCAAGAGAGAGGTGTGCCTGGTTTAGAGACTCCAACATGCCTTCACTAAACCCTTCAAAGAACACGACTCAACTAGCACAAGTTATCAAAGACGTCTCAGGCAGCAAATCACGTTCTTCCCTTATCTCTGTTCACTTCCTCCACAATGCACGACTTTACCTTGAATCCTTTGCTAAAACAAAGGCGTCTATGATTTAAATAATGATGGACGCCTCAACTCACATAATATTCTTCCCCAAATCGTCCAAAGGAAGGCATTAAAATCTCAATGCAAGCAACCACAAAAGTATGAAATAAATTTTGTTCTTCTTTTCCAAAATGTCTCCAAATCGACTTACACAATGAGGATCCTCTTTCTTCCAAAATTGTGAAATTGTTCCATCTAGGGGATGCTATTTCACACCCGAATCTGGACTGTAAGGGTCTTCAAACCCTAGACCAAGCAGCTCGAGTTCTTCTCGTGAGAGCAAAATGCAATTTTCAAAAGTAGTCGAATGTTTCTCTTTTTCCTGGCCTTTGTATTTTCCCCCTCAAAACATTAGTAACTTTTTTAATAAAGTAATATTTTAAATATTTCATAAGTCACTTTTTGATTTTCACTATTCAAAACATAAGTGACTTTTACAAAGTAATATTTTAAGTATTTCACAAGTCACTTAAAAAACATTTCATTAAGTCACCTTATAAAGTGATTTAATTAATTACTTAATATCACCCTTTTAAATTAATTTGAAACTTAGGAAAACATTAAGTAATTAAATAAATGATTCCCTAAACTCGACATTAGCCTTGAGAATTAAAAGGCTAAGTGATCTCCTGAAGGGCTATTGAGAAGGGGACATTATAGTTCTCCCTTCCCGAGATTGCTTGTCCTCAAGCAATTGCAAGCTCGGGTGTTGTAGAATCTGTTCATTCTCCCATGTGGCATCCTCAGCTGGCAAATCTTTCCATCTCACCAAATACTCTTTCACCACCCTGTTCCTCAACATCCTCTCTTGAATGTCTACAATCTCCTCAGGGACTAGGACCAATTGTCCCTCCACATCCAACGGTGAGAGCTCCGAAGAAGAAGTAACCTACTGACCTAGTGCCTTTTTAAGGCACGAAACATGGAATACATTATGAATCTTGCTGCTCTCAGGCAACTCCAACTCATATGCCACCTCTCCAACCCTCCTGATAATCCTATATGGTCCATAGAATCTGGGCTTGAGCTTCTCTGCTCCACTCTTCTTAAGGGAAGACTGTCTATAGCGTTGCATGTAGTGTTCCACCACTCTGATGATTTTGTTTCTCTGAATTTGTAGGTCTGATTTTTTGTTTGGTTTGTATTCCTCTTTTTTTTTGTCTTTGAGTTTTTGCCAATAAAACTAGAAAGGGACTAAAAAGCATATACATAAAGGAAATACAAATAACTAAGCTACTGAAACAACTTGAGTACATTGCTCATTTCAGTGACCAACTATGTTTCTTCATTACATAATAAGATGCTTACAACTTATAACTTACATCAGATTTCGAAACTAAATACATCATAAACCACACTTTAACTTACAGCCATTCAACACTGTGAATAGTGTTTTGCTACAGTAGTAAACCCCAATGAAATGTAGATTGCTCTTTAAAGATGAACTTCTCCCACTAAATACCAAAATGGAAAGCTTCCTAGGGTAAGGACGCCCCCTTTGGGCGAAGTTGCAGCCACTCAAGATAGGCGTTTCTTTTCTTTGTGCTGATCTAACTCTAAAAAAAAAACGGCTGGCTGTAGCTTTCAAAAATCAGTCTCAAAATGCCTCAAAACCGAACAGCTCCTATATTAACAATAATGGAAACCATGGCTGCCAAGCTTACTCAGAAAATAGCTCAAATAACCTGCAAACAACAACTTGTGCCTCCAAAATGAAGCAACCAAAAACTGATCAGCAACCTTAAGGTGGTGTTTCACACCCTCAAGCAGCTCCAAATGAAGAACCAAGCCCCACCAAGCTCACCCACTGCAAGAAATCAGGAAACCCTAGCCTCCTTCTTCCTCCAAAGTCACACTCCAAGTTTCTTCAAGCACAAAATGATCATCATATGAAGAGGGTCGAACTTTCTCTCTTGTTATTTATAATTTTACATTGAAAACACTAATCATTAAAAGAGCACTATTCACTTAAGTTATAACATTTTCACTTTATGAATGAATAGTAACTTTAAAATATAAAGTGACCCCTTCATTTTAAAGACACATGGTTCCTAGGCCAAGGATGATGAAATAAAAGGTGAATATCCTTAAATTAAGAACAAGTATCATGCCAAACGCAACAATTCACCCTACCACCATACTCCGAAAATCAATACTACAATTCGACGACCAAGTGACCCTCTATCCAAAACCATTAGCCTACGAGGGTTGGCATGATAGGCTAATCCATTGACGTACAAGTATCTACGTAGAAGGGGACATCACAGTCCGCCCTCCCTAAAATTGCTTGTCCCCAAGCAATCTCAACTCCGGATGCTGTAAAATGTCCTCGCTCTCCCATTTAGCATCCTCTACCGGTAAATCCTTCCATTTAATTAGATATTCTCTGATGACCCGTCTCCGCAACTGTCTTTCTCGGACATCTAAGATGGCCTCAGGTACCAGAATCAATTTCCCTTCATCATCCAGGGGTGGTAAAGTTGTGGAAGGAACAACACGATGTCCTAATGCCTTCTTGAGGCGTGACACATGAAATACATTGTGTACCCTACTATCTACGGGTAAGTCCAACTCATAAGCCACCTCGCCTACCCGTTCGATGATCCTGAAGGGTTCGTAGTATCGCGGCTTGAATTTCCTCGCACCACTCTTCCTGAGAGTAGACTGGCGATAGGGCTGCAAGATCAAATACACCATATCCCCAACCTCAAAAGAACCCTCAACTCTCCTCTAGTCCGCATATTGTTTTTGTTGATTTTGTGCCTTCTGAATGTTCTCACGGAGAGCTTTCACAATATTCTGGTTTTCCTGTAAAAGATCCCCAGCACTGGGCACTCTACTGTCACTCAACAACAAATCAAGAAAGTTGGGTGCCTCATACCCATATAATGCCATGAATGGGGACATCTGAATTGACATGTGGTGCGTGGTATTATAACAGTACTCACAAAGATGAATCCACTTTACCCAACCCTTTTGCTGTCCTGCTATATAGTTTCAGAGATATCCCTCCACCCATTTATTTACAATCTCCGTCTGACCATCAGTCTATGGGTGGTAGCAAGTGCTCGGAGTAAGCTCGATCCCACAAAGCCTGAATAGCTCCTGCCAGAAGTGGCTCAAGAATCAACTATCCCTGTCGCTGACGATGTTCCAGGGTAGCCCATGCAACCTGAACACCTCACGAAAAAACAATTATGCTACCTATGTAGCTGACTATGTGGCTGCTGTTGGAAAGAAATGAGCATACTTTGTGAGGCGATCAACAACTACATAGATACAGTCTCTACCCTGGGCTTTTGGCAAGCCTGTAATGAAGTCCATCGACAAGCATTCCCACTTCCTGTCAGGAATCGGAAGTGGTTGAAGTAACCCAGCAGGATGGGTGTGCTCCTGTTTATTCTGCTGACAAACAGGACATTCTCTGATATATCGAAGGACATCTGACTTGAGTCCCTTCCAAGTGAAACATTCCCGAACCTGTTTGTAAGTTTTGAAATACCCCGGATGTTCGGCCATGAAAGGCCCTCAATACTGCGTTCTTCATTTCTGATCCTGGGGTCAAGAAAATCCTTCCTTTGTAAATGATAAGATCATTTACAACTGAATATCTGCTATCTTGCATCGAACCCTCAATAATGCCAGAAGCCCAAGAATCTTTGGCATACTCTACTGTTATCAAATGTCTCCAGTTCTCTAAAATCTCAATCGTGGAACTCAAATATGGACGGCAAGACAAGGCATCAACAACCACATTTTGGGACCCTTTGACGTAGGCAATGTCAAAGTCATATGATTGCAATTTTCTCACCCACTTCTGCTGACGATCGTTGAGATCCCGCTATCCTAGGAAATGCCTCAAGCTGTTGTGATCGATCTTAACGCAAAATTTGCTGCCCACAAGGTATTGCCTGAATTTCGCCAACGCATGCATGATGGCCAACATCTCCTTGTCATAGATGCTATAACTTCTCTCTGGTCCTCTTAACTTCCTGCTCTCGAATGCTATCGCATGCTTGTCTTGCATAAGGACGATGCCAATCCCTTCACCCAAAGCGTCACACTAAAGCTCGATGGGTCTAGTGAAATCTTGTAATGCAAGGACAGGACAAGAAGTCATCAGCTGCTTAAACTTCTCAAAACACTCTTGCGCCTCAAGAGTCCAAATGAATGCCCCTTTCCTTGTCAAGTCTATAAGTGGCATTGCATGTCGCAAATATCCACTAACAAACCTGCGGTAGAAGCCACACAAGCCCAAAAATCCTCTAAGCTAAGTAAGATTCTCAGGAGTAGGCCATTCTATAATAGCTTTGACCTTGTCAGGATCCATACGTACACCCTTTGCACTAATAATATGACCCAAGTACAGCAACTCCGACATACCCAAATCACATTTTGATTCCTTGGCATACAAGGACTCCCTACCAAGAATACCCAGTACCATATCCAAATGGGCAATATGCTCCTCCCAAGCCTTGTTGTATACCAATATGTCATCAAAGAAAACGAGTACGAACCTCCTCAGTTGTGATTGGAAGACCCTATTCATGGTGGATTGAAACGTAGTAGGGGCATTGGTTAGCCCAAATGGCATAACAAGAAACTCAAAGTGTCCACAATGACAACGGAAGGTTGTTTTCTCAATGTCCTGCTCCCTCACACGAATCTGATGATACCCTGATCTCAATTCTATTTTTGAGAACCAACGGGCACCATGTAGCTCATCTATCAGCTCATCAATCTAGGGAATAGGATACCTGTTTTTGATTGTCCTTTTATTCAACAATTTGTAATCAATGCACATCCGCAAGGTACCATCCTTTTTCTTTACTAACACAACGGATGAAGCGAATGGTGACTTACTAGGCCTGATATGTCCCATAGCGAGCAACTCCTTAATCGTTTTCTCTATTTCATCCTTAAGTCGCTTAGGATGCCTATAAGGTGTGACAATCACGGGCTTAGCGCCCTCCTCCAACTCAATGATGTGTTCAATACCACAGTCTGGTGGTCTACCAGGTGGAATCTCACTGAACACCTTAGTGTGTTTAATCCTCAACTCCTGTATGTTTGGATGATAAACTGGGGTTTTTTGCTCCTCTTGTGATGGCATCAACATGCACTCTGTTGCCCACTTAATCATGTCGTGTCGCATAAGTCTCCATTCTACTGAAAGATATCATTCTGAAATTACTATCTCTAATGGCCTTCAACACATGATTCCTCCCGTCCACCTTAAATCTCATCTCCATATCATGAAGGTTAAGGGTAAACTCCCCAATGTCATGAAGCCATTTCATCCCTAGAACCATATCAGTGTCTCCCATATTCACCACATAGAAGTTTGCCTTAAAGTCATAATTATTCAACCACATAGGGAGATCTGAAATCATCCTATCACACTTGAGGGTGTAGCCATCTGCGACCTTCACTCTTATGCCCTCAAACTCCTCAGTCTGAATCCCACGCTTCTCAACCAGCCTAGCATCAATAAAATTATGTGTAGCCCCTGTATCTAGCAAGGTAACGATCTTTTTCCCAACCAAGACCCTTCGCATTTTAAAAGAGCCCTCTCGCTGTATGCTAGTGATACGTGCTTCTTGAAGTTTTACTTCTTCCTCCGTTTCAACGTCATTATCGACTTCATTTTCAGATTTTTCTCCCTCGGGTTCCTCATGGTTGAAGTGCTGGTCTGATTTATCGGATTCAAAATCCTCATAGAATGCCCACATTATTTAGTTAGCCTTTCCCTTAGGTCTCAAAGGACAGTCATGGTTTGCATCATAGGGTCCTTTGCAATAGAAGCACAACTTCTTCCTGTGCAAGTCATCGATGGTTTCTTTGTCTAGCGGGGCTACTGATTTCCCTTTGGAATCTAAGTTTTCCTTCTTCTTAGAAAATGATTTCCTGTCCTTGTATGAAGATGATGCTTTAGAAGAAAACTTACTTTGCGGAGCTGCAAGTTCCATGCTCCTAGCTTTTTTCATAGCCTCCTGTAGAGTCGGGGGATCAAAAGCTTTGATCCAACCTCTCAATGGTTCCGATAGGCCTTCGATGAATAAAAAAACCAATCTTCTTTCGGATATGTTGGGAACCATAACTGATAACCGCTGAAAATCACCTATATATCCCTCCAAACTCCCAACTTGCTTGAGTTGAGCTAGGTCTCTAAAATAGGTTTCTGGGTCTTTCTTATCAAAAGCGTTCAACCAACCTATCGACGCACTCCTGGTAAGAGGTGATGCGGTTATGCTGCAATGTGACCATCCCATGATACCACCAATCATGGGCTACTCCCTCCAAATGTAAGGTGGCATACTTAATTGCGTCCTCTTCAGCCATTGGTCGAAGAGTCAAGAACGTATCCAACTTGTGGACCCAAGCTTGTGTTGTGGTCTTACCACTGGCATCGAATGTAGGCAAAGTGAGTTTACCAGTGGCATATTTCAGGTCTCTATTTTGATTTTGAGGCCTCCTATCTAGCCTTGTCCTGTAATGCTCTCTTCGTTGACCTACAAATCTGTCAAAGCTGATGCGTTTCCTGACTTGTGGTGTCAATAACTCCCATTCGTCATTTGTTGCCATGATATTATCTGCAAACACTACCTCACCCTCTTCTTCAACATTTTCCTCTTCTTGTTCATTTGTCAAAAAGGTAGATCGTGTAAGCCTATCAGTAGTACGAGTAGGTGCTTGTTGTGCCCTGGGGGTCCCCACAATGCTCCTGTTATCATCAAGTATCTGGTTTTGTCTTCCTTGAGTATTCATTTGTTGTAACTGTGTCATAAGTGCTTGTAAAGCCGTTGCAACCTGTTCCTGTCCAGTTGCCAAGCGTCCAAAAAGCTCACGGTCATCTTGGTCCTCATTATGTCCCCTATTTGCTCCTTCATTTCTAGGTGGACTACCATTTCCCCTATCTCCCATTGTGGCCTGTTGTATATCAATAGTTGGATTTCTTTGTTGGCCTACTCTTTGATGGGTATAATATCTATGAGGGCCTACTTCTTGTGGCTACATGAAAAACTTTAACCCTCCAGGATGGCAGGATCAAGGCTCTAATACCACCGTAGTGTTCCACCACTCTGATGATTTTGTTTCTCCGAATTTGTAGGTCTTATTTTTTGTTTGGTTTGTATTCCTCTTTATTTTTTGTGTTTGAGTTTTTACCAATAAAACTAGAAAGGGACTAAAAAGCATATACATAAAGGAAATTCAAATAACTAAGCTACTGTAACAACTTGAGTACATTGCTCATTTCAGTGACCAACTATGTTTTCTTCATTACATAATAAGATGCTTACAACTTATAACTTACATCAGATTTCAAAACTAAATATATCATAAACCACACTTTAACTTACAGCCATTCAACACTGTGAATAGTGTTTTGCTACAGTAGTAAACCCCAATGAAATGCAGATTGCTCTTTAAAGACGAACTTCTCCCACCAAATACCAAAATGGAAAGCTTCCTAGGGTAAGGGCGCCCCCTTTGGGTGAAGTTGGAGCCACTCAAGATAGGCGTTTCTTTTTATTTGTGCTGATCTAACCCTCAAGAAAAAGCGGTTGGCTGTAGCTTTCAAAAATCAGTCCCAAAATGCCTCAAAACCGAACAGCTCCTATATTAACAATAATAGAGACCATGGCTGCCAAGCTTACTCGGAAAATAGCTCAAATAACCTACAAACAACAACTTGTGTCTCCAAAATGAAGCAACCAAAAACTGATGAGCAACCTTAAGGTGGTGTTTTACACCCTCAAGCAGCTCCAAACGAAGAACCAAGCCCCACCAGGCTCACCCACTCCAAGAAATCAGGAAACCCTAGCCTCCTTCTTCCTCCAAAGTCACACTCCAAGTTTCTTCAAGCACAAAATGATCATCATATGAAGAGGGTCGAACTTTCTCTCTTGTTATTTATAACTTTACATTGAAAACACTATTCATTAAAAGAGCACTATTCACTTAAGTTATAACATTTTCACTTTATGAATGAATAGTAACTTTAAAATATAAAGTGACCCCTTTCATTTTAAAGACACATGGTCCCTAGGCCGAGGATGATGAAATAAAAGGTGAATATCCTTAAATTAAGCACAAGTATCATGCCAAACGCAACAATTCACCTTGCCACCATACTCTGGAGATCAATACTGCAATTCGACGACCAAGTGACCCTCTATCCAGAACTATTAGCCGACGAGGGTCGGCATGATAGGCTAATCCACTGACGTACAGTTGTCTACGTAGAAGGGGACATCACATTCCAAGCGAAGGTATACCAAATCACCAACGTCAAAGCTGCGTTCAACCTTGTGTCTATCAACATATGTCTTTTGCTGATTTTGTGCCACTTGTAGGTTATCTTTGAGTGCCCTGAAGATATCTTGACTCTCCTGAATCCAATCCTTGGCTTTGGGATCCCTACTCTCACCAAAAGCCATCTCCATGAATGAAGGTGCATCGTAACCGTACAAAGCTTGGAAAAGACGCATCCCAATGAACATATGAGAAGTGATATTAGAACAATACTCCCCCAAGTGCAACCACTTAATCCATGCTCGTTGCTGCCTTGCAATGTAGTTGCGCAAGTATCCCTCAATACATTTGTTCACAATCTGTGTCTGTCCATCTATCTGAGGGTGATAACTCGTACTCGGAGTCAACTCAGTACCTACCATCCTAAACAACTCCTGCCGGAATGCACTTATGAATCTACTATCCCTGTCACTGACTATGTACCCAGGTAATCCATGTAATCTGAAAATCTCTTTGAAAAATAGCTCAGCTACCTGTGGAGCCCTGTACTCTGTCGGAACAGCAAAGAAGTGTGTGTACTTCGTCAATCGATCCACCACTACAAAGATACTATCTCTCCCCTGCACCTTAGGTAGACCTGTGATGAAGTCCATAGAAATACTCTCCCATTTCTGCTCTAGGATAGGCAATGGCTGTAGCAATCTGCCTGGATGTGTATGCTATGGCTTGTTCTACTGACAAGTCACACATTCCCTGACATGTCCCAATACATCATCGTTGAGGCCCTTCCATGAGAACCTCTCTCTGACCTGTCTGTAAGTTTTGAAATAGCACTGATGGCCTGCCAAAGGAGTGTCATGAGAAGCTTGCAATATCTTCTCCTTCAATCTAGACTTTGGCACCAAGTAAATCCTATCCTTGTTGTAAATCACATCATCCACTACTCGGTACTTGTCATCCTATATCAATCCATCCATCACCTCACAAGCAAACTCGTTCTTGGAATATTCCACCAACAAGAGGGATTTCCAATCTGCGGAAATCTCGGAAAGTGAGCAAGCTGAAGGCCTCCTGGAAAGGGCATCCACAAATACATTCTTCTTCCCCTTCACATACTCTATATCAAAGTCATATGCCTATATCCTGCTGACCTACTTTTGTTGTCTCTCATTTAAATCCCTCTGCTCCAAGAAGTATTTGAGACTATTGTGGTCGGTCCTCATCACAAACCTCCCTCCAACTAGATACTGTCTGAATTTCGCTAAAGAATGCATAATGACAAGCATCTCCTTGTCGTAGATGGAGTATAGTCTCTTTGGTCCCTGCAACTTATGGTTCTCAAAAGCTATGGGGTGTCGGTTTTGCATCAACACTGCTCCTATGCCTTCACCTGAGGCACCACACTCTAGAACAAACGACTGTGTGAAGTCTGGAAGCGGCAATACGGGACAACTACACATCACATCTTTGATCTTATCAAAATCTTGTTGTGCCTCCTTCGAGCAACTGAATGCACCCTTCTTAGTCAAATCTATCAAAGGTGCTCCCAACTATGAAAATCCCCTCACAAACCGCCTATAGTAATTGCACAATCCAAAAAAACCTCGCAATTCTGTGAGAGTCCTAGGTGGTGGCCGATCAAGTATTGCCTGTATCTTCTCCTTATGGACCTGCACTCTGTCTGCATTGATCAAATGCCCCAAATACAATATCTCTTTGAGGCCAAACTCACATTTTGAAGCCTTAGCATAGAGTGATTGCTCCTCCATGATAGTCAAGATCTCACCAAGCTGCCTCAAATGCTCATCCCAAGTCTTGCTATATATGAGCAAGTCATCAAAGAACACCAACAAGTTATGATAAAAATAAGATAATCCAAATGAGAGGGAGATAGACCTTTTTATAAGTTCAAAAACCCAAAAGTTTGAAATCACCTTTCCCTCCAAAAAGGGACGCCACTTTTAGGGCATTATAATATTCATTTAAAAACACTTTATCTTTTCAAAGCTAGGTGTTCACTTTACTTGGCATCAAATAACCTTTTTTGTAAATGCAAATATTTCCCACTTGGGCATCCAACTTAAAAGGCATAAATTAAACTTTAAAAAAGCATAAGTCCAATATGCTTGGCGTCCAACTCCTAGACCCCTTTTTAGAAACAACATAAGTTGATGCTTCTTAGGCATGGGGTCAAAAGTAATTTTAATAATATAAAACAAACTTAAGTTGTTTGCCTTCCATTTTTCAAACTCCAAAGACAATGGAGAAGCCAACTGCTAAAACTACCAAGACGCCAACCATTGCAACTGCCAACACCGCTAGAAATAGTAACCCAGTGCTGAACTGCTACCGAACCACAATACCAAAAATAGTACTTACTAAAAATAGTAAGTGACTCCAAACACCATTTAAGCACATTTTAGGTAGCCCTCATAACTTACTAAAAATAGTAAGTTTGGAAATGGTCACTGATGAACATGCATGTGACACCCCACTGAAGCTCTCTGAAAACCTAGAAAGACCTAGAAAACATATTGGAAAACTCTTGCATGCATCCCTTGAAAACTCAAAAATATCTCCTAGAAAATAGGAAACCCTAAAAATTGCCTCTGAATAGCCTACAAGACTTCGCAAATAGGCTAATGGTCACTGAAAATCATAGGGCTAAAAAGGTGACATTACACATCTCCCTAGGTAGTTATATATATGGATAGTGAACAAACCATGATGGAAATTGTGGAGGAATGAAAGGAAATAGTCTTCTCCTTTAACAGGAAATAGTCTTCTCCTTTAACAAAGAGAAATCCCCAAGGTCAAATGGCTTTTTAGCTATGTTTTATCAACTCTCTTGGAAAACCATAATATTATATGTACTTTGGTGGAAGAGGAATTAAGAAGAAATTAAAAACTGGTAACTGAAATTAATACCACAGGTATATCTTTAATCCTAAATGTTACCAAAGTGGATTTGGTGGATCAATATAGAACAATTGCTCTTTAAAACATGGTCTGTAAGATGATCTCTAATAACTGCCTAAGGGTTGATCTCTGCTACCATAGATGATTTCTAAAACCAATCAGCTTTAGTCCCAAGGAGACAAATTACAAACAATATCATGATAGTCCAAGAACTCCTGCATTCAACCAAATTTCAACATAGTCTGGTCTTGTGATTAAATTAGGTAACACAAAGGACTTTAATAGATAAAACTGGACCTTTTCAACTCAGGCTCTAGAGGTTATTGGATTTAGCAATCAAGTTATCAGTTGGATCAAAAAATGCAACTCCTACCTTCCCAATTTCAATAAATGGGCACACTGGTGAATGGTTCAATCCATTTAAAGGGGTACAAAAGGTAGATTCTCCTAGTCTCTATCCATTTATTTTAATGGGAGAGAATCTCCTTCACTTCTCAAAAGCTTCACAAGAGCATGGAAAAATTGATGGACCTTGTACAGTGTTAGGTGGATGTAGACACACATGCTACCAATTTGTTGATGACACTATTATTTTCTGAACTTTAATGATAAAATAAAAACTTACAAATATTGCATTGACATATTTCACAAATATAGATCAAATACTTCAACGTGTCAGTAGCTTTGTTTAAATGGAAGTTCATATCACCATCACTATAAAAACAGAATGAAGATGTTAGTACTTAGTAGTATGTGTATTGCCACTTCATGCATTATTTTGAGAAATATTTTGAAAATCCTCAAATAATTGTGGAACACAAACACTGAGGTTTTTCCTTATTCACAGGCTCAAGTCCAATCAGTGGATCTTTCTGCACAAACTTACTGGGTTCCTGATTCAAGTGCATCACAATATCTCAATTATGGTGCTGGAGCAAGTGAGGTGAGAATGTAAATTATCTTCCTGATTTTTATCATTATTGTAATATTACAGAAGTATTTATGTCGAACTCATTTGGCAGGTTGAGATTGATCTCCTTTCAGGAGGAACTACAATCCTTCAGACAGATATCATCTATGACTGTGGAAGAAGCTTGAATCCTGCTGTGGACCTTGGACAGGTTGGGTAAATGGATGTTGAATTATTCTGCTTCAAGTATTGTTAAACTGTCTCCTTTTTCTGAAATTTGAATAAGTTTTATCTATGTCTCGTGGTTTAAATTATATGTGCCTGCAATGGACAAATTTGGACTAGCCTGTGCAGAATTCTGATCATATGTTAATGACTACAAATTTGGCTAGTGCAAAAGTTATTACTGAAAAATTCTCTTGCTTCTAAGTATTCTCTCTTTAAACAACTTGAAAATTATCTTCCCCTATCTAATGCCAGATTTCAACCATCAAAGATATAAAGGGTACCACATAGCTTGATTTGAGTACTTATAAAGTTGTAACTATCAGCTCTAATCAATAGAAGATATTGCTAAGCCAGAGGATGAGTATGAGGATAAATTTTAAAATTTGTAAGACTAATGCAATTTTATCTAAGACTATCTTGCATCAACAAGTTCTTCACAAGAATATCATTTCCACTATTCCTACATCACGTATTGATTGTGTTTGATGGTTTGGTCAGGCAAAATGATAGTGAAATGTCTGGAACCACTAGTTGCCATTTTCTTAAATTGCAGAGAAATGCAAGCAAGCCTCATTTTCTTCTTCCCATTGGGATGAACCAGAGTGGTTTGTAGTCCAAGTATAATCTTTAGATGGAGTACGATTTTCTTTGAAAAGAATGAGAATGCATCAGTTACTAATTCAATATTCACTATTGTACAATGAATATTAAGCTATGAGCATAGATATAAGTAGAATCAACTGATTATGTTTTGGTCTCAAGTAGTCGGAAACAGGCTTTTTAATCCACGAATCTCATTCTCAAAGAATAAGAGATGCGTATTGCCAGTGAAGCAGAAATTTGGAAAAAAAACCAGATTAATTCCAATTTTTAAAAAATCTATAGGTTGGACAATTTTTTCCCATTTCAAACTGCAAAATTGCCAAAAAAATGCATTTAAAACCTACAAAAAAAATACGAATAAAATCATGTTGATTTTCCCACGAAAAAAAACCATGAGACCATAGCTGCTTGTTTTTGATGGGGAAAAGCAAGTTTTGATGGGACCCAAAACCCATTACAAATCGGTTTTGAAGGGACCCAAAACCCTATCAAAGAAAATCATGCTGCAACAAAGATAAACCACATACCTTCAATAGCCCAACAGCAGCAACACAGGTTGCACAAAGGTTTTGAAGGGACCTTGAACCCTATAACCAAACCAGGATTACATAGACCTTAAGGTTTTGAAGGGACCTTGAACCCTTTACAAACAGGTTTTGGCAGGGACCTTAAACCCAACAACACAACAGATTGAAAAGCAGCAACCTTTTTGCACCTCCAACCAAATTAAACAACCATCCCACACTCCACCTCCATAGGATAGGGCCCCCCTCTAATGGAGAGGAAGATACAAGAGCATGAACCACCAAAGCAACCCAACTCCTACTCATACCAGCTCCACCTCAATAGGAACAAGCTAAAGAGAAGAGAAATTTTCACTGGGCCTACAACAATCACCTCTACCTCAATAGGAGATGGCTCTACTTCCATAAGAGCAATCTTCACCTCTAAAGAAGACACCATCAGTAGATCCTAGCCAAAAGAGGTCACTCCAGTAGCACAAGCAATCACAACAACCTTAGGTGTCAGTAGAGATGGAAACAAGGACATAACCCAAATCAATGATAAAACCAGCCCTTGCACAGTCTGTTGTACCCAAACCAAATTTTTTGCTTCATTAAGGCATTTTGCTTAAAATGGTCTAAACCTTGTAAAAATGGGGTCAAAACTCAGTTTTTGGGCAAATCAAGTATGGGTTTTTGGTCAGTGTGATGTTAGGAAGATATTGGCAAAATTTGAAAATTTTGAAAATTAGCTTGGTTTTCGGACCCTATTTTTAGGTTAAAAAATCCTAAAAATAGAAACTTGTCAGAATTGGTTGAATTTAATTTTAGTTGGCTGATTTTGGATCACGATCACAGTGGTGAAGTCAGTTTCAGTTAAAAGTCACTTTAAGCCTGGTGGGTAGTTTTCACTTTTTCAGGAGAAAAGTTAGCACCTCTGAGGTCATCAATGGCAGTTGGCCAGTACCAGGTGTCAAAATTTAAGCTTGAAACTCAAAGCAAAATACTCTATGACGAAAGATGCTGAAAAATATGCTTCTCGACAGAGGGGATTTTTAAATGGCGAAAACTGCAAAATATATTCGAAGTCTAGAAAACTTTTCACTATGTAACGTGGGAGACACATGTGCAAGCAACGTGCAAATCAACTTTACAGTGTCTGTACATGTGAAAATGGTGAAATACAATCATACATCCACATCAGCAACTGTAGTGCTTCTACATGGACAACTCAGTAGCTGGTATGGTATTCGTAGAGCACTTAATGAAGGAAAATCATCAAGCAGATTTGCGCCTCTGTAGCCTAGGGGCGCGGCTTAGATCTTGTTGCATGTGCTTGCAAATAGGTTCAATCTCTTCAGAATTAGCCCAACTTTCCGATGAACTATTGAGCGAAGACGTACGTAGTGCAGAACTCTGACAGTCGAGGTTAGAAGCTGAGGGTACGAGGAGGATGCGTGTTATAGAGGTTGTCAAGTCTACAATTTCTGCGCCCCTGTAGCTTAGGGGCTCCCTTTAATTTGGCCCCTCAGATGAATGAATTTGCAGATGTTGTCTTCCTGAGATCTTTTCTAATCCAGTTGAGCTTCGCAAAGCATCAGTTCGTGAGGTGATCCGACATTCTGAGTGATCATGACAGAGGATCTACCGAACACGTAAATCAGGGGGTGGAGAAATGTAGGAATACACACCTGTACCTCTATAGGCCAGGGGCGCTCAGCCTTAGGCTTGCCAAATGGGGTTTTTAGCATTCATAGTCTTCACAAGACTTGTGTGTAATTACTCCAGCTATCCAACGAGTCCAGCCATCAGCCTTCGGGATTTGGAAATCGCTCGTATGTGTGAGGTCAGTGTAGAATGCTAAAAAGTGAAAGCACCAGAAAAATGGCCAAGTATGGAAATACACATCTCCTTGAAAAAGGCGCCCTTCTTGTTGAGGTCTTAGAAGCAGTTTTCTTGCTTCGTCACCTCCAGAGACATCTTTTGTAAGTTGATATAGCTACGCAGAGAGTCAGACGGTGCACGAATCGGAGCACTCCAGCTCCCGATATCAGGGGTCAAAGTATGGCGTTCAGATGAAAGTTACACTTTTTGTCAAAATGGTGTTTGCATCTTCATAGGCTAGGGGCGCCCTTGCATTTGGGGGTCTTAATCCAGCATTCAGGCCTTGCACGTGCAGTCATCGGGTGCGTAATTCCTCCAGCTACGCGGCGGATCCAGCATTCAATCGATAGGAGTCAGCATTCACTGGCAACGGCAGACTAAAGCGTTAGATTTCAAATCAAAAAAATGGCTATAGAATTTCTTGAGAAATTACATATCTCCTTCGAAAAGGCGCCCTTCATTTTGAGGCACCAAATTCAATTTTCTGAGGTCACAGCATCCATCAGACATTTTATCAGTTTTGATCTAGCTACGCAATGAATCATTTAGCTTAGTTTCAGCATCACCCAAGCATCCAGAAATCAGTGTTCAATAGAGGTTGTTGTGATGTTTTTGACGAGGTACAAAGTAGGGAGTTAGCAAAAGATATCAACTTTTGCAAATGGATGCCTAGAAAGTCAAACTTTGACTTTTTCAGAATCAGGAAAATATTCTAAAGCAACCCCAAAAGAGAGATTTCACTTAATTGATTAAAATAATATTAATTTTTCAGTTCTCGCATGTTAGTTGTGCAAAGGGAAAATTTCTTCAATATTTTAATAGTGGCGCCTATTTTGAGACTCATTGAGTTTCGCATGCTGAGTTGAACTAAATATTTTAGTATTTTAATATTTTTGAGGCTTCAAGACAGTTTCTATTGCATGAAGTGGGGTCCAATCAGATGACTTCTTTTGAAATCAGGGTTTCTACTTGCAATTGACGCCATAAATCTTAAATTCTTTGTTACTTGCATTAAGACATTCATTTCTCTCGTAGCAGGTTGAGTGCAAATGAGTTTTCTCTTGTGCGAGCATCATTTGAAGGCGCTGCGAGAATTATTTTTCAGAATTCTTTGCAAATATAGGTCCAAAATAATCAACAACCTTTAGACAAACATAGGCGAATTCCTATAGAAGCAGAGAAAACAAACAAACAAAAAACTTCTATCTTCTGTCTTAATTCTTCTATTCTCGTCTTAGGTAATCTTCGCATGTCCAAGAATTCAGCGACTTTTGACGGTTTTAATCATCTAGGTTGGTTGTGCATGGCTTTCTCTACAAAACCCATGTGTTAGAATTTTCCAGGAAAAGTTTCCTTGGACTTTTGCTTTTCTCAACTGAAATTCCTTTGCATGGTGGAGTAAAAATCAATATTTTTCAGAATGAAAGATCTGGGTTTGCTTAGAAACATCTTCTGCACAAAACCCATGTTCCAGACTTTTTCTAGAAAACTCTGCCCTCGCAGCCCCTGTTGCCCCCAGTTGCTTTTTTTCAGGAAAGCCTTTGCATGTCAAGCTAAACGATACTTTTTCACATTTCTGATGTTGTGGGTTGTCTTAGAAACATTTTTCGCACAAAACCGACATCTCAAATTGTTTTCGTGAAAATTGCTCTCCGATAGGCTATTTTTAGCCTCATCTGGAGTGATTTTTGGCTTTCCGGAGAAGTTGTTAGAATATAGCCGTGTTCATAGTCAACAGGCGAGTTTTCCATAATGTAGTTCACGCAGACTGAATTCAAGACCAAGTCAATCTTAATTCATGATTTCATCAGAAAAGCTGACACCAATTTGTATCAAGCGCATCTAGAAGATTGGAAGGCGTAGTCACTCAAGACCACATGGTTTCATGCCTCGTATAGCTGATTGTCTTCCAAGGCCGTTTTAGAGGATTGATACGGTTGGAATTCTATGTGTGCGGCGAGTTCATTTGCATTTCTCACAACCAGAGGGTTTGTAGTTAGACTTCACGGTTTTGTCATGCAACACTCTTCCATAGAGAAAAGCGTGAAAAACGTGAGGAGTGTCAAGCTGCAGAAGAAACAGTGGCCATCACTTCAGTTACAGAGCCGCCAGAGTTACCAGTCAGTGAAGTGCCAGTTTAAGTGTGGAAAGATTTCTAGGTTTGCTTGAGTTGCTGACAAGCAGTGAATTGACAGTTGAGACATGTGACGACCTTCAGATGGTGATGCAGTCAACAACTTCATAGAGGCGTTAGTTGCCCGAGATCAAGGTCGGTGAACTTCAGTTCAGGGCATCCCATCTTTTCTAAGATAGACATTAGACACAGGAGTTAGCTCAATCCTTCTTTCCGAGTTAACTCGTTGTTCCTTTCTCTGCATGCCATGTCTTTCTTAGAAACATCTTTGTACAATTGGAGTTTTTATTTAGGTTTTCATTTTAATAAGGACGTGCATGCTTGCACATTGTCCATTTAGATTAGATGTACCGGTTAACTAATGGTAGTTTTCCAGTTAACTATATAGTTTCCTTTATCAGGGTTTAGCAATAAAATCTTGCATGCATTGCAAGACTGTAGTTGACTCAAGGTGATTTTAGGGTTGCCTACACCTTTGATGTCTATAAATAAGAGCTTTCAGCTCATTTGTAAGGAACTTTTGCTTGTGATAGAAAATTGTTGCGCTGCTGACAACATGCCTATTCTCAAGATTGGTTCACCCTTGTAAATAGAACTTTTGCATGCAATAGCAATATATGTTGAGCCCACCTTGCCTATAATATTGCTATTCTGTATTTGTTCACGAGCTTTCACTGTTATAATAAATAGATGAGCCCACCTTGCCTTCATGTTATTATCATGGTGTTTGTTCAATCTTAGTTAAATGGGGTTACTAGTCTGATTATTGATTGTATGCGTGTTTCGCTAATACAATTTGTTGTCCTAGTTGCTTACCTTATGTTGTTTTTAATAACCCTATTCAGAAGAGTAAATAGTTGAGCCCACCTTGCTTTCATGTTGCAAATATGTACTTATAGCTTATCATTTGATGTGTGTACCAATAAACCTATTCAGCCAAACAAATAGTTGAGCCCACCTTGCCTTCATGTTGTGAAGCTGTACTCAGTTTATCGTATATTTGTTTGTTTCTAATAAACTTCTCCCCAACCAAGCAAAAAGTTGAGCCCACCTTGCCTTCACGTTGTGAATTTGTACTTAAATTTTATCGTGTAATACATTCCTACTCCTATTTCCTCATGCTCTGTTTCTTGAGGAGATTGGATAGTTTAAAGCTTTTAGTTTAGTTGTAGTTAATGATCTGCAAAACCAGAGAAAACCCTTAGCTGCAACGTCCTTGGTTTCCTTAACCTTGTGCCTCTTCCAGCTGAGTCGAAAAAGATAGGTTTAGATTA
>CM021109.1:22129447-22151055 GCA_007115665.2 Sequoiadendron giganteum | reverse complement strand
TTTTACTTTAGAAACGTATATCAGCAAAAGAGGGAGCTTCCCCTCCTAATTTGAAGAGCACTCATTACGCAGTGTGCATAGTTGTCCGTACTAACTTATACTCCAGAGGTGTTAGTTATCACGCCAACACAGCCAACAAAAACAAAACCCAAAAGGGGCACCGCAAAATCAGAAGCAGAGAGAGCACCAACTCCACAATGCAGCAGGGCGAATGAAGAACCCCCACCCAAAGCCAAACCAAAAATAGAAGACTCTCCAACCACCACTCCAGAAGCCGCCTCAAGCCCCAGCCAACGACAAGGGACAGCAGCAACAACCCCTACACCACAGTCGTACAAGAGATAACAACAATCTCAGGAATAGAGGCTCCCAAAGCCCAAACAATAAAGGGAATGAAGGACCCAAGCAAGCCAAAAGAACCCCATCACCAAAGTTGAGGCTCCCACACACAACACCGAAAAGCCCACAAAGAGAGGAAGAAGAGAGCCGGCAGAACAGATAAGCTCACCATCAAACTCGACATGCCATCCAGAGACGCTCCACAAACCTCCCAGCCACAAGCAAGACATTCTGCACACAAGAAGCCAAAGAAGACACCACTGGGCAAAAACACACCAAAGCCATAGCACCAACAAACGACCCTAAAGTCAGAGAGACAAAAGCCTCCCAAAATTCCAAAACCGCAACCAAGGAAACCACGCACAACAGAGAGCCCGTGCAACAGCGGAGAAGAGATAAGGCAAAACAATTAAGCGCACCAACAGACCTGACGTGCCAGCCAAGGTCAAAGATAAGCCAAAATCTCACTTCACGCCACCCATCCACAAACAACACAACACACACAGAGAGACCTGTTGACGTGTTTTTTATGACGACATCAACACAGAATAAAGTTGTCCAACGGTCACTCTATTCTCTCTTGATCAAAGTATTCCGCATGCTAAGATTGCGTGAAAGTTCATGTGTTCAACTCCAAGGTTCCTTTTATCGCGAATAGACTCAGTTGGTTGATGTGTATATGCTGGTTATTTCAAGGGGACTTACGTAGTTGTTCAATCACAGTGAAACAATGAATGATTTTGACGATATTGCTCTGATGTTCGAATCGATCGGGAAATACTGAATTAAAGGGAAAGGGATAGGATTCCTACAATCTATTTCTAAGGATGGAAGGCAAAACTAACTTTAACAATCTCCAAACCAAACTTTGTATCGTCTCCTCTTCGGACAACTCTGACAAAGCTGATGCAATCTTCAAAGGATAGGTAGATATTCAGATCGAGATTCAACATGCACACCCCTTCACCACGAAGCAAGTGGACACACAAATCGCAACCGAAGTTAAGTGCTGAAATTCCAGTTGACCACGCAGGGCAGACTTACCGTCAGCAAGCCTGCTAGTGGTATGGATATAGGGAGATATGCTCAAACCAATGTTGCATTCCACAATTAACGCTACTTGCATGGAAACAAAATCTATTCTACTTTACTCTATTCGAATTGGAAAGACGAACAAGCCTTGCTAGCTACTCACAATAGAAGATAGAACCACCAAACAATGATAAATCTTTATATTATGAGAGTGTTCACAACAACTTCTTACAAAGTCCTCAATGGGAAAACTTCCTTTCCTCCTCAATCTAAGCTAACTTCTAAGCTAAATGCTATATGCCTTCTATTCTCTAGCTCAACTCTATCTCTGATTCAAATCTAGTTCTAATGATTTACAAATGAGGGGGGATACCCCTTTTATAATAAACCCAGTCCAGTGGACGGTTCAGATCTGATTACAATAAAGGGCTCAGATTGAGCCACCCATGCCCTAATTAGGGTTTATGCCCTAAAAACCGCCACTGAGAGGAGTGGGGCAATGAATGTGCAGAATATTCTCCACTCCTCTGCAGGCCCACTACCTGCAATCAATGCACATCGTCCTCCTGCAGCAGATCGTCATCCAGAAGAGCATTTCCTTTCTCCTTCTCGCTGGCTGCAAATTTGGTGAATCTGGCCAATACTTCCTCAACTTCCTGATCGGAGATAGGAGGAATGTGATCCAACTGAAACTCTAAAACTGCAACTGTTTGCCCATGCCGGGCACATGATTTCTTCCAGGCAACAAGGGCATCCTGGGTGTTCTGTATGATACTAGAGAACGTGGCAGTGTTCTCGAAATCATCCTAAGTGAAGGTTTTCACCTCAGAGAAGAATGGCGTCAATCTGTCCTTTAGTCCATCTGCAGTTATCTCTTCAGAAGTCAACCTCCTGGCAAAGATTGCCTCCAATGTGTTGAGAACTCCATCCAAGATGTTCGTCATGGCCTTCCTGACCCTGACCGAATCTGCTTGTGATGCATCATAGAATCCCCGGCCTGTGACTACTAAAGAATACCATCTGGCAAAGTCGTATCTATCTCCCTGTTGGATAACACCTCCCTCAACCAAAGTGTGTTGAGGTATGCTCATCAAAGCCCCTAGACGGAGAACAACTCTCGTCTGATAGATGCGAGCCTCACCCCAAGCATGGTTAACTGCCTCCACTCTAGCCATAATATCGGAAGCTTGCCCATAGGCATGTGCAAGATCTTCCATGAACTTTCTTGTCTCTGTACGCACACTGGCAACCCACGCGTCTGCCTGCTGTGCCATTCTCCTTAAATCTTCTAATCCACTGATTGACTCCCTGGAAAATTCAGCTGGGAGCTCGATTGCAGGATTTTCTTGCTCGCAAGGACGGGACAAGTGTTGCACGTAGCCAATCAGTGTCCGATGCTCTACCTTCAGCCTTTTGTACTTGCCCTCAACATGGGACAATTTGTCCTTGAGTGCCCGATAGGAATTATCGCACTCCTCTACCACCTGTGCCCCAGTAGGGCGGCCTAGTTCCATGGTTGTCACAATATAGTTCTCAGGAACGGCCCTGTCTATATCACATTCCTCCTGTGGAATTGCCATATGCAAGGTTCGGGATCCATCCTCATCCGTGGATATTCTGGAAAACTTTCTAGCCTTCTTCTTCGTGGGAGGTGCATTGATCCTTTGCAGCAATTCCTCCATCTCGACTGCAGGATCAGTCTCATCCACAGGATCACGCCTCATCCTATCCCTCAGCCAGTCTGGCACCTCCTGTCGTGTGTCTGTCATGATGAAAGGTTGTTCTACCTCGGCCTCTACTTCATGGCCCTCGTTCTGACGAGGCTCATCATCATCTATGGGCTCAGTGTCTCCTGAGCTCTGGGCATCTCGATCGGAAGCAGCATCATCCTCGAGAGCTACCTCAATCTCATGCTGAAACTAAGTATCTGTGGCAGTGCCTTCATCGGTCTCGTGCCGGTTCTCCTGTTGATTATCCTCTCGGGGCACGTTGATGCTCTGGCCCACGGACTCCCTACGAAATGGCTGGCTCTCTATTTGTACTGCCTGTTCCGCCTGTTCTGCCTGCAACCTCTCCCTCTGATCAGCAAATAGGGACACTTCCTGTATGCTTGGAGAATGTGTTCGAACCGGCATGTGCAAGGATTCCTCAACTATCACAGGCTCCGGTCGAGCTGGCTCTTTTCCCCTAGGCTCTGGAGTTGGATTACTCCGTCTCCTCGGATCAGTTGTCTGCAATCTGCTGTCTCCCATCAAATTGTAGGTAAGGGGAATTGACCTTCCCTTTAGTCGGCTGACATGTCTCTCTATCCAACTCCGTGTAAATGTCAGGACTGGGATACAAAGTGTATCCAAGTCGGTGATCTCTGGCTCTGACCAATCTGGGAGTGGCAAGGGCGTGTTTCTTACTGTGTCATAATCAGTCTGTACAACGTTTATGTCCTCCTCAATCTGATCTGGCACAGGAATAATCTCGCACTCTCTGATCACTGCCAATGGTATCCGGGAAAACATCCTCTTTCTGACTTCGACCTCATCTACTGCACTTGCCCAAAAGTCTTCTATTTGTGCCTTGTGCCTAAACTCCTCTATCAATACCCACCTGATATTTCTATGAGGATCGTAGTAGTGTCTGCTGGAATGGTAAGAAAGCTGAAAGAACTGGAGCTCCGCCTCTGCCTCCCTTGCTGCCTGCAGTGATGGGCACACTTCGTCTGAATTTCCCATAGCAATCGGGAACCCAAGTCCGCCCTTTTTCTTCTTCTTTTGAATTTTATCGTAGGCAATTAGTTGCCTAGAAACTTCCAGCATCACTACCCTGTTCGTGGGATATCGGGGCAACCTGTATGGGTAGGAAGAGAATCCCTGCAGCCTTATGTAAGTGAATTTTGGGAATTGGATGAACCAACATCCAAATTTCTCAATCATTTCTTGCGCCTCCCTCGATATTCTGTGATGGGTCCTTTGCTGCAAGGTCCTTGTGATGTGCATAGTAAAGGAATCGTTGACTCTTTTGTAATTAGTAGTGCTTGTCAAATGCAATTGCGGACAAGCCTCGAATATCTTGAATTGCTGAGAACCGCAACCGATTGGTTCTTTGTAAGAGATCCCCCTGTATCTTGTCATGCGAGCCAGCATATAGACGAGGTAAGAGCCCATATAAAATGTTTTAGTCTTCCTCACATTGCGGAGCTGCTCATGTAGACCATCACTGATTAACAGTGCCCAATCCATGAAATCCTTGCCCTCCAGTACCAAGTTGATAAAGTAAAACATCCAAGGTTCGAAGACAAACGCTTGGGGACACCCTCCAACTCTACTCAACATCATAATCAGGTCGCCAAACTCTTGCTTCAAGTCTTCGGAAATTATCTGTTTGGGCAACTTCGTACGAGTTGGTTTGGGCTTGATCATCCACCTAGTGTTTATTACATCAGCACACCGGTCCGTTGTAGATGAATACATTCTGTCAGCCCTGTCCTTCGTTTTGTAAATCATTTTCTCATGGGCGGGGATCCCAAATGCCTCTCCGATTGCTTGTGGTGTCAGGTTAGCCAGCACCTTGCCATCTGGCGCAACGATCGTCCTCTTCTCTGAATCGTAGTGGTGAGAGCATTCCATAATAAGCTCCGGGCACCGGATGGCTGGTGGAAAATTTGCAGCTGCATATAACCCACTTCTGACGATACTATGTGAAGTCACTGATGGGCGATGGCCTCCAGTCCCCATTATCCTTCTTTTGAACGCCTCCAGGTTAAACGAGCCCAGGTTCGTGTCTGCTAGCCTGCCCAACTTTGATGTGAATTTTGATTCTGGCAAGAAAGACTTGCTTAATTTTTTGATTACTGCCTGTCTGGACTCAGCGTGGACATTCTTGCCTGCAGCTCTTCTGCTTGACTCGGCCATTCTGCAAAAAGGGTAAGATAGTGAGCAAACAAGATTTCATAACAATAAAATATCACTTTTGAGGGTGCCAACAGATTTTTAAATAGAAAGGCTGCAACACTTTGCCACTTTCAGCTGCAAACCTCAACTGCGCCTGTTTACTTCAAGGTTTTCTTAGAAGTTTCTCTACTTGCAGCAACACAATGTCAGATGCTGGGAAATGTTTGTCTGCAGCTATTCGCCCTCAACAGATTTGAAACTTCTTCTTTTAAGTTCGCACTTCTCTTTCTGACTTTGCACTTTCAGCAACTCAATTTCTTTTCTCAAATTCAAAATTTTTCAGCCACTTCAAACTTCTTTCTCAAATTCGCACCTCAACCTCAGAGAATGTTTTGCACTTAGCAATCTGTGAGAAGAATGAAAAGGATTCAAAATCTTATAGCCAGGTCGAAATCCAGTAGAGGCTATACTTAGTGTATTTTCGAATTCCATTTTCCCTCTCTTTTCCAGTCGCAACACTTGTCATCCGGAGCATCAGAATCTTGAGCTTCTAGAATTTTGAAATTCCATCACTCTTGCACAGGCCTGCTTCATCATATTTGCTTCTTTAAAATATTAAACCAATCACCCCTTCGAACAATTTTACTTTATCCGGCTAAGTCATTTGATTTCATGTTGTAAAATCATTCAAGTCATCCAGTTCAATTCTTGAGCTAAAACATCCTTCGAGAAGAGATATTCATCTCTTTTGCCTTAGAGAAATTTTAAACTTGTCTTAGGAAATTCATCAAAACAGGCATCGAGTAAAATTCTCTATCAAAACGACACAAGCGAGGTGTGGAGTAAGTTCAAATCATCTCTGAATTGCGAACGTTCAATACCCAGAAGAAAATTCCCTTCAGAACTTATAGTTTTCATGTGTATCCGGATGAAGGGGTACGTTTAATTTTTATTATTTAAAATAATAAAAAGGCTAATGTTCATCTTTCCCCTTCCGGATGTCTTTCACTCCTGCAATTTCGATCTTCTCGGCCTTGGCAAATTATCTTGATTTTCCCTGAAGAATTTTCCTCTGAAGATTTTTTGTACCTCTGGCAACTGGCATCATCCTCTAGGCGTATTCCTTATTTATTTTCCCTTAAGAAAATGCCTTAGGAATTTTTTGAAAATTAAAATTTTCTCTAGAGGGCGCATTTCATCATGTTCTTGGAAATTTTAATACCTCCTCCTCCTAGGCGTATTTTACACCCTAGCAAAATTTTGCCTTAGGAAAAATTCCTAGGAAAATTTCATATTTAAATTACCCATGAAGGGCACATTTCATCTCATGCATCAACCTTTGCTTTCACCCCTTAGGCATTTTCACGCCTAGAAGCTAACACTTTACCTTTTTCATCTCACAAGCAAGGGCGCATTTTGCCTATTGTGAAGGAAATTTCACACTTTAGCGCACTTCACTTTTGCCTTACCCACGTTTTTCTCGAGTGGCCACCTTGGGCGCATTTTCTATAGTAAAGAGGAGAATAATAAAATAAAATTACGCCCCTCTTAGTATTATTCCCTTCTAGGCATGTTTCACAAGGTGACCCTTCATATCCTTCTAGCGCATCCCTCAAGTGTAGCTTCCACCTTCACCTTTTTACCTTTCATCCTTACCTTTTACTTGGGGCGCAAATGCCATGAAGAACTCTCACGCCTAGGGTGACTCTTCACCTCCTTTAGGCGCATATAGGCCAAGCAACTTCCATTTCCCAAGCGCATTTGTTAATGCTAGGATGGAAAACCCACGCCTTTCAAGTGTCTTTTCACCTCCTTTAGGCGCATATAAGGGGGTAGACTTATATTTCAACCTTGAGCGCTTTCCTCTTCACCCCACGCCTAGCTATTGGCTCTTCAGCTTCCTTGGGCGCATTTTGCCTTGTAGACTTCCATCTTAGGCGCATTTCATGGTGGTCAAGGAAAACCCACGCCTTTCAAGTGTCTTTTCACCTCCTTTAGGCGCATTTGCCAGTGCTAGGAGGAAACTTCTTTGCCTTAGTGAATTTTTTGATGTGTTTTCGGTGACCCTTCAGCTTCTTTAGGCGCATTTTGCCTTGTAGACTTCCATCTTAGGCGCATTTGAGGATGCCTCAGGAAATTTTGATGTCTTGGGGAAATTTCGATGCATTTCTGGTGACCTTTCACCTTCCCTGGGCGCATATAGCCCTTGCTCAAGGAAATCTCACACTTAGAAAATTTTGAAGCTTTCATTCCTCCGGGGCGCATATGAAGGTGTTTGCCTATCAGTTATGTTTGTAAAATTTCCAACGCCTTTTATGCCCTAGCCTGGCTTTCTATTTTTAGCAAATTCGGAGAAATTAGGGTTTCATTGATTTTCACCCTGTTCTGAACTGGAACTGGCGTGGTTGTGCCTCCATCGGGTGCTGTCATCCTATTCATATCTTATCTGGCGCAATGCGTGCTATTTTTAGCCATTTGCTATTTTTAGCAAACCCCAGAATTGACCAATTTTGTATCTCTGTTTGCTTTGAAATTTGTTCCACTTGTACTCGATGCTGAAAGAGACTCATTCACATATTTTTCCTGACGAGGACGTGCTATTTTTAGCCATGAGGTGCTTGCTAAAAATAGTAAGTATTCAGATCGTGTTCAAATTTTACCGGCCGGTAGCCTGAAGGATGCTGATTCCGGTGGCGTGCTTCGCTCTGTCATTTCTGCATTTTGCTTCATCTATTTTTAGATGTGGCAGGGGAAACCCTAATCTGATCTGCATGTGCTCCGATTTGTTCCTGGCTGTCCTTGATCGTGCCTGATTGCACCTAATTGCTGGACTGGAGTGGTGGGTAGTTGCTGGGATGATACTGCTATTTATAGTAAGTTTCTGGAAAATGGTTACCCGGATGTCGGGCGAGTTTGCATGTCACAGTGCCCGTGGGATCTCAAAAAACCCAAAAAAACCCAGAAAACTGGTCAAAGTTTTGGCACTGGCTAAAAATAGTAAGTCCTTGAAAACTAACCCAATCCATCTGCATGTCATATCATTGCGAAGGCCTCGCAAAACCCACATGGAATATCTGAACATGCACTGAAAATTCATGCATGCAAACCCTAAAAATAGCCTCGGGAGGCGGAACTTTGAAAGTCACCATCTCGGTTTGCATGTAACATCATTGCGAAGGTCTTCGAAAACCCAGATCAATTCCCCTATCACTCACCGGAGAATTGCTCGTTTAAATCCTGAAAACAGCCTCTGAAGGCTTAACTGCTAAAAATAGCCAGTTGTCGGAATCCATTCAAATTTCACGTGTAGGCATTCTGAAGCTGCCTGATTGTGGTGGAACTGACAGAATTCCAAAATCTCGATAAAATAGTCCCAAATTGAATACTTACTAAAAATAGTAAGTTGTCGGAATACAGTGAAAATTAAGTGGGACCCTGCTGGAAGTCTTCTGACTGCTGCACTAAGCTCGAATTTCAATTTTATAACTCAGTTTGACCTTTAATAAGCCTGACTGATGAAAACCCTAATTTCACAGACTTGAACAATACTTCAACCCAGGTCAAACGACGGGACATCCCCGGAAGGACCAGAGATAGAGAGAGAGACGCACTAACCAAAGCCAAAAAACCAAAATGGAGCAAAAATTAGGGGGTCCCCATCTGAATGGGGTGATGTGTGAAAAAGGTCACAACAAGACCCAGGACACAATCCAAATCCAGGGAGAGAGCAGACGCCCCCACTGATAGAAAGGAAGGCCAAGCAACAACATCGATGACAAAAACAAAGCCAACATCACCCTCAGCTTCTGCAGAAAGCAAAACACACCCATTCACCAAATCGCCCTGAAATGCAGCCAAGGCTCTAGCAATAGACAAAGGCTCAAAGAAACCCGATAGCAGTATCATCTCCTCGCCAAGCACCAACTATCCAACATTAGAGAGATTGGAAAACAAGGGTTGTCATGTCCCCAAAATGGTAACACATCAAAATGCAAATAAATAAAAATAATAATAATAACAAAATACATATTAGCAATTTAATGCCATTATATTCTAGTGTTGAAATAGGAAATATTGAAATACAAATAAATAAAACAAATATCAAAATAAATAACTACAGTTCATAGATAACATTATAGTTATAAAATCATTATTATAGAAATACAAAACATAATTAATTGTAAATAATTATAAATAAAATATTCACAAAGAAACAATATAAAATAATCAAACCTGAAAATTTAAATAAATATGTTAACAGCAAATAAAAGAATTGATTCCTCTCAAACAACAGCAATCCTAAGCAATTACTATATTTAAAAGAATAAAAAAAAGCATAAATCGTTATTTATACAAGGCAACAATTAACAAACAAAGATTATTATATGTTATGATAAAAAAGGGGCGTGATTTGGGTTAAGGAGAAGGTACGATCTGCAAAGGAGGTGTCTATTCATTGGAAATG
This sequence comes from Sequoiadendron giganteum, assembly GCA_007115665.2. Lineage (NCBI taxonomy): Eukaryota > Viridiplantae > Streptophyta > Pinopsida > Cupressales > Cupressaceae > Sequoiadendron > Sequoiadendron giganteum. The sequence goes on along the minus strand of CM021109.1, from coordinate 22,141,335 downwards.
GTGTGTCTCTAGTTTGGATCACCTCCCATAGGAGAGTATAATAGAGGATATCGTGGCTGGAAGAAAGGGATCATGAGAGAAGGAATCAATTAGAAATCTGCATAAAGAAGCAGATTGGAAATGAAATAAATTATGAGAGATTTATTTGATTAAGTGTTATTGTCAAGAATATATTTGGGGAAGATATATATATATATATATATATAAAGTGATTGTTGGAAGATTAAAATTAATTAGAAATAATTATATATATATATATATATATATATATATATACATGATCATTGCAATAATGATGCTTGTAGCAATTATTGAGCCTTATAAGTAATTACGATCTTAATATAAAAATGGATAGATTAATATTTATGATCAATCAAATGTAAGATTGAAGGAAGACGACTAAGGAATTAAGAGTCACGGGAAGACACAACAGTTTAGGTGATGTATTCACTTAGCAATAATATTTAGCATATTTTGAATATAAGAGGCAGATATTGCTAATCTTATTATTGGTGTAATGCTTTCTTTAGTATTATCATGATGATAATGATGTTAATATTAACTTAAAGAATTAGTAATAAATGCAAATGTATTTGATTGCTTAAAGATTGTCTTTTGAGTGTTTGCAAGCCTACTAGGGAGGAAGGGCCTGAGAAAAGTGGTGCCTAAAAACCCCACTTAACAATCCGCTATGGCCATGGAGGGGTGGGGGTCCCACTTAACAATCCGTTGTGGCCATGGAGGGGTGGTAGGCCCAGAACCACTTATAAGATTTGTTGGCTTCCCCTAGTAGGTTAAGTGTCTTCCAAGGTGATGGCACAGGTAGAGAAAGCAGGTATAAGTGTTTCCTCTAAGCACGCCATTCCGAGACGTTCATGCTGCTCGGGCCCAAGGGGTGGGTTGTCTTGATAGACGCTTGTGCTCTTGGGCTTAGATGGATAGCTTCGAGTGGATCTACCCATGCCACTCCTCATATGTCTTTATTATTGATTTGTGATTATATTTATATTTGGATATCTAGATATTAATGCTAATAGATATATGTACATGTGGAAATATTAAATGCAAATTTCAATCCAAGATTGTTTAGTGTTGTACCCAAACCAAATTTTTTGCTTCATTAAGGTATTTTGCTTAAAATGGTCTAAATCTTGTAAAAATGATGTCAAAACATAGTTTTTGGGCAATTCAAGTATGGGCTTTGAGTCAATGTGATGCCACGGAGGTACTGGCAAAATTTGAAAAAATTGAAAATTAGGGTTTTTGGACCCCTACTTTTAAGTCAAAACTCTAAAAATTGAAACTTGTCAGAATTGGCTGAAATTTGTTTTGATTGGCTTATTTTGCTTCACGATCGCAATGGTGAAGTCGGATTCAGTTAAAACTCAGTTTAAGCCTAGTGGGTAGTTTTCACTTTTTCAGGAGAGAAGTTAGGTTTTCTAAACTCATCAATGGCAGATGGCCAAGTGTCCAGTGTCAAAAGCTAAGCTCAAAACGCTTCGGTGATGTTTCTATGGCAAGTTTCATCCAAAAGTTTCTTCGTCTCGGAGGGGTTTCTCAACGAGGTGAAGATACTGTAAAATTGACTAAGTCTGGAATGAAAAAGCGCAACTCTGAGCTAGGGGCGCCCATCATTTTGGAGGCTTTAATCAACTTTTTGTGACTTATCTCTTCCAAGATGACTTCTCCATATTCTTGATAGCTTCGCGATGAGCCAGCCAACCAGTCCAACGGAGGAGTATATTGCCAGAAACCAGAGATTCAATGCAGAACGAGGGAAATACAAAATTATCTTTTTGAGGCTTCAGATGGTGTCTTTTGATTGAGTGACACCCAGGAAGTTTGCTTCTATTTTTGGTCTAGCTCCGCAACGCATCTGTCAGCAGGTGAATCTGAGTTGCCGGGTTGTTGTCATCAGTGGTCAAACCTGAGGTTTCAAACGATCAAAAACTGTTCAAAAAGGACAAAAGCGCCCCTAGAGGCCAGGGTCGCCCAAGGTTTTGAAGCCTTTAAAGGAGTTTGTTTGATGATTTCAGATGCTCGTCTTGTCCGTGTTAACTCCATCTTTCCGTTACCTGTCTCAACCGGGTCAGAAGATGTCTTGGCAGCCTGCAACTGGAAGATTAGTAGATTTTAGCCAGTTACAAAAATGGCTAACACTGGTTGGGAAAAGCACCCCTGGAGGCCAGGGGCGCCCATGATTTAGGGAGATCAAATGATGTTTTTATGCGAAGTGCTCTCCAGGAGCCCTTGCTCAGAATTTAGCCTGCTCCGCAGTGAGCCAGTCAACACATTCTGAAGTTTTGCCAAGTACCGGGAAACATCAAGTGAAATGAGGTCAATTTACAGTGAAAATAATGAAAATGCCTGAAAACATTCTAAACACTGAGGTCAAAAAGTGCCCCTGGAGGCCAGAGGCGCCCATCTTTTTGAGGCCTCAGCATGATGAATTTTGGATTGCCGCCTCAAGGAATCTTCTTGTCAGATTTGGTCCTGCTCTTCATCAAGACTGTCAGCCAGTTGATCCGATGCGACAGTCAATCAGAATCAGTGATCAAACGTGAGCTTCATTTGAGGTTTTTAGATTCAAATTTTCAGGAAAATGTCTCAGTATGGAAGGACGCCTAAAGTCAAAGGTTGACTTTTTAAAATTCAAAAATAGAAGTGCGCATGAAGAGAGTTTTCAGTTTACTAAATTTAGATCTCCAGTTGAACTCTTTTCAAGTCAACTTCTACTAAACCTATTTTTAGTCATAACTGGCTAAACTTAGTTTGCATGCATCAGTTAACTGAATTTTTCAAGGTGGTGCCCTAATTAGGGTTTGTTCTACATCCAGTTAACTGAATTTGAAGCCAAATATAGGCCATGCGTGAGTTTTAAAGGTTCAGTTGCACTTCAAGCACCATTTCCAACACTTGGCATGCAATCCATACGCCTTAGAAGATATTATTCTATATATTTTGCTAATGGCGTCCATTATTCTTCATCAAAGTTGACAAGAAACATCTTTTCTTGAGCATAAAATTGATCTGAAGGTGCTACAGGTGTCAGATTTCAGTGTTCTTCGTAGCTACGGATTCAGTTTGTTCGGGAGAAGATTATTTCAGACTTTGTTTTTCATTTGCATGCAGGTTTTATCAGTTGTACTTCAAGCATAGGCGAATTTTTTCAGAAGAAGAGAGAAAACAAGCAAATTGAAACTTCTATTCTTCTGTCTTATTTTCTTCTATTCTCGTCTTAGATTTCTTCGCATGTCAAAGAAAACAGCACAATTTTCAGAAAAGCATCATCTGGGTTCGAGTATTTGAGCATCAGCAACAATACCCATGTCTTAGATTATTTTGTGAAAATTGCCCCGCTGCCTCTTTTCTAGAGCACTGTGCTTTTTTCCAGAATTCTCTTTGCATGTGGGACTAAATCATGTTTTTTCGCAAATATGGTCATCTGGGTTGTCTTAGGATTCATTTCTACACAAAACCCATGTTCTAGATTTTCGCAAGAAAAATTGTCCCCAGTGCCCCTAACTGTCAGTTCAAATCTCAACTGAAAACCTTTTGCATGCAAGCCTAAATCCCATTTTTTCACGCTTCTGACGTTTCAAGTTGCATTAGAATTTGATTCTGCACAAAACCCATATCTCAGAATTTTCTCGAAAAAATTCACTTCCACTTGCTATTTCTAGCCTATCCCCGAGCATTTTTAGCTTTTTCCTAAGTTGTCCGAACATACCCGACTTTACAGTCAAAAGTCTAGTTTTTCAGAATGCAGTATAATCTCATAGACTATAAGGCCAAACAGGTCTTTCTTCATAACTTTCTGAAAACTACCGATACCGACTTAAGTCATGTCTTTCCCATCATCAATCTAAACTCATTGGAGGGTATCAACAATACTACAATCAGGAATCTTGAGCGTTCAGGGATACTTGCAGCAGCGTCCATTCCCGTCTCAGTCTTTGATCTCGAGTTCGTACTTGCTTGTGTCAAGCATTATGACTCATCTACCAGACAAATCAGGTCGACAGATGGAAGGGTTGTTTGTAGCCTTAAACCGAGAGATGTAGAAAAATGTTTTTCTATTCCTCCACGCTCTGATCATTTTGTTGTGTCCATTTTAGATTGTGACAGAATATGGGAGGAGGACAAGGATAGATCGCAGAAGAAAGTAGCTCAACGATGGTTGAAAGTTCATAAAAACAACATGCCAAGGAAAATTGGGCGATGTGACTTCAAGGATGAGATCGTTGTGCTTGATAACTTTCCTCAACCGGTTAGCGGTTCTGAACACGCAAGCGTTTTCCAACCATGGATGTTCTACCTCATCTCACAAGTTATTGATAAGAAAAAAACCTTTGACTGGGGCATGTTTATCAGCGAGTGTCTTCACCAACAGATTACAGAGTTCCTAAAGATGCATGAATTCCACATGGTGACCTTTCTAGTTTATTTGGTTGCATTCCAAGGCAACTTTAAACTATTGAAGACCAATGGAGTTCCGGGTGTTCAGCGAGTGCACGAATACTACCCTCAGTTGGAGTTTTCGAAAACTAAACAAGACTTTCGAGTGGTGAATGATCATTTTCTTATGAGGACAGTCAGAGATTTGGATAATGAGATGCATGTGAGGATTTCTGCAGAGGCACAATCAGCAATGGAGAGTTGGGCAGAATCGTTCATCCAATTCCCTACTTTCACATATATTCGTGTATATGGATATACAGGAGAGCCTCTGATGCTACCGAGGTACCCGTCGGACAAGGTTCTTTTCATGGAGTTCATGAGACAGGCACATGAGGTTCACAGTTTTCTTCGCAATCGACATAAGCTAGCTTTCACCTTTCCTTTTGAGTTGGGTATTTATAAGTGCAAAACAACTGTCGATTGCAAGTTAATGACGCACGGGTTAGAGAAACTCCAGCTCGAGTTTTTTCCTCAAAAGCGTACCTATGATCTGTTGGGTCATTATTTAGCAAGGTTGGAGCGAAATGTTTCACATTCGGCAGCGCTTGAGGACTTCTGGGTCAATTGTGAGGATGACTTTGAGGTACGTCAGCGTCATTATTGTAGGCTTACTATTCCATAGGTTGCTGATTTCTTGTCAGAGGATGTGGAAGGTTTGTCTGATGATGATGACAAGATACTTCTTCATTCTTTTATTAAGGACCAAGTCGCTCGCCAACCACTTCGCCAACCTAATTCGTATGTTCCAAAGAACACTTCAGTGAAAGACTTGTCCAGGTCAGTTATCAAAACAACCATGTACTTCCTTGAGAGCAAGCAAAAGAGAAGGGTGATCCCAGTTACAAAGCCGCCAACAGTGGTGGTTTCTTCTTTGCCTTCTACTTCTAGGGCGAAGCCTCGAGTTAAGGTTATCTTGAAGCTGCCAGAACGGGTTAAGATTGGGGTTAATTCAAAAGGGAAAAGCATCACCAAAAGGAAACAGGTTGAGAGAGAACCAGTTGTTCCAGTTGCAGAGCCAGTAGTTCTAGTTCCAGCAGTTCCAACAAAGATAGTGGTTATGGCAGAGCCAGTTATTCAGGCTGAGGCCGGTTTGTCATCTCCAGGTCCACCTTTCTCACCACAGTCGTCTCCTATAGACATTGATTTGGAGCCTGAATCTCCAATACATGAGACCTTCATACTAGTGGATCCACCAGCAGCTAATATAGTAGAAGCAACTCCACCTCGAGAGGATAGCATTGCTTATTCATCTTGGCTCGAGAGGTCATTGGGAAGAGAGAGGCGTATGCCTTCGTATAATCTTGACTTATTTGAGTTCGGTGAACCCTATCAAAAAAGGTTGAATAAGAGGGCCAGGAAACTGATTAACATTGAGAAGAATCCTGAGGCAGAGATCATCATAGAGGTTGCTACTCCTCCAGAAGGCAAGTACTTAGATGAAGTTGAGGTTGGTGACTTTACCTTAGTCAAAACTAATCTAGGTAAGAGTACTCGACACACCGACGTGAGCCTATTCAGGGTCGTCACGAGCAATCTGGAAGAACGCGTCATGAAGGATGGTGAGGATAAGGCAGCTCTCAAGGCTGAAATCAGGCAACTCCGCATGTATATCTCGAGTTTGCTTCATGGAAGCGAGGGGCAAGCACCTTTACTCCCACAGCTCCGAGAGAACGCCACAGATCAACAGAAGATTCACCACTTGGTTAATCAAGGAAAGCTACTGGATACCTGGATTGAGGACTTCATCATTGCTGGTCGACACCTCCTTACAGAGTTGTATCAGTTGAGTGTTAACGCACATAATCTTCGCCAAAGGATTCATGAGCTCGAGATTTTCATAGCCGAGCATAATTCGAAGGATCTGATCCTGATATCGCAACTTGCAGGTGCCTATGACGCCATTGAAGCAGCAGAAGATCAAAAGAAGGTTTGCACTTGGAGAGAGTTGTATCTTTGCAGGGTGGAGACATATGACAAGATTTCTGCTACGATGGGCATGATTCAGGAAAAGGTTGTTGCGGCTCTTCGTTTCATCAGCGAGTACATCACTCAGATCCCATGTCATTATCGGCGTGAGGATGGTATGTATGCCGAGTTAGAAGCAATTCAGGCTGAGTTTGAAGAGCTAGTTCGTGGTAACCTAGGTGGAGAGCCAGAAGCGTCTAAAATGGAGGAGTTCTCAATGTTGACTATCAGTTTCAAGAAGGTGATCACAGAGGTGAGAGACAGTCAGAGGGAGATCCAGGATGGAGATAAAGAGTTAGACAGACAGTGCATCATCGTGGATAGTGTCAGAGTGCCAGATGATGATACTATCGATAAATTCTTGGAGGAGATGATAAACTTGGAGTAGACTTTTTGTTAGGTTCTGCAGTTATTTACGAGGATGAGTCATGAGCAGCAGTTAACTCAAACTTCAGTTCTCGAGTTATTCTTGTTGACATCAGGCACGCCTATCTCATTCTTGGAGATATCTTCGCAGGAGGAGGGACTCTTAGTTAGTGTTAGTTAACTAACGTTAGTTATCAGCTAGTTTTTCTTTGAATAAGGACGTGCATGTTGCACATGGTCCAGTTAGCATTGTTTGTATCGGTTAACTGATGGTAGCTTACCAGTTAACTGTATAGTTTCCTTTATTAGGGTTTAGAAATAAGATCTTGCATGTATTGCAAGACTGTAGTTGACTCAAGGTGATTTTAGGGTTTCCTACACCTTGATGTCTATAAATAAGATCTTTCAACTCATTTGTAAGGAACTTTTGCACGAAAGATAAATATATGTTGTGCCTGCCTTGCCTGTAATATTGTCTTTTTGTATCTGTTCATGAGCATTTATCTTGATAATGAATTGTTATGCCACTCGGGTTTCATGAAATTATTATGGTGAATGCTTGCCTTAGTTAGATATAGTGGCTAGTTTGATCGTAGATTGTATGCGTGTCTCGCCTATGCAATTTACTGTCCTAGTTGGCTATCTTTTTTTGTTTCGTGATCAATAAGCCTATTCGAACTGAGCAAATAGTTATACCCACCTTGCCTTCATGTTGAGTGTTCATACTTAAAGCTTATCGTATGATGTGTGTGTTAATAAGCTTATTCAGCTGAGCAAATAGTTGTGCCCACCTTGCCTTCATGTTGTGAATCTGTACCCGGCTTATCGTATAAAAACCATTCCCGCTCCTTTTCCTCATGCTCTGTTTTCTTAAGGAAATTGGATAGATTAAAGTATTTAGGTTTAGTTGTAGTCAAGATCTGCAAAACCAAAGAAAACCCTTAGCTGCAGCGTCCTCGGTTTCCTTAACCTTGTGCCTCTCACAGCTGAAACGAAAAAGATAGGTTTAGATTACTTTACTTTTCAGAACCTATACCAGCAAAAGAGGGAGCTTCCCCTCCTAATTTGAAGAGCACTCATCACGTAGTGTGCATAGCTGTTCGTACAAACTTAAACTCCAGAGGTGTTAGTTCTTACGCCAACAGTTTTCTGGCGCCCACCGTGGGGCACGAGGCAAGAAAATATTCAAGAAAGCTTCTAGCTTTATGTCACGAGAATGACCATTTGGCTTCATACTGCTCCAATTGAACAACCAGGACTTACTCCGGCTGCCATACAGCCGAACTTTGTGCTAATTCAAGGCGAGCAGTTAGACATCATCAGTAGCCTGCGAAGTTTCATCTTCGAAAACCATACATGTACTACTCAGTGGAGAAACGCTGCTACTACTCTGGATAAAGAAGAAGAAAAGGCGGATCTTGCAGCAGGTAGACCAGTTTTGCCACCACCCGCGTGGGAATAAAGAATCCTGGCTTACCAAGTTTACTATCGACGGAGGCACAATCCTCCTATTCAAGAAGTACCACGCTTTGAGGAGGTTCCTGAGCATTTTCTAGAAGGATTAGAAGAAGAATCTCCAATCCCACCTATCACAATGGGCGACAACGAAAACAACAACAATGACGTCAACGGTTGAAACGGAAGGAACGCGAGACGTCCAACCCCACTACCTTGGGGCAACAACATCGGACCATTGGCTTTACAAGGACATCATGAGCTGCCTAAGGGATCGCAAAAGCACTTTCCTCGATTCCATGGCGATGGATCTAAACATCCTGTTATACCCAAAATGAAATTTTTGACATTCTGCTTAAATTGAGCTAAACAACGTAAAAATGCCATCTAAAGTATGTTTTAGGTCAAACCAAATATGAAATCCTTGTGGGTTTCGGTCAAGGAACCTATGGTTAAAATTTTGAAAAAAGGAAAATTAGGGTTTTACACCCCTATTTTTATGGAAACCCTAAAAAATAGGACCTTCCCGGAAATGATTGAAAATAATTCTGATAGGCTTAATTGCCTTCACGATCACACTGATCAAGTCAGAATTATCAAAAATATGTTTTACTCTGGTGGGTCTATTTCTATTTTTCAGGAACAAAGTTAGGAGCTCCGCAGCCATTAATGGCAGATTGGCCAGTACCAGGTGCTGAAAGCTAAACCTCAAAAGCTTCAACGAAGAAACCATGGCGGAAAAAGATAAAAATGATGACGTTCAACGAAGGAGATTCTCAAAACGAAAAAGGCCAAAATTTGGCTAAGTCTGGAAGGTGCACGTTTTGTCTACCAAGGCAAAACATAGTCTACAGTGGTTAAAAGCGCCCCTCTTGAAGAAAGGCGCCCTTGAACCTTAGAGGGCAAATCAAATCATCTGGCAGTGTCAAAACAGTCATCCTCTTCACTTTCATACTAGCTCGACAACGAAACAATCAGCAAGATTATCTGATTCAGCAATCATTGACCGACCGTCAGCGAAGTATGGAGGATCCATTGACGACAGAAGTGCCAAATCTGAAAACTTCAAGGTAAAAGCGCCCCTGCTGGCCAGGGGCGCCCCTCAGTTGCAGACATCAGATGAATCCAAGAGCTGTAGCTTTATACATGATATCTTTCCAGCTTCCTCCCGGCTACGTGATCAATCTAACAGCAAGTCCACAAGACACACCAGACGATCACGAGATGAGATCAAGCAGAAAAAGCCAAATTTGAAAAACTGGAAAGATAAGCCAGAAAATGGCTAAGGCATGGCTAAAAGCGCCCCTCTCAAGGAAAGGCGCCCTTTCCTAAAGGTGTCCAGATTCAGCCGGAATCTTCACTACCTCCCAAGACGACCTTCTCAGCTATGACCTATCTCGTCAGCGAGACTATCAGCAAGAACTTCCGACAAATCAATCGACTGATGAAGAAGGTCAAAGGCTGGCAGTCCACAACCAAGATAAAACTAGGCAAAAGCTAAAAGCGCCCCTGCTGGCCAGGGGCGCCCTTTAGTTTGGAGGCCCAAAACTTGCCAGCTGCCACTGCAAAGTCAGGCATCGTGAACAAGACTGAACCAGCTACCCGACACATCATCAAGCAGAATCATCTGATTCATCAAACATCGGGAACGTCAGATCAAAGCAAAGAGGGTCTGAAAAGGTCAAAACGAAGAACGCGTCAGTGAAAATTGACTAAGGCATTGTCAAAAGCGCCCCTTTCAAGAAAAGGCGCCCTTCTTTCTGGAGGCCTAAACTCAGTTTTCTGAGCTAACCTCTCCCAGGCATATCTAGTCACATTGATCCCGCCTCAACAACAGAACTGTCAGATACTGCTCGAGATCAACTGAGCAACCTGAATCGAAGATCAAACAGGAGCACTTCAGCTTGCAAAATAGGCAAAAAGATCAAACTCAAGGTTGGACGCCTAAAGGAAAGTCAAACAGAAATGTTGACTTGAGTTAGCAAAATTTGGAGCCAAAAAAGAGAAAAACACTCCACAATCAGTGGAAATCATCTTTTGGAACTCCAAATCAAGACTGAATGATGAGTTATCTTCCATACTTTGTGGATCTTAACCCTAATTGCCTTATATTCATGCTAGGCGTCCCTTTTCCTCATTATTCTTTTTGCAGGTTGAAGGATAAAACATCAAGTAGCTCCCAAGAACAAGTTTTCAAGATCTGGCACGGGTTTTGAACGGATCTTCAATATTTTTGAAGATAATTGGCAGTAAAAGCATTCTTCTCCAAGATTGTTTCCAGAGACAGATTATTACAAGTGGCAGTTTATAACTTCCAATCCATCTTCTGTCTATTTCCTCTACTTCTGTCTATATTTCTTTTGCATGTCACAGGAAACGACAGATTTTCACAGATCCGACCAACTGGGTATGATCAGCACAGCTTTTTCAACAAAACCCACATGGTAGATTTTTTCAGAAAAAGTAGCCCTGCTGCCCCTATTTTTTAGGGTTTCCGAAAAAAGTCATAATATTGAAAAACGGACAAACTGGGTTTGTTTGGCTCTGAAGCACTAACAAAACCCATGTGTTAGATTTTTTCGAGAAAAATCACTTTCTGGTGCCCTTGCTGCCTCTGCCACCGAAGGGCTCTTGCATGTCAAAGAAAAACTCGTTTTTTCGAATTTCTGACGATCTGGGTCTGTTTAGAAAATCATTCTTAACAAAACCCATGTCTCAGATTTTTTCGTAAAAACTACCCCCGGCGAGGCTATTTTTAGCATTTCCAAAAAAGTGTCAGAACAGGGTCAAGTGCCCAGTCAATATTCAAGGTTTTCAGAATGCAGTACTCTCAGGTACAATACAAGACCAAAACAGCCTTATACCATGATTACCTGAAAACGACTGATACAGACTTATGGCAGAAAAATCCAGAGGTCAGTTCTGAAGACTTGGAGGGCATGAATCAAATCACATTGCAGAACATCGAAGAATCCGGTTTGTTTCAAGCAGCATCTATTCCAATCACCTTACACAGCATCGAGCTTGTAATTGCTTGCACTAAGCATTACAACCCGACTACAAGAGAGATCCTGTCAGTAGACGGGAGGGTGATTTGCAGCTTGAAACCGGTGGACATAGAGACTTGTTTTGCAATTCCACCATGCCCTACCAAGAAGGTCATATCAGTGACAGAATGCGAAAAGGCATTCGGGGCTTCAAAAGACAAGTGTTCGCTTATAATGGCTGAACATTGGCTGAAAACAAAGAGGAACAGTTTGCCCAGAGTAGTTGGTAGAGGAGAATTCAAAGACGAGTACGGAGTGCTAATCACCCTACTCAGCAGAGTCACTGGACAAGAGGAGGGAAAATCCTTCCAGCCGTGGATGTTCTACACTATTGGCAAGATAATCAGCAGAAAAGAACGTTACGACTGGGCCTCCCTGATCAGTGACACACTCCACCAACAATTCACCGGATTTCTAGAAGAGCACCGTTTCCACATGTGTTCATACCTGGTCTACCCGATAGCCTTCCAAGGCGATTTCAGAACATTAAACACTGTGGGAACCCTGGGTGTGCAAAAGGTACAAGAATACTTTCCTCGCTTGGAGTTCACTCTAGCGGAAAGACATTTCAAAAGAATAAATGACCTTTTTACT